>CAJQZJ010000049.1:48963-100386 GCA_907164525.1 Lophiomys imhausi
AGAAGAAGAAGAAGAAGAAGAAGAAGAAGAAGAAGAAGAAGAAGAAGCCAACACTCCCAGGAGGTGCAGAAGGCAGGGAGTCATCAAACTTAGGGTTGAAATTAACAACTTAGAAACAAAAAGAACAATACAAAGAATCAAAGAAACCAAGAGTTGATTATTTGAGAAAAATCAACAAAATAGACAACCTCTAGAAAAATTAAGTAAAAGGCAGAGGGAAAAAAACTCAAATCAACAAAATCAGAAATGAAAAGGGAGAAATAACAACAGACATTGAGGAAATCCAGAGAATCTTTAGGTCCTACTTTAAAAATCTATATTCCACCAAATTTGAAATCCTAAGCGAAATGGACAACTTTCTTGATAGATTCCAAATACCAAAGTTAAATCAAGATCAAGCTAACAGAGTAAACATTCCTATAACCCCCAGGGAAATAGAAACAGCCATTAAAAGACTTCCAACCAAAAATAGCCCAAGCACAGAATTCTACCAGACCTTCAAAGAAGAGCTAATACTAATACTCTTCAAATTCTTCCACAAAACAGAAAGAGGACAGTGCCAAACTCTTCAACCAAGTACTTGAAGTTCTTGCTAGAACAATAAGACAACTAAAGGAGATCAAAGGGATAAAAATTGTAAACAAAGAAATCAAATTATCCCTATTTGCAGACGATATGATAGTACACATAAATGCCCCAAAAATTTCACCAGAGAACTCCTACAACTAATAAATACCTTCAACAAGGTGGCTGGATACAAAATTAATTCCAAAAAATCAGAAGCCCTTCTTTATACAAAAGATAAATGGGCTGAAAAAGAAATTAGGGAAACAACATCCTTCACAATAGCCATAAATAATATAAAATACCTTGGGGTAACTCCAACCAAGCAAGTGAAAGACCTGTATGACAAGAATCTCAAGAAAGAAAGAAATTTCTTTCTTGAAGAAAGAAATTGAAGGGACATCAGAAGATGGAAAGATCTCTCGTGCTCATGGATAGGTAGGATCAACATAATAAAAATGGCCATTCTGCCAAAAGAAATATACAGATTCAATGCAATTCCTATCAAAATACCAACACAATACTTTATAGACCTGGAAAAAACAATTCTCAACTTCATATAGAATAACAAAAAACCAAGAATAGTTAAATCAATCCTGTACAATAAAAGAAAAAAAAATCTGGTGGTATCACCATCCCAGATTTCAAGCTGTACTACAGAGCAATAGTAGTAAAAACAGCATGGTACTGGTATAGAAACAGACTAGTGGATCAATGGAATCGAATTGAAGACCCAGAAATGAACCCATACACCTTTGATCACTTAATTTTGACAAAGAAGGCAAAACCGTACAATGGAAAAATGATAGATAGCATCTTCAACAAATGGTGCTGGTTTAAATGGATGGCGACATGTAAAAGAATGAAATTAGACCCATTCTATATCCTTTCACAAAACTTAAGTCCAAAATAAACATAAAACCTGACATACTAAATCTAATAGAAGAGAAAGTAGGGGAAAGCCTCGAACTCATTGGCACTGGTGACAACTTCCTGAACAGAAAAGAACACCAATATCTCAGGCTCTAAGACCAACAATCAATAAATGGGACCTCATGAAAATGAAAAGTTTCTGCAAGGTAAAGGACATTGTCACTAGAACAAAACGGCAAAGTACAGATTGGGAAAAGATCTTTACCAACCCACTTCCGACAGAGTGCTAATAACCATAATTTATAAAGAACTCAAGGAATTAAACACCAAGAAACCAAATAATCCAATCAAAAAAATGGGAACAAAGCTAAACTGAGAATTCACAAAAGAGGAATCTCTAATGGCAGTGAGACATTTGAAGAAATGCTCAGCATCTTTAATCATCAGAGAAATGCAACTCAAGATGACTCTGAGATTCCATCTCACACCTGTCAGAATGGCTAAGATCAAAAGCTCAAATACCAGCACATGCTGGCGAGGGTGTGGAGAAAGGGGAACCCTCCTCCATTGCTGGTGGGAGTGCAGGCTTGTGCAACCACTAGGGAAATCATTCTGGCAATATCTTAGAAAACTTGGAATAGCCCTACCTTAAGACCCAGCCATACCAATTCTGGGTCTATCCCAAATGATTCCTCAACAAACCACAAGGACATATCCTCATCTATGTCATAGCAGCCTTATTTGTAATAGCTAGAAACTGGAAACAACCCAGATGTCCCTCAACTGAAGAATAGATAAAAAAGCTGTGGTACATCTACACAATGGAATACTACTCAGCTTTTAGAAACAAGGAAATCAAGCAATTCACAGTCAAATGGATAGAAGTAGAAAAGGTTCATCCTGAGTGAGCAATTCCAGACTCAGAAAGATGCACATGGCATCTACTCACTTATAATTGGATTTTAGCCATATAGTACAGGATGAATGTCCTACAACCAATACACCAAGAGGATCAGGAACATAGACTTTGTTACCTATTAATGGGACAATTTTCCCTAGGAGTGCTACCATGTAGGCCCCCAGTGCAAGAGGAAGCTCTTAGCTCTCATAAGACTGTTAAACTTAGAGAGGTTGATATATAGGAACACTCCACACAGGCGGATTGTGATGGGTGGAAGAGGGAGGAGAAGATGGGAGGGTGGAACTGGGAGGGATGGAAAGAGGGCACTATGATGGATATGTAACTTGATGTAAGAAATAAACATTAAAAGAAAAAAATCAGATATATAGACCTGACTTTAAAAAAGAATCAACTACTATGTGATGTACATACGGGCTCACTTTAGGTATAAAGATGTAGATAGCTTAAAAAACAGAGAATGAGAAAAACAAAGTGTACAACATTAAGATGCTGTTGCTGTTTAGCATTAGGACTCAACATTTATTTCAGAATAAAAAGAGTCAGTGCATTATGGACAAATAGGCATTTCATCTAAAAGGCAAATTAGGATCAAATACATATAACTGTAAGAAAATAAAATAAAAATGCCAGAATTAGAGGGAGAAATTCTTGAAGCATACATAGATATGCTAATACTTCTTTGGTATTTGTTTTCAACTAGTAAAACTAATAACACTATTAAGCAAGTAAATGCAGTCAGCACTTGAATTTTACAGTCACCAACTACATAATACATACATGCTTTTCAAGTATGTGTGGGGCCATTCAACAGGATATCTTCTATGTTGGCTATAAAATAAGTCAAATGTTTTGGAAATTAAATCATGAAGCCTATATTTTTGAACATATGGAAATACTTTGGGAATAAAACTTTATGAGGGTCTATGAAGAAATAAGAAAGGAAATTTGAAATGTTAGATATAACAAGTACAGTTAATATAGTCCTCAGAGTTAAATTTATTGTTTTAAATACTTATTTATATATAAAAAGGGAAGCACTGAATATCAGCAATGTATTCTTCCAAGGAAGCTAAAAAAGAGAAGTGAGCTCAACACTGAATGAATAAATAAATAAATAAATAGATAGATAGATCGATAGATAAATAAATAAATAAATGGGGACTAAAAAACTCTTTCCCAGGAAAGGTATTTTCAAGAGTGATATTTGAAACTTAACAATTTTAAGGTATAAACTTTGTAAAATACTTAAACAGTAAACAAATAAACAAATTCAATTATAAAATCCTCACATGGCCTTTGACTGCCTCGTAAATACAGCAAAAACATACAATAAACATTCTGATTCTCCATTTATTTGAATGATATGCATTTATCCTGCCAATATGCACTAAGCCACTGAATGGAGGACTATTACAGAGAGAGCAGTGGTGAGGTTTATTGGAACACCTCAGTCCCATTGAAGTGAGGAAGGAGAGTTCTGTTTATGCAACCTCCATCAGTTTCTAACTCAATAGCACATGAAAATTCTTCTGAAAGAATGAAAATTAACTCAGATTTGTGAAAGTAAGACTATTCATAACACAGGATAAAACACAGATAACCCATCCTGTAGCAAAATGTTTCAATCACAAGCCTTATGCGTACCAGTAAAAAGTGAGTTGAAATATAAAACCTTTGACATCTGCTAATGGGACACTTTTATCTAGAAATTGTGAAAGAGCAGTTAATAAGATGCAGGTGAAAGTCATGATGTCAGTAACTCATCTTATGGAATTGAGGCAATTCCAGATGCAGAAATCCTCCTTCATGAACTTCAGGTAACATGAGAGAGGAGGACTTACTGACTTAGAATTTCATACATAACATAGATTGTACTCTGATGGAATTCTGTCCTTTACCCTTCCCTCCCCCACCCCAGCAAAACCCTTCTTCCCAAGCCTTCCTCCTTTTTTCATGTCTTTTTCCCTTCGTTTAATTATGGTTGCCTATATGAGCATGGATAGAGCATGAATTATGTGAGCAAGGGTACACACACACACACACACACACCAGTGGTTACACCACTGAGGGATATGACTCTCTCCATAGCAACGGTTAACATCCTGGGACAACTCTCCAAGGGCTGGGGTCTTCCAAGCTACTTCCACAAATTTTTTGCTGAGGGTATAGGTTGTATTGATATTTTTGTTTGTGACTATACTGAGATTAGAATCCAGGGCTGTCCACATGCCGAGAAAACACTACACTTGAGTCACAATGACAAGGTGCACGATGGTGGGGACTCACAACTGTGATGAGTTGTGTTTTTATTGATTATTTGTAGTCTACCATTATTTGTCTCTGCCTCCCTATTAAGTGTCCATCATGTACCTAGTGATCCAGACTAACTAATGTCTATTATTAACTGGAAAAGAGCAAACCTCCAATCAACACACTTGAGAACTAATATCCTATGAACAATGCTAACACTAAAGTTCCTGAACAGTAATGTACAATAAAGGTAAAATGAGAGCCACATGTGGGACTATGATTTTATAACAAGTATTTTAAAGATGAAAAGAAACAGGGCATATTATTTTCATTATTTGAGCCTTCACTACTATGGAGTAGTTATGTTCATGGTACTAGAAGGTACTCTGCATGTCACAAGAGAAGGGTAAACACCAACCCAATTACAAACCCTGTGATTTACAATAGCACCCTGCCTGAATGATTTGTTGGTTTAATTATGGCATAAGTGTTGTGGGAATGACTAACAGCTATCTGATGGGAATTAAGGCTCACTCCGTGAGATGGAATCCATGCTCAGGTGATCAAGAACCTGAGACTAGATAGGCTAGTGACCTAGGGGAAAATCAAATATTATTTTTCTGCTAAAGAAATCAAGCAATAAATGTCTTCTAATGACATCCCTCTCCTCAGAGTCACGTGACTATATAGTAATGGAGGCAGAAAGATTATAAGAGCCAAACGGATGACAACAGTGTCTTTTAGACGCAACAGAACTGGTGCACATATGAACTCACAGTACTGGGGCAGTAATACACAAGGGCTGCATAGGTCCAATCCAGATGGAAGACCAGCACTGAGAAGGGGCCGTGGACATGAACTCCCATTCCTAACCAAGATGCTATCTCTAACTGACAACTACTTGGAAAGGAAAAATTAGTTTTCCCCAACAGATTATCACTAGGAAGACAAGCTATGCTTAAGGACAGGTCACGTGCCTACCAGAAAATGGCCAACACAAAATAAACTCAGCTGTAATTTTTGGAGGTTTTTCTTTTACCTATTGCTTTATTTGGGAATTTTATTTTACTTTATAGATCTTTTGTTTGTATATTATGGTCTCTGGTTTTTGTGTTTTTGTGGATTGTGTGTGTGTGTATGTTTCTCTTGCTTTTTTAAATTCTGAGGCTTTTGGTTTTCTTTTTCTTTTTCCTTTATTTATTTCCTGTTTGTTTTCTAAAGAGAGAGAAAAGGCATGGAATTGGATGGGTGAGGTGGGGGGAAGGATCTGGAAGAGGATGCCTGGTGAGGGTGAGCAACATCATACAAAACACCATGATTAGAATACATTGTATGAAAAAAATATTTTAGTAACCAAAAAGAACAAATTTAACATGGAAACAATATAGAAGTGATATAATTAGTGAGATATTTGATACTCTCTTAAAAAAAATATCTACTTCAGTGCTCAGAGGTGCCCTGTAGAGATTGTCATCCACATACTTGCCCTCCCAGTTAATAGTGGCTCCTCAGTTTTTATTTTATTTTGTGTTGTCTGAGGTTCTATACTACGAAACTGAAAAAAAAAACAAATAAACAAACAAACAAATAAAATCTTTAGTTTCAAGAAATTTGCAACCTAGCAGATGGTAACAAAAAACAGACAGAAATTCTATTAATGAACCAAGAAAATGTATCATTTTTACTCATTAAAATAATACAGGAACACCTAGTGAGGAGCAGGTCTGTGTATACATTTTATACCATGTGTCACATTTCTTACCATCACAGTGTTGCCTTTTATGAATGAGTAAACTACATCCTAAAATGCTGATGTTTCACTCCAGCTGAAGGCAGCCTGTAAACTGGGTCTGTTACTTAAAGTCCTGCTTTGTCCCTTTTTCTGGATACCACCAGCAACAAAAGAGTGACTAGTGGCATACACGGACAGACGGGCATGGAGGATAATACAGAGGGAATGTGCCACGCCCACTGGTGCAGAGGTACAATCCTGGCTCTCAAGAGGCTGCAGCAGAGGATTACAAAACCAGCACAGGAAATGTAGTAAAGTCTAATATTTCATGAAATTTAAAAAAAAAATTCAAAAACAAATTAGGTTGTAATGTAGCTCAGTGGTGTGGTACTTGACCAGAGTGTTTGAGGCCCTGCATTTGGTCTTCAGTAGGGAGGGAGGGAGGGAGGGAGGTGAGTAGGTAAGTAGAAGGACACAGGAGAGAGAAGGAGACCTCAGAAAACCAAATTTTTTTCTCCAGGAAGTTGTGTTAATTGGGATGACAGAGGAAAAATACTAATTTGCAAGACATCATTTTATCAATTGATGTCTACGATAAGTGGATATATCCACTCCAACTGAGTCATGTGGTCTGTCTTAATTGTTCCCATAATTTCTGCCTATTTCTATGTCTACCCACCATTTTCTCAGATTCCACTGGCTTTATTTCACTTGCTAGAAACTGCCAAATTTCCTAAGAGTCAAGTCACATTTTTGCCATGATTTCAATGCAACACTCACCCTCCTACTCTGCTGAACACTGTCATGTGTCACTGTCTTTTCTGGACACCTTGAAACTAGAAGATAATAACCAAGATTTGGAAGATCATCATTTTGTCAACAAAACAGTACATTCACTATCGTATTTCAATGGTAACTATAGAAAAATAAGTCTGATTCATTCATTATCAAAGATAATGATAAGTAAAGGTTTTAAACTTCTCCAGAGATCACTTAAGGCATGATAATCATAAGCCACTTTATGAAAAATAATTTAAGTGTTTAAGAAAGGTAAAAGATTGACAGTTCTAAAATTGAAATTTGAAATGTTTTTCCCTTCCAATCTTCTCAGGTTAAGCCAAATCCAGAAAATCTATTTGAATGCTAATATTTGTAGAATGACTTTAAGTTGGAACTTTTATTCAGACTTTAGACCAAGTTCATATTTTTGAACACCTTTTCTTTTGTCTTTTTGTCACAATACAAAGTAGAACTTATCACTAACTTTTCCTCCTGTCTCATCTTCAATTGCTGCTCTACACACTCATCCTTAACCAGCAAGGGTATACACAATCACATACACACACTTACACTCACATATTTTCAAAAGCATAGACATTTGGTGTCTGCATATGCTCTGTTGGTTCTGCTCCCAATATAAATCATGAGGCATGTCCTTGTCTCCTCTCCTGCTCACCACTCTGATTCCAGTCACTAACAGCCGTCACCTAAGTGTCCACAGTATCCTTAAAGCTGTTCCATTTTCCTTCTTCTCTCACTCCAGTTATTTCTTATGTGGGAGTCTCTACTCAACAGTGACATAAATAAAATCTGAAAATCATTCCTGCTATATGGAAGTATTTATCAGAAAAACAGAGAAAATTGCAAAACTCTGAATTGTATACACACATACACACACACACACGGCTATTATAAAATCAAGTATAAACATACAGGATTTACATATAAGTTTTCTTTTACTGACTCCCACTCATCTCCAAGAAGACTAAGTTAACTGTTTGATATTCACCCTGTATGCCTCAGTTTTGTTTCCTGTTAGAAAACATGAAGCATGTAAGAACTAGTCAATTCAGCAGATTTCACTTACAGCAGACTACATCTCTGAAATACCCAGTTTTAATAAGTGCACACGGAAGCAGTTCTTTCACCAAAGCAATCAGACCATATGTTTATATATTCAGCGTGTCTTTGTTTATTCTCGGAACAAAACTTGCAGGCAGTGCCCAGATTGAGCGTGGAGTTCTCTGAGGCTGAGTGCTAAATGTAGTTTCCAGCATCTTGCCTCCTATTAGCTTCATGCAGCCAACAGTTGCTTGCTTTTAGCTGTTTGGGTTTGGTTTTGTGATTTTGTGGGAAGAATCCATACAGTATTCAATCAGTTACACTTGAATGAACTTAGACTATTGAAGATCATCACTTCTGTGGGGATCTTAGGAAACCAGCATTTCTCAGAAAGGGCATCCTAATAAACAACTTTATGGCGCAAAGAGCAGCTGCTTGAAAGAGCCCACACAGACCAGGTGACATTGGCCTCTCAAGATTTTGACACATCTGTTTGTAACTAGGAAATTCTTCTATCTGGATTGGACTCTGGTTTTGATAAGAAAAAATGAGCAACTTTTCCTTGGACAGGACATGACTATGAGCCACAAGGAAAACATAGATAATAACTTTCATCAAAAGCAGAAACAAGAATTTAGGTATGCATTTTTGAGTCCTGATACAATAAAATCTTTTTCAGATGATTGACATGATACTCATCAGTTAGTACTGTAAATACGTCAATGCTTTATTATCATGTGTGTGCGTGTCTATGTGTGTGTCTCTGTGTGTGTATAGTGTTTTCACTAATAATAAAATTCTTTGTATTTGTGAACTTCAAGAGATACTACATTCTGTTCCAGGTATAATTCTAGTTTGGAATTTTGAAAATCAATAAAGTCTGAACACACAGAATTGAGTTCTATAAGATACCAATATTGCCAATGGGGGTAGTGGACTGAAAGTGCTCCCTCAAGACACATATGGTAGAATCCTAGATCCCAACATGATGACTGTGGGAGACGGAGCTGAGGGAGGGAACAGGTAATGAAAGCAGAGTCACTCTGAGTATGGCTGGGCTCCTGTAAAGGATTCTCAGAGAACTCTGTACTTATTTCTGGCATGTGAGGGTACAATGGAAATCCACTGTCTCAACATGAGCAGACATCACTCCCAAGCCCTGGAACATGTTGGTAATCACATCTCAGACTCCCATCCTCCAAAACATTGAGAATATATCTCCATTTTATAAGCTATCCAGTTTGTACTATTTTGTTACAATAGCTGAGCTTAGACAAAGCAGCATAGTTATAGAAATATCTAGGGATAAGGGGTCAAGCTCAAGGTATTTCTAAATGTAGACAAGTCTTTGGAAACATGCTGTCCTGTATGATTTTTAGCCCAACTTGGGGTTTTTGTTTTGTTTAGTTTTGTTTTGTTTTTGCTTATCTATAGGCTTATATTTCAAATTACCACAGTGAATTTCTTAATAGGTTCATACAGCTTCAATTTCTGTTCCTTGCTAGGTATGCCGTTCAGAAAGTACCACCAAGGTGATTTCATGCAAAGAGTTCCAGCACCTGTCTTCCACTTCGAGGCCACTCAGGCTCTGGGCCCACTTAAACTGCTTACCATGAAGACCTCACTCTGGACTCTCCAAGACCTGGCACCATCCTGCTCAAGTCATTTATGTCCCTTGACTGCCTCATTCCTTCTGTTCTGGCCACTCTGGATTCTGACGCTGCTATTCTGTGTTCAGGCTAAACTCACTCCATGCACTGACGCTTTCTCGGTTATTTCCTCTTTCTAGAATTCTCAGACCCAGAGATTCTGAGCTCTAGTCACACAGACTGCCAGGACTGAGGTAGACCCACATCCCCTGCACCAGGCATTTTTGTGTTCTATAGAGATCCAAACACAGTTCCTCGTGCTTGCACAGAAAGGACTCTCCCTTCGGAGACATCTTCCCAGCCTGTTAGTGTCCTTCAAAATATATCATTAGATATTGCAAACAAGACACATGTGTGCTGTCCTTCACTTATTATATTACATGGAAAAAGCAAAGTTTCTCCATTACCACATCCCGGTATGTGTGCACTCACTTAAAGAGAGATCTCCATTATCACATCGAATTACCATATTCATTGAAATAGTCACACAGTGTCTGTGCACATATTGAGAAATGAATTACTTTTTTATGTCCTAATATATGCATCATCCCTGGCATGTTATCCCCCTAACAGTACTCTGAAATGTTAATCTCATTTACTACATTTCAATTGTGGTGAAGGTTGCCTCTCCGATTTACCCCCTACTGAGGGCATTAATTGTTTGAGGTTTTCAATAGAGCCAGCCCATTTAATTCTAGAAGATGTGCAGATCCCTCTGCTCTGACAAGCCCTGGAACCACTCCTTTCCAAACAGATGTTAATTCTTTCATCTCAGATATTTTCCCCTCACTAGACTATTGAAGGTCAGGTTTTCAACTAGCCTCAGCCCTCAAACATTCAAAGAATCAGTATGTTGACAAGTAGAATGCTCCAATAATAATCTAGAATCATCAACAACCTTGCAGAACATATATGTGCTGTAGGCTTATTATAAACTGTTGAATAATAATGGGATGGTTTGTTATTTTAAAAACCTTACTTAAGAAGCAGAGTTTTTGAAATAACAACCACCACAATGATAACTAACATCTGCATAAAAAGAGAGAGT
This sequence comes from Lophiomys imhausi, assembly GCA_907164525.1. NCBI lineage: Eukaryota > Metazoa > Chordata > Mammalia > Rodentia > Muridae > Lophiomys > Lophiomys imhausi. The sequence continues at coordinate 59,844 of CAJQZJ010000049.1, forward strand.
TGGGGTGTTAACATGGTCCTGAAGCATAAAGAACTTCCAGAGATGAAGCAGGGGCCACAGGGAATGCCTCCTTGTTCAGAGCATGGGGGTAAAAATAATTACTACAATGGACAGCAGTTTCTTCTAACTCTAACCATGGCTTTACAGAGAAACCACCAAGTAACATTTGTGGAGAAAAGTCTAGTTCTAAAAAGGAATGTGTGCAAGAGTCAAAGCAAGTATTGACTCTTGGAGTATGAAGTAAAACAGGGTATCAAAATCATTCTTAGACTGTAGGTGGGGCTCAGTGGTAGAGCTGTCTATATAGGAGGCACTAGGTTTGATCCAGAGCAGAAAAAAAAATTTTCTTCTGCAAATCCTTGCTCTATATATTCACTCAAAAGGCATATTTATCCATTTTCTCCATTTTGATACATGAGAAACGGTATCAGTAGAGAGCTGGGTTTTTAGAAAAGAACATACCTCAGCTAATTTTGAGCATAATCTGACAGTCTCATCATGATATGCTGAGTGTTGGGACTCTTTACCACATTGTAAATACTAGCAATATCATTGAGTATTGATTTAAAAAAGAATTATTACATAAATACAGTTCAAGTTTGGTTCATGGCTTATGACTAAGTTTATTTTACCATTTCATTCTTTTTAAATATAATTTATTTAATTTTATGTACATTTGGTGTTTGACATACAAGTATGTTTGTGTGAGTGTGTCAGATACTCTAGAACTGGAGTAACAGACAATTGTGAGCTGCCATGTGGGAACTGGGAATTGAACTTGGGTCCCCTGGAAGAGCAGCCAGTGATCTTTTTCTTTTCTTTCTTTTTTTGTTTCAACATTTATTTATTTCTTCAAGTTACATCTCAATGACAGCTCCCTCGTTCCTCCCCTACCAGTCCCATCCTCCTACCCTCTTCCCCTTCTCCCTCCTTTCCTCTTTTCTTTTTTTAAGGTTTATTTCCCCCCTCAACCTCTCCTCCTTTTAGTCCAATAAAAGGCTCTTTCTTATAACAGTAAATACAATACAAAAAAATAAGAACAATTAGGCAATAATTATGAAAATTATAAAGTATAACATACATTCCCTATGTCTAGTTCATATATATTTGTCAACTAATAATATTATATTATCTATCTCTATGAGTTTAAAGTTCTATATTTAACTCAGTTTCCATTCTAACTTGCATTACCAACTTAAAAACATCTTCTTAGACCTTGAACATCCTTTTAATTCCTAAATAATTTAAAACTTAACTGTGAAACTGTAACTATCTAGACTTTAACCACACCAGAGACCTGAGAAGGATAAATATATTTGAATAAACAGGAAGTGCACAGCAAGCAGCTTCCAAAAGTGGACATGACAGACAACTGGCTGCCTGGACAGTCCCCAATTTCTCCTGATAACATTGGAGAATCTATCTTCAGTGTTTTGGTCCAGTATCTCTGACAGACATTGATTATAAAGCAGGAATTCTGAAGGATTTGCCTACCCTGTTTTGGCAGAGCTAGGCTGTCAACTTACCTGCTTCTAAGTTTTGTCCTTTTTGGACAGGATTCTGTCTACAGTTGAAGCAAGGGCTTTCTCTTGCCCAGTGATAAGCTTGCCACTAATGCAGCCATCTCCAAATGGAGATTCTTTGATACTCATCATCTACTTGAAGTAGAATGGGTGTGTGTTTGGGGGAGGGGGTGCTGTCAGGAACTGACATGTCTCAATATAAAAAAATCTTAAGCTAAGAAAACATCTTTGAATACCATATTCTACAGATCTCTTGAGGTGTTTGAAGACCATCTATCTCCATATATCTGAACAAGCAAATGCTGGTTGTCTCTTAGCATACCATTTTACCCTTTATATTTTGTAAATACCTACTGGGTATACAATCTCATTTACTCATTAAAATGAATATCATGCACTTTGACATAAAATACCACCTTGTCAAGAGCTAAGTTTGATTCCACAGATACTAAAAAACTATATATATATATATATATATATATATATATATATATATATATATATATACACATATACTATGTACTGTATAATCTATAATAAACTTTTGTGTTTTTTAGTCCTTGAGTGGTAAGGCACTCAAATGTGATTAAAAGTTATCAATTTGTCAATTAATTTTAATATTAGTAGCAATATTACACTAAATACAACAACTAACCATCTCCAAAGTTAAAACTACATAAAAAGCAAAAAAAAATAGTTATAACAAAAAGTATATATGTGTGGGGACACACACACACAGATAGTCAGACTAGTTATCCTGAGGGGAACACAGAAAAATTCTAGGAAAGAGGTAGAATTAATTGCTAGATTCAATAACATAGGTATTTCTTCCAAGAATTGTGACTACAACATATGCACAGGTATTTTTTTAGTAAAAGAAAATGTTAAGCTAAATGAAGTAACAATGAGTAGAGGAAGGAGGTCGCCTCACAGAAATCATTCAATGACTTGTCCATGGACAGAGAGTGAATGTGTACATTAGGGTTCAAAGTCAGACCTGGTAGTCTGGGCTCAGCTTGTTTACAAAACTGCTGCACAGTACAATAGTTTACTAGCATCCCATTGCTTCTATAACAAATGACTATGAACTAGCAAATGTCCCAGTTTGTCTGAAACATCACTGGTTTATTAGAAATAGTTTAGATGACAAATGAGAAATGTCGGTTTTACTTAATTAAAATCAAGGATTTTTATGATTATATAAGTTTTAATGTTCATAAGTTCCTTTTTTAACATTTATTTATTTTTTCAAGTTACATCACAATCGTAGTCCCCTCCCTCTTCCTCTTCCCAATCCCACCTTCCTACCTTCTTCCCCCTCAGCTTCCTATCTGCTTTTTTTTTTTTAATTTAAGGTTTTTTAGGGATGCATTCCTTGACTTTCTCAGCGCTCTGAAGGTATGTTCATTCCTCAGCTGAGACCTCCTTCCTCATCTTCAAAGCTAGCAGTCTAGCATCTCCAAATGTTTTGGACTCTCCTTTTCTTCTATCTTTCACTTGTGAGGGTCCTTCAGATTATGTTGGGCCCAACAGATTAATTAGGGCTAATCACTACATCTCAAAAGGATGAGGGTCCTTCAGATTATGTTGGGCCTAACAGATTAATTAGGGCTAATCACTACATCTCAAAAGAATGAGGGTCCTTCAGATTTTGCTGAGCCCAACAGATTAATTAGGACCAATCACTGCATCTCAAAAATTCTGATTAACAAATCTAATTTCTTCTGCAAACATATATTTCACAACAGAGCCACGAGTATGAGGAAGAGAGGAATTACATTATTTTTTCCACAGGAAATTTAATGTAACATATCAAAAGATTAGGTACTACTAAATACAAATTTTTAGACTTTAAACAATGAGAAACTTCCTTTCTCCCCATCAGTGTTTGAGTAACATTTTAGGCCATTCCTCATTCAGACAGCAGCAGTCAATGGGGGTGGGAGGTTGAGGCAGGGGATTCAGCTAGGCAAAGGCAGATTCAGTTGAGCTGTCTTGAGAAAATTCTCTAATATGCCACAGCCAATTCATGATGATGTTGACAGTCTCTGCAAAGTGGAAAGCATGCCTCTCATACATTCTTACTATTAATGGGCAGAAGGAATTGGGAAAGTGAACAATATTGGATCCAATTAGAACTCAAGTTTTCTCACATGGTCTTGTCCAAAATTAAAACAAGGGATTTGGAAGCTGCTGTGAAAATACATTTCCAGTCCTCCGGAAACCCTTTGCAACACAACAGGGAAGAACATAATATATATCCCTTATATATGAATGGAGCGAATTGGAGGCTTTGTCACATTGCCTGGATGGAGTTTGATGAGGCTAAATATGGGCTTTTCTCACTGTGTTAATTCATGACTATCAAGAGACAACTAAATTTAGTCTTAGCACATGAGTATTCTTGTGACTCACAGACAAGATGACAGGGATACATTATGAAGTCTGCCACAGGTCTCATGACCTGCAGACAATATAGGTCACATCTCAAACTGTTTACAATCATAGACCTTACCAGTACTGCCAGGCTAAGGTCATTGCTCATTCTATTTAGGAAACAGAGGGAAAACAATACAAGAGCAAGGCTGAGAGAACTGAATTCTGACCTCATTTGTGACCTCATCAATGTTGATCATTAGAGAGTGATGACGACAAGATGCCCACTCTTGAACATATTGACAGCTGGCCTGATGGGATGACTCTCATCCTGAGAACCACTACGTGACTTCAGTCTGTTATGAACATATCAGGATTTTTGAAACTAGTTCATCAGACTTCCTTATTATCTACAATGGATATTGACAGAGTGACAGGCTGCTCAAAAATGAATTCCACAGTGCAGTTACTAAGTTATCAAAGGAAACCCAAACAAGAAAATGAGCAGTATCCATTGGATCTAGATGATAATATTAATACAAGCTTCATGACAACATACAGCAATCTGAAAGCCATTATAATTTTTGATTTACTTATTTTAATTGAAAATAGATTTTTTTCATACAACATATCCTGATAATTTCCCCTCAAATCCTCTCAACTCCTCCACCCACCCATATCCATGCCCTCCCTTTCTCTCAATCATTAGGATACAAACAGGCATCTAACACTATAATAATAAAACACAATTATATAAAATAAAAAACAGAATAAGACAAAATAAAAAACAAAAAAAGACTCAAAGAAAAGGCTCAAGAAACATATATATACACACACATATATACATAAATATATATATATATATACATATATATGCAGAGGAGTACACATTCACATTCACCCACAAGAAATTCCATTATAACACAAAATCAGAAACTATAATACATATACAAACAATCCGTAAGATTAAAAAGAAAGAAGAAAAAAAGAAAGAAAGAAAGGTAGAAAGAAAGAAAGAAAGAAAAGTACCCTGACAAAAAACTATGAGACAAACAGCCTCCGAAAATGCCATTAAATTTGTATCTTGTCCATCTACTGTTTGTCATTATCACTTTTAAATGAAAAGTTAAGGATCTCAGGAGTTCACAAGCACAGAAACACATATACAAAACAAATAACTGCCATATTTGTGTGAATTATTTCACATTCTGAGGTTCTTCACTTCAACTTGGAGGGAAAAGACTCTAATCTGATTGTGATCTCTGTGTCTTTTTTTTTTAACCTTCTTTTTTTTTAATTTTTGGATCTCTGTGTCTTCAAACTATGAAAGCCAAACAATGGTTTACTGGGTTCAAACCACTGATTTCTCTGTTCTCCATTATAATAAACTCTCTCCAGAAAAATTCTGCATCTACTGGAAAATGTATCAAACCCATTCAGAATTATGAAAACATTCCAGGCTGGTACTCATCTTGTGTTTCTACATCTCTATGAAATTTACTATGAGATAACCTCTACATGGAATCTGAGAAACTAGAAGCACAAACCACACATCTCAGAGGTGGGTAGTAAGAACTGACTTCAAACCCTTTAATTTCACAAAAAGGGACATTCCAACAAATTTGGAAAATGAGGCCTTCTGATACCAAGCACAGTGGTTCTCCTCCAAATGGAAACACAACTCTCTGTTATTAATATCCACTTGTCAAATAAGTCATAGAAATAAATCATTTCTTAGGAGAGGGCACTTGGATTTAATACTTCTAAACAGAAGAGAGAACGTTTTTCCTACCTTAACAGTTTTGACAGGTGGCTGACATGATATGCAAGGGAAAGGGAGAGAGATCTCACCGAAGAGACTGAAACTTAGGAAGCATTGCTTGGTCTAACAAAATACAAAGCATAGTGGTCTGGAGGTTAGTAGGTTTAACCATCCAAAAAATGCTATATCAATGGTAAGTGGTCATGCTTGTGCGCCAAGGCTTTGTGTGAAGTGGAAATTGCTTGGAGATTTCTCACTAAAATAACTTTTCACTCTGACAAACACATTGCCTTGTTTCTAAGAGAAGAAAAAATAATGGCAAAGACAGAGGCTTCTGAACTAGAAGTCGAGACTAGTCCCCTAGGATCTGATGTAGGCTGCAGAGAATGTCAGAGAAATGGTTCAGTTTGGCAGGTGTTGGTGTGAAGTTGCCTGCTTATAATTCAAAAAAAAAAGCCTATGTTATACACCTTCTGTAAATATGGAGAATTCTGTTAAGAAAATAGGTAACAAAGGAAGGCTAAGAGTGGAACATTTCAGGCCAAGGACATCAGTATGAGTTGAGCATCTACAGAAAGGGAAAGAGGCCAGACTTAAAATCACTGTAACTTATATAAACAATTGAAGGGGAAACAGGCTTTTGTAGAGAGATATAGTAGGTAAAAAAAGAAAGAAAAAAAAAAGACTGTTTAATCAGAGGTGTAATTATTTGTAATAGATATCCTTTGTCTTTGTTACCATAAATAACTTTCACATTCCCTTATAAATAATGGGAAACATTTTAAGACTTATTTCTTTAATTTCATGTGTTTGAAGGTTTTGTCTACATGTATATATGTGGTCCATAAGCATTCCTGCTGATATAGAGAACATCATATTCCCTGGGACTGCAGTTAGAGATAGTTATTAGCTACCATGTGGGCACTGGGAACTGAAGTGGGTCCTCTGCAAGGGCAGCAAAGCTCCCAACTGCTGAAGCATCTCACCATGTCCCTTTCCTATAAATATTTTTATAAGTTTATTTATTACTTCAAGTTACATCTCCATCACAGTCCTCACCCTTTTCCCCTCCCAGTCCCTCCCTCCCAATCTCTACCACCTCTTCCACCTATCCTACTCCTCCAGTGTGAGGGGCCCCCACATTTCAGCTCCCCCTCAGTTCATCAGTCACATGAGGGCTAAGAGATTCCTCTTGCTCTGGGGCCCGACTTGGCAGCTTCACTAGGGTAAAGTGTCCCACTAACAGGTAACAAAGTCCATAACTGAGACGATCCCACAGCTACTTGTTAAGGGATCTCTATGAGGACCAAGTTGCCTATCCTCTATATTTGCATAGAGGGTCTAGGTCAAGTCTAAGTTTTTTTTCTTCTTATTTTGGTTAGTGTTTCTGTCGCTGTAAGCCTCTAGGGGCCTAGGGTGGTTGGTTCTGTTGATCTTCACGTGTTGCTCTTGACAGCTCCGGGTCTCCCTATTCTTCCCTTTCTTACACACTTCTCCCAGAGCTCCACCTAAAATTTGATTGTGTGTCCCAGCATCTGTTTTGATCTGCTGCTGGGTGGAATTTCTCAGTTTAGTTATACTAGATTCATGTTCCTTTGGGTCTGTGGGTTGTAGGATAGTTATCCTGTATTATATGGCTAACATCCAGTTATTAGTGAGTAGATATCATGTGTATCTTTTTGGGTCTGGGTAAGCTCACTCAGGATGAGCTTCTCTAGTTCCATCCATTTGGATGCAAATTGCATGATTTCCTTGTTTCTGATGGCTGAGTAGTATTCCATTGTGTAAATGTACATGGAAAACAGTGGGTATCATGCAGAGAAACTTATGGCATTACATAATATGATCACACAATGGCATTCTGAGAATCATTAGGTAAAACATACACATGTAGGGGCAGGTGAAAAGAGGAGAGGTTCTTGCTTTTTAAGACACAGTAGGATGGGCCACATGGTGCTTCCTTTTACAGCATGGTGTTCTACAGGGTTTTGGCTGTGCAATCTGTATAATGTGTTTTTTTCAGAAGCATTTTTAACATTTCAGTTTACATTCATCCCTTCTTTGCCTGGCTTTTGTAAAAATGGAAAATGGCTACAAAAAACCACTATCCTTACAAATTGGCAACTGTGTGCGGTTATTAAATCTTCCCCAGAGTTCAAGATAAATAACACCAGGCTGCTGACTTTGCACCAAACTCTTCAATAACTTTGGAAGCTCTAAGCTAAAGGTCAAAGATTTTTTTGTTGTTGTTGTTTATTTGTCAGTCTGTGTGGCTTTTCTTCTATATTTTGCAGTGCATCAGAATAAATACAAAAGGCTTGTGTGTAAAACCAGTGGACATGGTTTATGAAATGCAAAAATATCAAATTTGTTTGAACTGAAGAGAAAATGTGTGTGTGAGTGGAACTTAAGCCCAGGAGTGTGGAAAATAAAAGAAAAAGGCAATTAAAAGGGGACAATGAACCCGGACTTGTTTAATACCCTTGTATGACTAAAATGTTCAGGTTTTGTGGTGTTAATGGTCACAAAAGGAAACCATTTTTCTTTTGCAAAGATGCTTTCAAAACAAATATGGGTATATTTCTCCATTTTGTGTTGTTATATTAAAACATCTATGACCAAGTTCTCCATTAAAAATAAATGAAGAGGTTCCTTTGACATAATTCTGGTGGCTGGAGGCTTCACAAAGCTGGGTTGAGGTGAGGATAACCTAGGGCCTTGATAATGTGGTATAGTAATAGAAAGAGGATGTGTTACATACAGAAGAGAGAAAGTGAGTGACACCAGTTTCTTCAACAATCTGCTCTCTTCAGAGCTAAGTTGGTCCTATGAGAACTTCACAAATCACTTTCAAGTGCAGAGTACCCCTGAACAATTACCTTCTAGTACGTCATAGTCTTAAAGGCTCTACCACTTTGATCCATAGCTTCCAGGACATGAACTGTTGTAAAACACACTCATGCCACTCCCAAACATCAAATTGGGTGTGCTGGAGGAATTCCTCATAAGCACTCAGAGCAATTATCTGCACTAACACAGCTGGTCCTCTGGAATGCCTCGGCCCAGATCGTGGGAGCCAGCAAAGTTTCAGAAACTTCCCTGTTCTCTGTATTCTTGGTGGTCAGAGATTTGCATCTTGAGACTTAAAAGCTGCAGACTATCATTGAACATGGGGCAATATTCCTATAACCCAACACTTGGGGTATTAAGGCTCAGGGATCAAGAGGTTGAGTTTAGGCAGGATAGCTAGGGAATCCTGGACAGCAGAAGAGCAATGCCTAAGACAAGGAATTTCTTTTTACCAGTTCTTCGGGCAGTGATTCTAACCACCCTGTTTGGGAAGGAAAAAAAAAAGTTAAACAGGAAAAAGCAAGTTAAAACAAAACAAAACAAAAACAAAAACCCCTGAAGGAACAGAAACCTTGAGAGCTTTGGCAAGCAGAATAGCAGTAGCAACCATTGTAGGATGTTTCAGACTGGGAAAACAAGGTACATCAGTGCCCAGAACTTTAAAGGAAATAAAAAAAAAAAAAAATCTAAGGAAGGAGCCAGCTGCGGGAACAGAGCTGTGATATAGATGGAGCCATAAGAAAGCTATGAAACCTGAGCCATATCAAAACTGTCCTGTTTGCTGTTTTACTCCATCTTTTTATATTGGCTTTTGTTTTCTAAATGTTATTTTCCATTCTATTGTATGTTTGGATTGAGGAGCAATTTAGAAGATGAATACACTTTTTAATGTGTATTACCAAACTGTTCTAAGTGGAATAATCTAAAATAAAAATAAAATATAAAAAAAATAAATATTTTTAAAAAGAACTTGAGTCTAGCCTGGGGTCCTTACTCACCCACCCTAAGAGATGCATCCCATAAAAAAAAAATCATCAAGGAGGTAAAAAAAAATCATCAAGGAGGTAAACAACACAGCCAATAGCACTTGCAGTCCCTGGACTGTCTAGTTATCTGACATCAATTCTGTACAACAGTTCTCAGTTCAAAGGCTCTAAGCTGTCCATCTCAGTTACGTGCCCATGTGCGGTTGTGGGTACAGCAGGTGAGTCAGCGCATTGTCTACTACAACCTAGAGAAAATGATCAGGTTTCTGTTCAATCAAACAAACTTTTATACATAAGGAAACATTTCTACATACTCAAGTAAAATATACAACAAAACAATTTCTTGTCTTACAAATTCAAACACAAGATTTGTTACATTATTATTTGATGAATTCTGGACCAAATTCAGATATATTTTAAATGAATAATAAGCATTCTGGACACTAATGTGTATTTAGAACATACCTCTTCCAAGCAGTTACTAAGAGGTTTTCCTATATCACAGGTTTCTAGGAATCTTAGTATAAATTATATAGTTGTTAAACGTTCCTCTATATACCTAAATGAAGTAAAATCCTCCCGGAGTGTATGTTAGTATGCCATTAAACGGTATCAGCTTCTTATCTTCCATTTTCAGTACACTGGACTGCTCAAAGATAAGATATTCTTCTTGTCAAATTCTTTAACAAGACTGTATTAGTCACACCAATTATCTTCAATTGCTGAAAATCACTAAAATTTGAATTTGTTAAGGCAACCAGTTTCATCATAAATATAAACATACACATTATATAAGATTCCAACTATACCAAAAAAAATCCATTTCCTGCTTTTATATTTCATTCAAATTTTACAAACCATAGTCCCCTCAGTAGCAACCATATATTTTTGTTGCTTCCCGCTACATTGGCCCAGTAGAAAGCTGTAGTTGAACCTGGTGAGTATTAGATCTTACTCAGCTACTGTGTTGATTTTTCATCCCTACACACCAGCATGTGATCTTTCCCAAAGGGAGAAGAAATGGACAAAATCTCATCCCTCTGGAACTCAGTTTCATTAGATTTTAGATATAAAATATCACTATAATATGGCAAGATTGTAAATTTCTGCTAGATACAAACATAGAACTATATGACATTTCATTTTCCATTGTTGTCTGGGGAAAACTCTGCCTCCAAATGTTAATTTGATGAAATTAGTCATCATTGAGAAAACTCTTATCAGAATTTTCTTTCCTTGGGGGACATGACTCCCTAAGATCCCTTTTATAATACTGCTTCTTCTAGATTTCTTTACATTTTTGCAAAGAGAGAATAACATTTTGCCTGACTCCAGCAAGTACCAATGTCACTGTCAAAGTCCTTTATAGTAAGTAGCCATGTGAGTAATACCTGTTTCATCTCATTCATAAGGACAGTTCCTGACAGACATGACAGCAAATGCTCTGCAGTCTGTTAATCAGCTAACTGTGTCATTTTATTGGCAGTTTTGCCCCAGTTTACCCTATACTTGTTTTTCTATCACTTGAATCTTTCACTCACTCATCTGTGAAACCTTGCAGTCCTTTATAATTCTACTCTTCAATGCCAGGAGCATTGCATTGCATTCTTTGTACTGTGCACCACTGGATTCTGTGTTCAGAAACATGGGTATAGGTGCTCTTCTCACATCCACTGTCTCTTTGCTGTCAAGTCTCTCTACTGCTGCTTGACTGAGGGTCCTCATTACTTCCTCCCTTAACTATCACAACAGTCTTTTTACAGGTTGTCTAGTTCTATTTCTTCCTGTCCATTTTATTCTACACACGACTGCCAGTTTAATCTTCTCTGACCGACCTCTGATTACAACACTCCCCTGATAATCAACTTTTCATTAACTTCCTGTTGCTTACCCAGCAGAGGATCACGACTGAAGCTTTACTTCAAGGCCATGCAAAACTCCTTACTTTTCCAAATGTCTCTTTCTGTGTATCAAGTAACTAAGATGCTTGCTAGTGGTAAATCTGGCTTCTGTCTCCTGGAACTATTTAACTCTTTTTGCTTTAGTTACTAATCACTGGCCTTCCTTCTCGGCTATATAACAAAAGATAAGCAACAGTTATTATCCATAATGCATTGTACTGTCTCAAGTATGGCATAGATTTTCACATCAGGAAGTTTAGCATTACTATTATGCAAACCAGAGTTTTGAGCTTTAATAAACAAAAGCTTGGAGAACAGACAGATGTGTTAGTGATTATCACCTTTTTCCTAAAGTCACAATGGCATTGGATGTCAACCAAAGACAATACCACACCACATAACTTCACTGAAAGCCAAATTTGTGCTGAGGATGGGGTAGCTACCAGTGACTGGCCATTGCTTTCCTTATTGCCTATATTTCTCATAATTGAAATTGATCAAGAATTCTTCCTCAATCACAGATTTTTTTTTTTTAGAAAAGTACACATATAGATGGCAGGTTGGGGCTGGAGAGATGGCTCAGCGGTTAAGAGCACTACCTAGTGCTCTTCCAAAGATTCTCAGTTCAATTCCCAGCAACCACATGGTGGCTCACAACCATCCACAATGTGATCTGGTGCCCTCTTCTGGAATGCAGGTGTACATGCAGATAGAGCACATATATGCATAAAATAAATAAAATAAATCTTTAAAAAAAATAAAAATAAAAAAAATAGATGGCAGGTTTTCTCAAGAGATGTGGCAATAAGCCTGCAAAATTATGTATTTCTTTCTCCTTGTTTTTCTGGCTTCTATTCTGTAAGTCTATGTGTATGTCACAAAAGTTAGGAAGGGAGGGATGATATCAAGACAAAACGTACCCCAATGGGACTGGCAGATTCAAGGAAAGACAGATTCATAAACAAATTATTATGATAGCTATTATAATCACAAGGCTCTGACATACACACGGCAAAAATAAAGGGGTCATGAGGGTGCATGCAGAAGACAAGAAGGATGAAGAATTATGGTGATATCCTATGAACTGGCACTAAAATCTAATGTAAAGATAATCAGAGAAGATGCCCAAAGCAGGTCCAGCAAGATTGAAGCTGTGACATATTCTGAGGGAGAGGCAGAGCTGAAAACCATCTGTAACCAAGGATGATGTGGGATTAGCCTTGGAGGGACACAGCACAGCACCCACCCCCCACTACCAATCTCAGCAGCCTGAGGAGCACCCCTAAACTTTTAGAGAACTTGACTCAGGCTAAACCAGAACTGTTGGCTTTGAGTCTGAAAAGAATTTCAGGATTAGCTAGGATGCTAAAACAGGGCTGGTGGCTTCATTAAAGGTGTTTTAATATAGGCATAAACATGGGCATTAAGGTGAGACACACCCAAGAACATTAGCATGGGCTTCTCAGAGAGTGAAACACACTTTTTTTACCTTTATATGTTATTTATTAATATTTTATTAATAATATTCAAATATGGTTTTCAGAGTAATCTCAAAAACCATGAAAACAAGTAGACATTAAGAGTTTCCATACATACTGCTGTCAGTCAACCAGTTCCTCAAGTTTCCATCTCTGTACTTGGAAAGACAAAGTTTTAGAATGAGAACCACCTACAAAGGTGCTTTCTGTACCATTGTAGATATTCCCTTCTTTTTAAAAAATATTTATTTATTACTTCAAGTTACATCTTCATCACAGTGCCCTCTTTCGACCCCTCCCAATCCCGCCCTCCCACCCTCTACCCCCTTAACCCTTCCATCCCACTCCTCTGGAGTGGAATGTCCCTACATATCAGTCCCCTGGCCCAGTTCAGCAGTCATATGAGGGCCAAGCTTTGGTACATCTACACAATGGAATACTACTCAGCCATCAGAAACAAGTGACTCATGCAATTTGCCGCCAATGAATGGAACTAGAGAAGTTCATCCTGAGTGAGCTAACCCAGACCCAGAAGGATGCACATGGCATTTATTCACTTATAATCGGAATTTAGCCATATAGTACAGGATAACTACTATACTACACCCAATGCAACAAAGGGAATAGGAACATAGACTTTGTTTCCTATCAATGAGACACTTTGCCCTAGTGGTGCTGCCTTGTAGGCCTCCAGAGAAATACACTTTTGAGCACAAGTTTGGCCCCCTCCAAGGAAGAGTCACATTGAATTGCTTTAGCATAACTGTATAAATACTTTTGAGGACTCTGAAGTTACTATAAAAACATTTATTACTTTTCTTTTTTGATAGCAGAGATGAGTGTGTGGTATTTATTGTGGAAATAATTATAAACTGAAAGTAAAACTTAGAAACTAATAGAATTGCAAAATGATTTTAGTAGACATCCTTTCCCTAAATGTGAGGTTTCTGGTGAGATCCCCAGAAAATTGAAGGCTACAGCCAGGAAGAGAAAGGAGCCTCAAATGTCTGTTGTGCTGTTTTTCTGTACTGATAAGATGCTTCAACCAGATTTCAGAGTGGGAGGCCCTTTTCATGTCCCCCAAGTTTTCTCCATCTTCTGTCTTGCATAGGGTCACTTATGACTGCTAAAGAGAGTGGAATTTCATTTGCAAGCATTGAGAGTCTTTCAAACAGAGGAATGTCCCACTTTATAAAAGAAAACACTGATGACAGCTGTAGAAGGACTGAAGTGGCAGAGAGTGAAAAGACAGCATCATGTGGAGGGAGGGGTACTGTCAGAGAGATCCAGATCTTGAAGTAATCAGGAAGTAGAAAGCAGATGTGGCAGACATTCTCAGCATCAGTCAGAACATTGAGGACCTCCAGTGGGCAGGTGAAAAGTGCTAAGATGCTTTGGCAAGATGTTCCAGCCAGTAAACAGCATGAACACCTGAATTCATCACTGTGGATGCATGTCAGAAAGCCTGATGCAGCTGTGTGGAGTTGGTGATGTAGTTAGTCTCTGCTGCAGACACGAAATCAAGAAGATCCCTGGGGCTTGCTGGCCAGCCAGTCTAGCTAAATCAGTGAGCTCCAATGTCAATGACAAGCACTCTTTCAAAAATAAAATGGGAAGCAATTGAATATGGTACAGCCTACCATCCTCCGCCTCTCATATGAACAAACACTCATGTGTATGCACAGCTAGGCACACATACATAAAGTGCTAAGATGAACTATTAATACTTAACATATGTTGAATATTCTAAAATACCATCAACACATTTGAAATTAGCCATATTCCTAAGGACACTATAGGAATTATCTTAGAATCATTCCATATCTCCTTTGCAGATGAATAACATTTCAGAAACATTGAATCAATTGCTATTTAGACCCAATTCTGTCATATTTTATAGTAAACGGAGAGAAGAATGGAGGAAGAGGTAAATGGCAGAGTTCACAGCAGTTACCAGAATAGAGATACTACACCATGGGCAACTTCCAACTCCCATCAAGATCGTACTATAGAGAGTTGAGAAGCCATACCCACATGCTGGGGGTGAGCCAATCTGACCTAGCCACAGTACACGAGTATGTCGATCTCACAAACATGTTGCTAGGTGTTTTATAAGCAGACATTAGTGAGCTTTGGCACATGGGCAACATCTAGCCAGCAACTCACTTCTGGTCATCAAAGCTTTATTGGAACCCATTCATACTCATTTGATATTCTACTGCTTTGCTGTGATATTTCCCACAGCAAAGGCAGGGTTAGATAATTGTGGTGACACTGTCTAAACCCCAAAGTCCAGTGTCTTTAGCATCTGGCCTTTATAGGAAACATTTTCAACCTATGCTGGAAAGTGTGGAGTGAGCAGAATCCACTAGACTTGAGGACAGGGGGTCTTAGAAAGGGAAAGATGGAGTAATAACTAGAGCAGAACAGAATGCACACCACTTCTTGGGTACCAGGCATGTTCTGATACTTTTATTCAGCTCACAATTAAGGTTTGTACTCATTTATATAGGAAAATTATATCTCAATAAAATGGTGTTTAAAACAATTTTAAACCAGCAAGATGGCTCAGTGGGTAAATATGCTTGCTGCCAAGTGTGATGAACGAGTGTGATCCCAGGAATCTAAATAGTAAAAAACAGAACTCACTCCCACAAGGTGTCCTCTGATCTCCAGTCATATGAGACATACAAATGCTGCCCCTCTCATCACAATAGATAAATTAATTAATTAGTCAATGAGCAATAAAATGAAACAATACTGAGATAACCCAAAAACAAATATAAATTTCACTGAATGATTCCAAACTTTTCTTTTTAAAAATCAAAAGAGGACTACGTTATGCCTATCTAATTTACAGCAGATGCTGTAAATACAAGTATCAATTGGTAGCAGTGACATCAAAGAAGACCTGGTTACAGCATATATATATATATATATATATATATATATATATATGTAAGTTTTGCCAAAACTTATCTTGTTTTGTACTAGTGTTCCCCTTCTTTTCTGCCCCATTAGAGAGATGGTGGTGACTTCATTGCTCTTAGCTGTGCTTTTAGAATCTCAGTGTCTTTGAATGTCATGTATGACTCAATCTGTTTATAAGCTCTGTGTATTTAATGAGGCAGTTCTTCATTGGCATTATCATGTATTCCACTCGAAAGTATAGCAGGCAGGTCAATCACACCATGCTTAGCATTCTTAGATGTGAAAAGCAAAGATTAAGATTCTCTTGCTAAGAATCTATGGCAACAGCTAGATACGCACACCTTCTTTTATGCATCAAAAAGTTTCTTCTTCAAGTCTATTATCAAAATATTAGCAAGTTTATCTTATATGTGACAAAGGGAAGTCATATATATGGCTCTTCTGGTTTATTATATTAAAAAAGACAGCCACAAAGTCAGTTGAATGTGATAAAACTCCTTTTTTGGCTTGTTCCCATCACTAGCTGCTTGACCCAATGTCATGTCCCTGATTAAATGTATCTCATATGTGATGTCTTAGGTAAGTGGTGCCCAATAAGTTCAGAACATTTAGTTTGGAAAGTTTCTTATTGAAGCATGCCTGAAAAGAATGCTTTTTATTCCCATAACAATCTAACTCTGAGCTTTGCAACATTGTACAACCTCCAATAGAAGATATGAAGGTAATCTATTAAAAACTGTATTTGAGCTAAAATTCTGCTCACAGGAAGAAGTGGGTTTTTTTTTCTTTTTTCTTTTTTTTTTTTTTTTTGTTTGCCATCTACCATGGACAACATATCTCATTGTGCAGAATCTTTGCCCTAGTGGTGCTGCCATGTAAGCCCCCAGTATATGAGGAGGCACTTGGTCCTCATGTGACTGCTGAACTGGGGTGGGGGACCAATGCATGCGTGAGGACACCCCACTCTGGAGGAGTAAGATGGGAGAGTGGGAGGGTGGGACTGGGAGGGTTGAAGGAGGGACACTGTGATGTGGCTTGAAGTAGTGAATAAACATAAAAAAGAAAATGAAAAATGCAGGAGAAATTTCAAAACACAAATTATATGCTAAATAAACCAAAATTAAGTGAAAGATGTGAAAACAAGCCTATGAACATTGTTGTTTAATGTTTGTTGAAAGAGCTTTGGAACCTTGTCAGAAATGTCACACTTGATAACTCCAGCTGGCTCACTTAACAGTCTGTACATAGAGTGGAAAACTAGAAGGTAGTATAAGTTCAAGATCAGATATGACAAATGATGCCTAAAAAAAAAAGACAACAGAGCATGAAGAAAGGC
Organism: Lophiomys imhausi; assembly: GCA_907164525.1. Lineage (NCBI taxonomy): Eukaryota > Metazoa > Chordata > Mammalia > Rodentia > Muridae > Lophiomys > Lophiomys imhausi. Next base: position 76,987 of record CAJQZJ010000049.1, read on the forward strand.
ATAAGGAATAGAAAGAAAGGTGAAAATCACACGAGTCCATTGGAAGATTCTGGAGGAGAAATAAACCTAGAGTAAAATGTCCATCAAAATCGAGCTGGTACTTTTCCAAAGCTCTTTGCTCACAAAATAGCTCTTTGGCAAAAATAGTGAATACTCTGTCATCAGGATGCAATGAAGAAGGATGTTGATCTGAACCTGCCTTAGTAGATAAGCTATTTGAAAATCACTCAGTGTGCAATATCAATCTTTGTTTTTTCAGCCAGGAAAATTCCCCAGGTCAAAAGGTTTTTTTTTTTTTGAAGATATCATTATTTACCTTAAAAACAAGTGTTCTCTCTCTCTCTCTCTCTCTCTCTCTCTCTCGCGCGCGCGCGCGCGCTCTCATACACACACATATACACATACACACACATACACACACAATGAGAGAGGAATTTAAAAAACATATTTACTGAATATATTTATCCTTGAAACTCCAGAAATTTATTAATGTCAGTACATGATTCCATATCAAAGTCTAATCACAGAATTTGGAAGACCCCTAAAGGTGCTTGTCAAGACAGAAGAGTCAAACAGAGGGACTAAAGACAAAAAATTCTGTTACAGCCAGACCTGCTGGTTTTCTTGAAGGGTGAATGATAAACTAATGAGTGAATTGATAACACTGTGTGACCCTCAATGGAACCAAATGGCCTGAACATATATTTTACTCTTTTTGAAGCTCTCAAACATAGACGAGGAAGCCTAGGGACAGATTCTAGATCTTAACATAATAAAGTCATTCTTCTGCTTTCAAAATGTATTTGCTGTGGACATATTTTAAACATCAAGCCCCCTTGCACACTGAAATTATGTTTCACAATGACTATGTGTAGCTTTAAAAATAGATATTTTTAAAAATATCTATTCATTGTGAAGGGCAGAGTGGTACACACCTGTAAAACTGCTGTCGGGCTGAAGTAAAATGACAGTCACAAAATTAACTTTGGTCCACAGCTACAGTTAGTACCAGGCCCATCAACACTTACACAAAAGAGAGGAATAGAAGGAATACAGAGGATGGAAAGGAAAGGATGAGAAAAACAGGTACATCCTTGAATTACAAGGAGCCCAGGCTGACTCCGAGAGACTCTCATCAGTCTCTGAACCTGTGTCAAATATCGCGTTCACACTCACCATAACTACAGTTATTTGAATTAGCCAGACAGCCTCCTTCCCCTGGCTTTGACACTTGCAGAAGGTAAGTTTTGTCACTTTGCTCCTCCATTCAGCAAACACAAGGACCATCTCTGTCTCTGCTTTCTAAGGTACCTATATTTTATCTTGTTTAGAAATCCCTCCAAACATAGCCAACACATTTTGCAAAATCAGTACAGAACACTGCTCGCCACAGGGTAACCATCCTCCACTCTCACTATACATTGCAACAGGCCCAGTATGCATGAAATAAAAATTCAGGACACATACCAGCTTCTTTGCATTTCATTGATAAGAGTCAACATATCCACTAAGTCAGCAAATATTCCTCTTGACAACAATGAATTACACTAAGATCACAGAGCTAAAGACCTCATTAGTGGTTTACAGAGAGCTCAAGTGGAAAAGAGTCCCAGCAGCCCTTTTGAAACAGGAAGATCTTATACTTCTGTAAACAAGTGAGTGTTTGCTACTGTCGTTCTACTGCCTCGACCAAAATATATTATCCTCATTGTAAACTGACTACAGTCCACTTCCCAACGAACTGATCTTTCTAAATGGAATTTTGAAACTTGGGGCTAAAAAAGGTACAATTTCCCACATTAAAGTGGTATTGCAGAATTTTGTATATATAATTTTTTAATGGAAAATGAAGCTTTAAGTGGGAAGAAGAAATTCTAAATGTCACATCTTCTGAATAAAGGAGACATTCTGCTGGACACTCCAGAATACCAGAAACCTAGGAACATCTATATTAAGAATTTCAGAAAAACAGTTGCTAACAGTTTTATCTATAAAACAATGCCTGGTAACTGAATACGAAGAGAGCCACTAACATGAATAAATACAGAAGGGTGATAGTACAAGGTGTAGCAGGCACCAACAGAAAGTCACTCGATATCTGAATGGAAGAGCAGTAGTAACATTTTTGTCTTCCTGACTCAGCTCCACGATGACCGTTGCTTAGATGCTGCAATAGTTGAATTTCCCCGGAGATTCAATGTTGATGGGTTCTTATTGGAGAGTGCTGTAGTCTTTAATATTGGAGTCTACTAGATTCTTATGTCATTGGAGGGTATGCCTTCGACTCTTTAGAACCCTTTACAATACCTGACTAAAACTCCAAAGCTATGAAGCTAAGCAATCCTGGACTAGAGAGAGTTTCCAAACCCATCTGTAGCGTAGACCTTTCTCCTTTACCAGTTAACTTGGATATTTTGTTTTAGTAATGGAAAGCTATCATGGACTCTGATTCTCCACAAAAAAGCAACATTTATCTTAATCACCTTTCTCTGTGTGTAGAAATAGTTTCAAAATCAGGAAGAAGTAGGCCTAGAATCACTTTAGAATGTGCTTTTGCTTTTAAGTTACTGTTAAAATTTTACAGTCACTTACAAGAAGGTGAAATGAATTTCAACAAAGAATTAGAGTCTCTTAACAATCTATTTACACATCCACATAGCTAAAACAGAATATGGCCATCCACTGTACCAAAAGCAATTCTCAACACTCTCTGCACTTTCGCTAACTCTCCAAGATGGAAACTCAAGGTCTTTTTATAAATCAAGGTGATTCTGGTTATACTTGAATTATCTGGTAAAAACTGACATCCTCTGGAGAATGGGTCCTTTGGTGTTTGTTTGTTTTTAAGATAGTGTCCTGAAATGTGGTTCACGTTGATCTCAATCTCAGAATTCTTCTGCTGGTGCATACCCCCAAATTATGCAGAGTGGTTCTTTCTAAAATGATAATAGACAACATCATCTACCTCCTTACAACATCTCTCTCTGAGGAAGAAAAAGGATTTACCGACCCCATACCACTTGCCTCTCTCTAATTGCAGCAAGGTCTTGTGAGCTATCTGCCCTCCTCCAAGCCTGCAGCTATGATTCCTGTCCCAAGAAAATCTCCCTGCTGGCCTAGTTTAAAAATGTAGTATGTGTACTTTTTTATTTATTGCTTGCCCACTCTCCTCTACATTTTGTGATTAATACTGATTATTTGCATGATAAAAGTTAATATTTGTAAAACCCTAACTATACTCAACTCTTTTCTAGCTCAGTGGCCAAGCTCAAGTCATAAAACAGTGTGCAATGCCTGGCATAAATCTTCCCTGGCTTCTTCCCCCAGAATTAAAAACCCTTTGCTACCAACCATGAGTAAAGATCTAGTGACCTTGAATTTCTCATTTTCCATGAAGGTATTTCTTGACTCCATACTACTAAAAAGAGATAGATCAAAAGAAACTCTGCACTGGTCTATTGTACCTGTCTTAGAATCTTGAGAAAGTGATTCAATCTGTATGTTTGTTTGTTTGTTTGTTCCAGTAATAGCTTATTCCATTTTTCAGCCAAGATGAGCCTCGCAGAGCAGTCACATAGATTCCTCCCGATGGGTCAGGTAGGCAGTCAGCCCTTCTCCTTCACTGTTTTAGGAGATTTTCTAGACACATAAAACCACAAACAACAAAAATCTACTGCCTGCTCGAGGTAGATTGGTAATTAATATCAAAGCAGAATAGAGGCATTCTCAGCTGAACCGTTGGCTAAACATGAAGAAAGCTCATTATTTTCAAGCTTGCCTTTACTTTATACCAGGGTATGACAGGGAGTTGCAGGGTCCAACCTTATGGGTCAATAGCTGATATTTGTTCAACTATATTTAGTGTCAGTTTTCCATTCTCCAGAATTTCCCTGTTTGTTTGTTTGCATGTGTGTTATTTGAAAAACTAAGAAAACACCAAGTTGACTTCCTTGATGATGCTGCCAAGGGCATCCACATGGGTACCTTCCATATACTGCATGGGCATCCTGTAATTCCATCAGATATGTACAATGGGTTTACCGTTTAGCTAATAATCTCAACCACAAAACAGCCACTCAGAAATCCTTCAAAAAGTGTGAGTGGTGGCGGGTCGTGCAAGTTGTTGACTTGTTTATTAATAAATAATTAGACATAAAATTCAATAAGAAAATACATAAACTTTATTTTCACTGATATGGAGGTAAATGCTATATACCAACATCATAAGTAAGCAAAAAAAAAAGTGCAGGTCAAAAGCCTTCTATCACTGAATTCATTGAAAGGAGCAATTGCTTGCCACCTTCTGTACTCTGAGCAGGTCTGTCATCATGCCTCTCAGAATGTCCACACAAAGCCACTTATCACAGGACTGTGTGACTTCTGCAATGCATCAGCAGCTTATAAATTCATTGGCATGCAGAGACTTCCTTGCCTTCAGCTGCCCAATGGTTCCAACTGAGTTATAGTAAGCCTGGGAGACTTTCCAGGACCCACTGACTCTCCCTGGTGCTTTGATATCAAATACAACTTGGTGGTGTCACCACCAGAGCTTAAGTGAGTTAGCAGCATTGGTGCCAGCAGAGCCATAGACTTAGATTGTATACAGACCCAGTTTGCAGACCTTTAACCTTTAACTCTGCTCTGATTTTGAATCCACTTTCTGTCAACTTCTCAAAAAGCATGGAAAGGTGAGAAATACAGACACTGTCATAGGAACACTCCATTACTGTATCTCCACAAGATGATAATAAAGTGGGTTCCAGAATATTTTCTCTTGTCACCTAAGGAGTAAAGCAATGGTAGAATCATAAACTCTGACTCTTCATTGTATCACTGGTAAACACATGGGCACTGACATCATTTAAAAAAATAAATACAGAAACCAGTTGCTGGGGAGGTGGCTCAGCTGTTAAGAGCACTCATCGTTCTTACAGAAGACCTGTGTTCAATCCCAGCATCCATGTAGTAGCTCTTGACTTTCTGCATCTCAAGACCCAAGGGATTGTACCCTCTCTTTGGACCACTTCAGGCTCCAGCATGCATGTGGTACATATAAGCTCATGTAGACACATGAGCATACACATCAAACTAATAAAAAAATTCTTTTAAAATGCTGCTGTGATTTGATGTGCCAGGGTAGGTTGGTACCTATGTAGGGGCCTCCCCTTCTCTGAGGAGAAGGGGAGAGGAGATGGGAGGAGGGAGATGCTAGGGTCGGTCTGGGAGGAGGACAGACAGGGGCTGCAATCAGGATGTAAAGTGAATGAATGAATAAATAAAGTTTTAAAACAATACTGAACTCTAATCAAATCAATCAATTGAATTTCCTTTTCAAAATATATCACTCAGTAGGGAAGAAGAAAGATGGACACAAATTTTCTCAAATTTTCTCTCATTTTGTCATATTTTCGAAAGATTTCCAAAACTGTCAGAGGTTAACTGGATCTGGAGTTTAGATTTTCCTTTAAAGGACTGTTCTCATAACAGAATATATAAATGATCTCTGAAAGTGTAGGCTAAAGCACTTTCTAAACATTGCTGCTTAGCCAGATCATTCCCAGTTTCATTGTTAACATTTTCATCTACAAGTTGATAAAAGAATTGCTAATTAATATTATATTATCGTGCTAAGAATCTGGTGATTTGTATTCACCAGGTATGCCAAAAAATTGCAGCTAGCCTATATGTTAAACCTAAAGGAAATGGATAAAGGATGAATTGATAAGGAAATAAGGTGTATTTATCTTATATACATACACAGAGAGACACACATACAGAGAGACAAAGAGAGACAGAAACAGAGACAGGGGAGGGGCAGAGATCACAACTTGGTGAGATTTACTCAGGTGTTTTGTGATTGTTGTTGTGTTTTGTTTTGTTTTATCACTTGTACAGATTGTCATGAAGTTTCAGATACCTTACCCTGCCTCTCTATAACTAAGTACAATGGATTCACATGTCACTTACTTCAAAGACAAATCAGTCACTCAAGGAAATGACACAAAAGGGTAGAAGCAGTGTTTTGAGGTATGCACATTAGGTTAGAGGGCTTTGGTTGTTTCCAAAATAGTGTTCCACTGTAACTCAGGAAACATGAGAATTTTCTGCAGGGAGCCTTTAAATATTCATTCAGGAAAGCAATTCACTGAGCACACATTCCTGAGCATGCTTGATTAAGCAGTACATATCTGAACATGCTTAGCTTAGGGTAAAGATGCAAAAAGAAAAGACAACGCATTTAGGGACATGCTTAACTCAAAGTCATTGAGCACAGATTTCAAAAGCTAACAAGGTGAAAAGAAATATCTCTGGGTAGGGTCAGCTTGCAATACAAAGTATTACATGAAAATTAAAAATGGACACCTCACTGATGTATTAAATTAGGGGTTTGCCTTTGATGATATCTACCTTGTTTAGCAGCTAAATTCAAAAGTCAATAATAGAATTTTATCAGTTTCCTCAAATGATATTATTTGATTTGACATATATGAATAATAATAATGCCACACTCTCATAATAGCATAGATACAAAGAAACATTATATAAATTCTTTGATATTTTTATTCTTATAAAATTCTGCCCAAAACACTGAGGTAAATATAAATGCTTTCATGTTTTGATAAAAATAATCTAGACAGAGACTGGAAAGATGATAGAGAAGTCAAGAGCACTGGTTGCTCTTTTAGAGGACCCACATTCAATTCTCTGCACCCACAGGATGGCTCAAAACCAGATGTAGTGCCAATTTCAGGATATCTGATGCCCTCTTCTGGCCTCCATGTGAACTGTGTGTACAAAAATACCCCTAAAATAAAATAAAAGGAACATTAATATAGTTTAGACAGACATAGTTCTATGTGAGCCTTTTCTGAAAGTACTCCTAAGAGGAATTCCCAGTCTTATATGATGTTTGAGGGTAAACAGTTACTGGGAGGAATCTGTTTAGAAATACATGAAATTGTGTTCCTCCTCAGCGAGCTGGAGCTCAACAGCACACTTTCTGCTTACCACTGACCATCTGCAACTTCCTGCTCTTAAAAAATAAAATACTGAACAACTTATAAAATGACTCAAGAGATTTCTTGGACATAAACCAGCCTTGGCCAAAGAGCATTTGGGACAAGTTGAGAATGAACAATATAGACATACTAGATTTCTTTTTAAATTATGCACGTCTGAAAAATAAAAAAAAAAAAAAACAGTTGAAAAGAACTTTGTGTTGGAGAGGCTCAAGTCCGGTTATTTTTTTCAGGCCTTAAATATGTGAAGCACTACGTCTGTTAATGAGTCAGTGTCTGAGCTCTCGTGGCCTTGAAGCCAGTCCAAACTGGGAAATTCTGGCACTTTAGATCAACCTTAGGAGCTTTAAAAACATGTCCTAGTTTTTGAACCACTGAGCTGTATTTTGTTACAAAAATCCCTGAGTGAGGTCCAGTACATGCTCAGATATCCGTGAGCAAGGAACCAATTATTGTTTATTCTCTGTGCTTGAATTTTCCCCATCCAACACAATTAAGGCATCAAATATATGTGGTAGGAGCCATTCAAAAAATATTAGCAGAAAACATAAACTGTGAAGGTCATGGAGGGGCCTCCTCTGACCACTTCTACACAGGTGGAGTCCAAGAAGCTCCAATCACACTGATTGAGGGCTCACAAAGGGACTTTAGTTCTAATAAAGGTTTCTCCCTCAGATCCCCCACACCACAGCTTGAACAAACAGCAAGTAAATAAAGCTACCACTGAAGTGTGTCTAATTGCCTCTATGCCAACATCACATAACTCTGCCCTACTGCAACAGCCCCATAAAGGATAAGTTATGACAAGCTTTTAAACACACTGGCAAACTGTCCCTCAATTCACAGTGAGGCTGCATTAGTCTAGCCCTGGGGACTCAGCTAGCCTGCACAGTGTCTTTGTATAAATTAGAATCAGATGTCCTCTGGGCCGGACTTTTCCATGCATTGTCTGGACTGCTCCTCGGGCACTGTGCTTGGCATATGGAATGCTGGCTCGCTTTTAACCCCTTTCCTTCCTTGGCTGGCTACAGCCCACATTAGCAACATGGGTCATTCCACTGGCCCTTTTAATGGTGAAGCACAATCTCAAGAAAGAAAAAACCCATAAGTAGAATGGACACTCCAATGGGAGAAAATATAGCTAACAGTAAATTCCACATGGCATGCTTCGTTTTGTGACAAAATGATGCATAGTCAGCAAAGCACGTCAGACTGTACCCGCTGAAAGGAAAGAAGACAAGTCTGTATCTTTACTTACCAGAAGAGGAGATGGATTCTTTTTTTAGTGATGAGGAAGGTGGCCAAAAGAGATGCACCTGACCCTCTGAAATAGCTATATAATTGTACATAGTCTATACTTTGCTAAATGTTTCATTGGTATCTTATGCTAATATTTTCTCAAATTAACACTTAAAAATCATGATTTTCAAAAAATCACATCTCAAATGATATATTTCAGGTGATATCAAAATGTAAAACTCATGCATATGCAAGTAAGGCATTCACTACAATGAGGATAAAAGTTCATACAAGATAGCTGGTTGCTGTGAACCATTAAGCATTATAAACTTGTGTTCTAGAAGAGATTTCAAAGGTCAGAACATAGTGCAAATGTCTGCAGGGACTTGGCAAGTATCATTAATAAGCATAGAGAGTCATTTGTAAGGAAACCAAGATGCTAGCCAGCCATGGATAACCTCAGAAGTTAGACCTCAGGATTGGCGAAGAGCAGAGGGTAGAGGCAACCAGAGATACTGTCTCATTTGAAAGTGAGGATATGAGGAATGAGGATCCAGCCTTGGGTTAGCCCTCAGCAATGAAAATGGCAATGCAGACACCAGTATAGACTTGAAGTAGTGATCGCTATGTGGAGATGTTATAAAATATTTTGAGTGTAGCTGTGTGTAAGGAAGTCATAAATTAATCCCCAGAAGAGCATCTGGAATTACAGTATGTTAGACACCTCTGATTTTCAAATACAGCCTTGCTGGTATTGGGATGTAGCTAGCATGCCTTTACCTAGCATTCTTAAGACTAAACACAGCTACTTAGACAATCACCCCAAAAGTATGTTAATTAGAATGGAGTTCTTGAGAGTTTTAATATACAGTAGCCATACTGCAAGTTTTTTTTAATTATCAAATATGTTTATTAATAACTGTAGGCACTCATAACAAATATAAACACTTATTACCTAATGTTTCGCCCTAAGAATGACTATAACCCTATTATCTAGCAACTAACCCTACTAATAGTAAAAAGGAAGTAGAAAAAAAGCAAAACAACTGATTCTTATGACTTAAAAACCACTGTTACCAGACTCAGGTATGTGTCAAAGAGACAACGTGTGAATACAACCATTCTTTAAAAAATGATTCATAGAGATGATACATACTACTTCCTCTCTCTGAAATTTTTTTTGTTTCTTGTTTGTCAATTGAGTAGATTAAGCATCAGCTCAATTTGTTAATTGCTTTCCTTAAAACAATTAACTATTAATTATAGTCACTATTATTAGCCAGTTCTAATTCTCCCAAGCTGCAGATGTTTTCATAACAGGCTCACAGTGAGATTGGCAGTTTAGAATATTCTCTGTCAGCAAGCTGCATTCTTTCAGCAAGTGCCTACATGCAAGATAATGTCCTTCCTTAATAAGGGTTTTGTGTAAATGAAAATGAGCAGAACACTGTAACTGTACAAGCAATGCCAATTAAAGCCAAACGTCTGTTAGATGGACTTTTATCTCCACTGTTTGGATAAGAATATTATACATTACATTGACTGAAAGGGAGTTTTCAAAGGATACAGTTACAAGTAATTAGGAGTCATTTATACGGTTACATTATGTTTTATTTCTCTTTAGTTTGTATTCACATTTCATGGTACAATTAATGTTATGTTTAATAATGGGCCACTTTACTATTTTACATTTACATTAATAGCATGGCACTTCCATCTGCTATCCCAGTGCATCAAATCCCACTTTGGTAGCTGACCACATTGTCTCCTGGGAAAAGCATCTCACAAAATGTTCAGACACTGAAATGTGCATTCAATTTGATACAATGATGCCTCTGTGTCCCAAAAGGCCATTCTGCATTCTGTGTACATGGATTTGCTTTTTAACTATTTTAAAGTGCCTATTAGCTTGATTTCTGCCACTAAAAGTGATACTCGCCTTATATATGTCCTTTCAGGAAACATTATTCTTTAAGAAAATGTTATCATGATCAACTTAAGTACATGATCCTTCAGAAGCCTGCTGTAATACTGGAGTACAGGAAACCATGAACTACATTTATGAGTTCTCTGACATGTCCTCTTACATGATTTTTTTTTTTTGTGTGTGTGTCCAATCCATGCCAGGACAAGCCTCTATCACTTCTGCTTTAAAGTATCTGGTAGCTCAAAACTTTCTTTAATTAAAAAATAAGGTACATTAGTTTGCTTTATTCATATTTGATTTATCTCACAGCAGGAAACTATTAGTCTCAATATCTCTTATGCTCACTCCTGTTAGCCCTCATGTTGGCGGCCTTCCTTCTGGAGACCACAGGGAATGCCATGACATAAACTCTACCTGCTCATGGGCTTTTCATCATTTAGGCTGAGGACAAGATCCACCTGATCCAGTTGTTTTTCAACTATTGCAACAGAGATCATTCGACTTCTTTCTATGATATCAGAATGGGATTTCCTGGCTCTGCCACAAGCCAGCTGTGTGTCTTAAAACACGGGACTCTTAATCTCTCAGAGCCTGATCCTGTCTTGAAAAATGAAGGATAACATAAAGCCAGCATTGCCTCATACAGTATATCTAAACCCAGAAATTGAACTACTTCTTAATAATAATAATAATAATGATAATAATATAATAGCAATAATTAATAGATAGCATCTATCTTAGGAGCAGGTACAGGCTATCCAGTGACTGAACTAGAGGATGGGAATTTAATCTGTCCATCTAAAGGAACTGACTTAATGACTGTATTGGACATCTGTGTGGAAAGGGGAAACATCTCATGAGCTCATTCATGACCAGTTGGAAGTACAGTGACTTTCCATCAGCCACCAGGAGTGGGACTAGGGACTGTACTGGCTCACTGCTTTACCATGGTGGCCTGGACCAGAGCAGGAATCAAGGCTGCTTCTCTGCTCTCCACATTTCCGTTTCATGAGATATTCAGGAAAAACTGAAGCAGGATGTAAGCACTTAATTTATTTTATTGTGATCTGTTCAGATGAGAAGGTTTTAAATACCCATTAAAAGAGATTACTCGGCTGCTGAAACAGACGAGGGACTTCGGGGAATTAAGGGTCTCTAACGGAACCACATTTTATCTGAATCCCTTTCTATCACATGTGAGAAAACACAAACAGTACAAACTTAAAAGGCAGCTGCTGAGACCCAGAGTGAATATGTGTGTTTAACAAAGAAAAGCTGTGTTCCCATTTCATCACCAGGAGTGAGTATGGCATTTTAAAAAATTGCAAAACCATTAGGGGAGACGTGTGTCCAAATTTCAAAAGAAATTTGTACCATTGAATATAAATCATAATGTGAGTTGGGGGTGATCGTTTAAAAGAGTTCTGACAGTGCTGGGATCAAATCCCGGTCCTCACACATGCCAGGCAAGTGCTCTCCCATTAAGCAATATCCCCAGCTCTGTGCAGCAGTTTTGATATTGAAGATCACAACAGATTTAAAAATCCTAGAAAAAATTCCTTTTGTTGATTAGGCTTGTCTGTGTTTCAAGCACACTGGTACCCACAGACAGCACAACAGAGCCTTAACTATGTTGCAGCAGTGTATGGAACCCTGTTTTTTTTGTTTGTTTGTTTTGTTTTGTTTTTTGTTTGGTGGCTATGTTCTAGGAACATGTTCCTTCTCACCTAGTGCTGCTACCGTCAATGGTTAGTGCTTCTTTTCATAATAGGGAACAGCAGGCCACATGAGGGACATCCCTATTGAGTAAACCCCATGAGTTCCAAGAGGAGCTAAAGCATTTTCAAGACCGGTGTTGTAGCATAAATGTTAAAACTAGTTATAGTAACCCATGCCTGTCATCTCAACATGTGGGTGACTTAGGCAGGCAGATTGCCATGAGTTCAAGGCCACCCTGGACTATATAGTAAATTCCAAACCAGCCTAGGTTACAGAGTAAAACCTCATGTAAAAACAAAACTAAATTAAACTAAACTAACTAACTTAAATAATGAAAATCAATTAATAGTCACTTATTCATATGAGCCTACTATAAAGAAGTCTTCAATGAGTCATTTGGTAATACTTTGTTATCAAGCATTCCCCTTTCTTTTTTTAATTAATTAATTTATTTATTTTACATATATAAGTGCTCTTATCTTCAGATACCTGGCGTCTCAGTATAGATGGTTGTGTGCCAACATATGGTTGCTGGGAATAGAACTCAGGACCTCTTAAAGACCAGACAGTGCTCTTAACCACTGAGTCATCTCTCCAGCCCCGCATTCCCCTTTCTGAATGCTTGACAGGTTAAGAAAAACAATTGTTAGAAAATTTTCTCATCTTGTATCTACACATGAAGCTATGAGATACTGTCTCAGTGCATAGCCCAAACTAGCTTAGAGTATGTTATGTGGCACAAACTGAGTTCAAACTCATTCTCCCACCTCAGCACACATGCCTAATGCCTGGATTATAAGTATAAGTGCACACCAATAGCCGCTTTTCCTCTGTGTAATTTTATGTCATGGTGTGCATGCTAGAAATCAATATTTATAGACTAAAGGCAAAACAAGATATTTTCTGGATTTTTGCTATTATGTTTCATAGAAATGAGCTGTCTGGTGGAACAGCAGGCAAGTTCAGGCAAAGTGTGGAGAATCTCAGCTGTCCTGGCTCTGTATACTCAGCCTGAAATCCCAGTAAAATATTAAACAAGTGAAATGCCGCGGGGCTGAGCATTCAAGAATTGGGAGCCTGTGATTGAAAGAAACATGTGGCATCAGTTTGAGGAAAATAAACTAGGTCGGACAAAAATGACACAAGTAATAAACTAAGACAGACTCAAAGAAGATAGAGTTAAAACAAAAAGAAAGAAGAAAAAGAAAGAAACAGCTTCAGAGAAACATTTTGAAAAGCAGCCGGCAGAACTCTCAAAGCCAGAGAACTTACATGGAACAGACCCTTAATACCATGGATATATCTCTTCATAATTATAACCTCACCAACTTACTAAGTCCTGATCAAACTATCCTGATATAGTGTGTGCTTAATGAATGTTCTTTAGTAAACTGAGAGTGAGAGAGACTGTATGTTTTCTTGCATGGTAAGAAAAGCTCTATACTGGGAATCAGAGAATTGGGTTTTATATTGCTCCTCATTCCAAAACTTTGGCTTCAGTGTGAATATCACTTTTCCTATCCTGGGTCCCTAATTTTCATGTCTATAAGATGACTATAAAAGTCCCCCAGGTTCTATCTGTAAATCTGTAAGTCTAATATCTCCTAATACCACAGACAGTGATGAAGGCTTTGCTGAAACTCATAGTCCTTTTCATCATCCCAGGAAAATATAATGTAAATTATTTAAAAATTTGGAAGAGGTATGAGGAGTTAATGCAGAATATTATTATGAATCCCAAGATGACCTTTCATGGACTCTATAGCCGAGGCAGGCATCCAAACTTCTGTGTTCCTCATGTCTCAGGCTCCAGAATGACAGGATTGCTGACACGAGCCACAAGTCCACATCAAAATACATAGGCAGTTTTATGGGACATGGTCATAACTTCAGAAAACTTGAAGGACACAGGCTATACAGGTTTTATTTACACTGATGCCAAAGCAAATTACAAATTATTTACAGTTAAGCTAGGCATCAAGCATTAAAATTAGAGGACAATGGTATTGGCTACACACATTTTAAACTGTATAGAGTCATCTTGGATTCTTTATATAGATATATATATATATATATGTATGTATATATATATATATACATATACATACATACAACAGACCAATCTCAGGTTTTAACTCTTTGCCTGAAAGATCAAAAATGTCTCCGACTTCTTTCATGGATTCTTTTATGTCTTCATGCTAAATTGTACAGCCACACTTTACAGCTCTAGATTGGTGAAGAGTAACACTGGGCCTTATCTGCAGCCCACAAGCCCAGAAGAAGGTCACGTTCTGAAGGAGGTATAAGAAAGGACTAAGATATTCATTGATGACAAGAGATATTGAAACCAAAGCATGGCATCTGAATTTTCCATGCCTCACTCAACACCAGGCTCTTCATCCAAAATGGGGAAGAAAAGACAAATGAGCATCACATTGAGAAGTGATGGTTCTTAAGTTTCAAGTCATGAACAATGGAAACAGGGTTATTATCACATCTATGCAGAATGACAGACATCTCTTGAAACTCATTTTCCTTTTCAGGGTAGTGAGCAAAAAGATATATACTCCATCAGATTGTTAGGAAGATTGAATGATGTAATTCATTTAACAAAAACACACAGTATATACATACTGTGGGCTCAGTGGGTCCATAATATCTTAGTATTTAAGCAATTACAGACTGTGCCTAAGACCTAATATGGCTATGTCCACACACACCATGGTCCTCTGTAGACTTTCTTTTCCTTGTCACTGTTCCCTAAACATTATTACAGTACATTATGACAGTTATTTGTATTGGTTGTGATTATTAGTTACTTAAGTAATGTAGGGATGGCTTAAAACACATGAGATTGTTGTCCACAGGAAACATGCAAACACTATAGAATTGTATGCACGATAAGGAAGTATTCATGGCTTGCAGCGTCTGCAGGATTCATTGGAACCAACTCCATCAGGATACTTGTATCACATAAAATAATGCTGCTGTTCCTATACTTATTATCACAACATTAGGAACATTATTATTCCCTGGACAATGAAAACTTAATCTGCAAACATGAGAGAAGTTAACATTAAATTAATAAATTTATTGATCAGTACATGTCTTCATCTCTGATGTTCTACTTTCATAAACATTGAAACTCTCAAGGTGTGAAGGCCACTAGGATAGTATACAGCTATAGAGAGTACATGGATAATGGACAGATAAAACATTAGTTTTATGTTTTTCATTCAATACTTCCTGAAACAGGTGGTTTTAGAACTACCAACTACAATTTGTAGTACCCTATGCCACCCTAATGAATCTTCTAGAATACTTTAAACATTCATGGGATAGTACTTGGGGATTTGAACATCAGCCTCATACAATTGTGCCTTTCTCATGGGAAATGGTATGAAAGACTGTCATTATGAACATCATTCTTATCAGGATTTATGTATCTATTTGAAAGGAAACCTCTCTAAAAGGAGAGCTGTAGTTTATTTTTTTTATATCACAGGAATGTTGAATATTGCTTGGCCCCATAAATATTAATTAATAAATTAATAACTGTCCATGAGTGCAAGATGAATAATAAACCAATATTAAAAGAATGAGTCACAAAATGTAGTTTGCTGGTGATAGTCTATTGCACCCTGGCCATCTGGCCATTCCCCTGACGTATTGCCAAGCTGTTGTCAAGTTTGATTTGTGACTTCGGTAAAACATTTGCTGGCTATTAAACCACTTATTAATCTCCTTTCTAACTTGTGTTTGGATCGCACACTGTTGAGGTGAAATATCCTCGAATAAATTGAATTATTTTATATAATTTAAGATTAATTTGAGCTAGATGTACAGGAATCTAATCAAAGAAAGGAGCTTTCTTCTCTGCCCTCAGCTTTTCTGTGTGTATCTAAGAATTTCTGTGCAAATGTTTGTAAAGCGATCACATCACCATCAGCATCACTGAGATTTTGATTCAGACACTTGCATTTCTGTTACAACTAGTTAACAACTTCACATCTCCTGTGCTTCCCCCTTTTCTCCTCCTCCCACGTGTCTTCTCATCTTTTACTCCTTCTGTAATGTGCAAGGGTATTTTAGCAGCATGTATATCTGTGCATCATGTGTGTGCCTGGTGCTACAAAAGCCAGAATCTCCCTGAACTGTTATAGGCAGTTGTGAGTCACCATGTGGGTATAAGTAATCAAACCCAGTTCCTATAGGACAGCGATACATGTTCTTAGGTGCCCAGGCATCTCTCCAGCCCTGCACTTCACTTGCTATTGGGAGAAACTGGACTGTGAAGTAGTAGTAGCTTCAGCTACAACTTCATGACACACTGGGCATATAAATCAGAAAACCAGTGGACTTCTTATGCACACCATAGGGACACTTCGAAACAATGCTCTACTAGTATATTTATTTACTTGAAAAGAACTTTATGTTGATGGTAAAGTTATAATCAGAAGGTATCATAGTGATCAAAAAGCCAAAACTATGTAAAATTGGTGGTTTTACTCTAACACTGCTTAGCGAAAGAATAGTGGGGCTGTCTATTCATTTGTAGGAACACAGATATCTGCTGTCCTGATCGTAAGTCCATGTTTATGTCTCATAACTGGTCTCCCTAGAAGAAATTTCCCCACCAGTATCTTAGTATGATGCTTTTCTCATGAATATTTAAATTTCCCCAGTGCCAGGCAAAGAGTAAGTCACCACACCTGGGTGAGAACTTCCCTGATTGCGCTGCTAATTTCCATATCATCCCTTCCCCTTCATAAATAAATCGTTTATTGTATTTTGCCTCTGTGGTAATACTTGCTTATGACAATATAGAATGCAGAGGTGACATTTTGCACTGTTAGGTGCTTCTGATAATTATAATGCAAACTATCTCAATATAGAGAAATAATTCAACATTGGGGAATATTGTTGGGGAATAAAAAACTTTTTCTTAATGTTTGATTTCAATTCTTATAAAATGTTAAGTCTAAGAACTAATATAAATTGATCAGTCAAAAAATTTTTCATGCATAAAATGATTATATAGGAATTAATGTTGTGAGGGAATAAAACTTAAATATGACTTGAAGAGTACTGTGAACCATCTGAAATACTAATTTTAAAATATTATACACATTTATATAATATACGTATGAAAATATGAACACTATATTTAAATGTTTTCACTAGTTTATACTAACGAGGTTGTCAAACTCTTTTTTTTACTGTTTATGTATTACTTCAATTTACATCTCCATCACAGTTCCCTCTCTCCACCCCTCCTGGGCCCACCCTCTCACCCTTCCACCTTCTTCCCCTTCTCCCCCTTGTCCTACTCATCTGGTGTGGGGTGCCCTACGTATCAGCCCCCTTCAGTGGATGTCAAACTTTTATAGCCAGCACTTATATCATTTTAAGCACAGAACTGAGTCTTATCATTGAAAATTGTGCATATTAACTTTTAAATGAGTGAAAATAATTGGCTTTCAAAATTAAGTGAGACAATGGAGAACATGGGTATAAACTCATTACTTCTTTCCATTGAAAATATTCTATTAAAGATGTAACTGTCCCTGTTTAAGCCACATTCAGCAAAGCTAATAAAGTTAGGTATGCTGTATATATGTATAGAGATTGATTTAATGTTTCGTTCACTCCTTCCTCATACTTATACCTCAGTGCTAAGATGTAGCTAGACTGCTTGTTTTATTTTGTTTGGAAAACCATAGAACATGAATCTCATCCAC
Organism: Lophiomys imhausi; assembly: GCA_907164525.1. Taxonomy (NCBI): domain Eukaryota; kingdom Metazoa; phylum Chordata; class Mammalia; order Rodentia; family Muridae; genus Lophiomys; species Lophiomys imhausi. The sequence continues at coordinate 94,632 of CAJQZJ010000049.1, forward strand.
GTTTCTGGTTTTCTTTATCTGGTAGTATTCAGGGAACTACATTTCTCTCCATGTTGGTGAATCATTTTATTGATCATCCAGAGTGCAGTGGAGATTGTCCAGGCTACGTACAGCATTAACAAGGGTGGAAAATGAAAGCCTAGTCAAAGATGACTTATGGGACAAAGATGGACTTAAGGTCAAATTTTTGAAAATTGTTTACTGGAAGTTGAAACATTTAGATCCTGAATAGAAACAATAATGTATATTTCCTAGCAGCACTTAAGCCCAGATTTTAGCCTCCTGGCTCTCTGGGAAATAAAACTCTAGATCCTTAAAAATAAAAAAGACAGTTTAATAAACAGATGTCTGAGGAAAAACAAAAAAAGCTGACAAATTTTTGAAGTTTACTCCCTTTAATTATTGATCAGTTTGATGTATTATTCCTTAATAAGAATAAAAAAAAAAAGAAAAGAAAATGTAAAAGCCCCCATAAGGTGACAGACAGGCCACATATGGCTGTTTCCTTTGTACACTGCCAAGTACACTTGGCTAAGAAGCTCTTGTGAGAACAGAAATCCAACTGATGTGCCTCCTAACAAAATATGATCTCCCGGGCATTAGGTTGAAGGAGGGGTATTTCTTCTTTATTTGTAAAAATATATGCACAAGCTGATAGCACCCTGTCTCCCCCAGAGCTCTCATATACTCATATCCAACCTTCCAAACATGATGTAGGTTCTGCCTTTAAAACAGACACAGGATGCACTCAGGTTTCACAGCTTCCCTAGCACCACCTGGGCCCCAGCTACTGTATCTCAGGCCTGACTTATTGCAAGAGGCTCCTAAGTTCCCTGCTGCCACTCTTCCGTACGTATGACTAATGCTCAGCACAGCCAGAATGATTCTTTGGAAATGTAAGCCATATCCTGTAATTCAGTTGCTCAAACACCGTGGTGGCTCCCACCCCACCCTAGAAAAATCCACAGCACCAACAGTGTGCTAGCCCCTGTCTGATGCACCCCTCCACCTTGCATTCCTCATCATAAATCCAGCCTGTTCCCTGCACTCACTGATCATGTTCCAACACCCGCTTTCCTTTTCTGCAGCTACCATGCCAAGCTTGCTTCAGGATGGGGATGTCTGTACTGACCATTGAGGCTTCGTATACCAAGAGTCCAACTATCAGTGGGGGTCATTTAGTCCTCCCTTCTTTTGGACCTTCAGCTAAATATCTTTCTGTATACACAACTTCTTCTGATTCCTCCCCCTACATACACACACACATACACACCCATAGCATTATTATTACCGCATTTTATCCTGCCTTTGTCTGGCAGTGTTGATGATCAAACCAATTTGCTAGGCAAGTGGTGTACCAATGAGCTACATCCTCAGCCATTTTCTGTGTTTTTGATATCTAGATTCTTTCTGTCAAAGGAATGTCCTTGCCATAGACAATCATTGCCTAGAGTGTAAATTTCTGGCTTGTGTACACCTGTTTAATATGCACACAAACCACTCTAGAGCCTATATCAATAACCTTTATCATGCCAAATCAGGTGCCAGACAATCAAGGACAGCCCTGTGTCTCACCCACTGAGATATCAACACTGCTATGCTAATCAGTTGATTCACTCATCTTTCTGCAAATCAAGAATACAGCTCTCACTCACGATTCCTCCTGGTTGCCTTGGCCTCCTGACTGAGCATGAGGCTGTGACTACAGGCATGCTTATGGTTGCATTCCACCTTTTCTGGGAATTTTCAAATATAATAATACCTACTTTTATGTCAATCATTTAGTATATTGGCCTTGCCACTCATGAATCATTATAAAGATCTAGATTTTCAAATATATACCTGTGCACACATACATTAATACACAAAGACATACAGACACACGCATAGAGACATACACACATGTCACTGTCTCTGTTTTATTTTGTGTCATCTCTTTCTAGCATGGACTATCATTCTCTTTACATTTCTGTATACTTACACTAGAATGTAAGTAGTGTGAGGACAGACATTTATTGTTGTTGTTTGGTTTTTGTTTTTTTTTTTACAGTTATATCTATTGGTGCTACACAATAAGTGCTTGTTGGATCATTGAATGACATAGGAATGAGTTCAGTAAACAATCACTCTTACTCGCCAACTACTGTCAGAAAGATTGTCTTAAAACTACCTCCTCCAAAAATCAGAATTGTGATATTTAGAAGATATGCACCAAATTAACTTGGTTTAAATAAAAAGAAAACAATATATATATACATATATTGTTTTATATATATATATATACATGTATATATACATACATGCATTTTGTCACTTTAGTTCATCTTGGGGACTGAGGAAGCAGCTCAATTGGTAAGGTACTTGAATTCATAAGCTTGCAGAAGGCCTTGGGTTTAGTTCCCAACACTGAGTCAAACTAGGTGGTAATTCCATACTTGAGAGGTAAAGGCAGGCCAGTGACCTACTTTGTGTATCAAGTTTGAAGGCCTCCAGGGACTACATGAACTCCCGTCTCAAACAACAACAAATTTATCCTGATGTATTCATAAGAGCTACTGACTCGAAATCAGTACTTCATTGGGGGTATAACTGAGAATTTTATGGAGCTGTTTGGTGGTGTTAATCTAAAACCAAGCATTATTAGGACCATAAAATTTGGAAAGACATCACCAGTTCTATGTTCTTGCTATATACTATATGGATCTTTATATATGTGATTTTCTCTGTTTTAATTATCCAAGATGTCATTTTGGTCACTTAAGAAGATAGCCTTCAGCCTTTCTTTCACAGTGTCAATCAAAAACTCAGCAAGGAAATGCAATATTTACAAAGATTTGTTCCAAACAGCAGTTTATTCAAAGGCTTAATATCTCAATAAACCCAAAGCACCAGATGGCTGAATGCTTGCATCATGTTTATTTTGGCATCTAATTGAATTATTTCCATTGACTGACCTCTTTGATTCATAGCTGTGGCTAAACTGAAAATAATCCAAGAACCTGTCCACACATTAATTAGAATAAACAGAGGAAAGGAAATTAGATTTAACTATCAACAAGGCAAAAAAAAAAAAAAAAAAACTCAACAACAACAAAAAACTAGACACATTGTTTGGGGTGAAATTTGTAATGATGCCTGTAACTAATTCTTCTAGCCAGCCAGGAATTTGTACAAACCACAGGCTACTTCCATAATCTGAGCTGAACCAAATATCATCACACAAGAATGGTGCTGAAATATGATGCTATTGATTTTGCCAGGAGGATTTTCCTGAGGCATCCATTCTTTAGTAAACGACATGACTACTATTGGGGATGTCATTAACCTCACTTGGACCTAAAGACATGATGAAGAATTTTTTCTTAAGATTAAGAAAGCTTTTTTTCTTTCAAAGGAATGGAATGATATTTCTGGATGGAAACTGTGAATTATATCATTGCCTATTTCTGCTTTTGTTCTCATTATCTAGAAGGTCAAAGCAAAATCCTAATTCGTCTAATGGTTGATTAGAAATGCATAGCTCAAATATTATAATTCCTCCCCACACCAAACAGCTACACTGTGGTCATGTGTCTTTCTTAATTCCTTTTAGCTTCATGTGTATGTATTTGTAGTTCAAACTTACACAAGCTTTTTAATGTTTTCGTTAAATGATGTATATGGTGTATATATAATATATACACATATATGTATATATACATCATATATATCATATATAAAATATACATACATATATACATATATATGTATATAAATGAAACAGACAGATGTGATGACATGTGCCGTGGGAAAACATTAGTGAAGTTCTTTTGGTGAATCCTAGAAAATAATATATTAATTTGACTAATTTGAAATCCCCAAAAGTGATAAACTTCACAATTTATGAATTGTTACATGTCATGATTACTTGTACATCTAGAAGATACTATAAGAGACTTTCAATATGATCATATTCTAAGGAAACAAAACTGACAAGTGAAATAGCCAGGTATTGGTTTAAAAAATATAAAGTTGAAAAAATAACTGGAACTGGTAATCCAGAAATTGATATAAAAATACTATAATTTTATTAAAATATTTATGTAGCTCATACATGAATTTTTTAAAACATAAAATATTTGACAAACAGTATTCATACATAGTACAAATGAAGGATCTTTTTATCTTTTCATATTTGGCAACAATATGAAAATTATCTGTAGACTTAAAAAGTTCTTCCTCTTCCCCAATAATAAGAATTAAGTTACGCTTTCAAATCACATGCACATACATGAATTTACATACATATATGCCTAAATGTGTAATTATAGGAAAATGTTACCGGTCTCTGCCATTTCTGTTGACCTGGCCTTCAGAGGTCACTTCTGAGTCTACTTAGTGAAGTCCATGAGAATTTATTTTCATATCATATATTCAATTGAAAAATCCTGCACTCCTTTTGTAGAGACAGTGTCTTAATTAGGTACCAGTTAAAAGCCAGAGTGTTGAACTAGCAGAATATCAGGAGCTCCAGCAGCAGAGGGAGGGCAACTGGAGTCCTTGATCTACATAAACACCTGATTGGAAAGAAAATTGGACAGTCTGCTTATTCTCAAGACCTTAAGTTTTTACTATATCAATGAAGTATGCAAATTTGAATAAGCTTGATGCACTAACTATGAGAAGCAATTTTAAGCAAAAACTTCAGAGACAAAGTGCCTTAAATGAATTCAAAGTTACCCTGGGGTGACTACAGAGGAACGATCCTGCATGAGTAACAGGAGGCAGCAGCAGAGAAAAATTCTTCCTTGCCAATCCTAAACAAGTTCAAGTGGGTAAGAGGGCAGCTTTTGAGTTCCTTCCTATCTCTTCTTTTTCATCCTGTTCTATAGTAGACACAAGGACTTAATATAGGGAGTAAAACACCCAAGGGCCTGAACCTTGTAAAGAGATCCATGCCAATTGGCTATATTATTGTAGTTAAATATTCATCTAATCCATTCATTTATGCATTAACTTAGTATGTGGTAAATGAATATCTGCCATGTGTCAGGAATAGCTTTAGGTCATCTATGACTGAAGACAAAGAAAAATACCCTATAGTTCAATTCTAGCAAAAACTCACCTCTAGGACTAATAAAACTGATGTAGATATATTTACTTTCCTAAAGTAGCCACTGTTTGAGAAAAAAGTAGTTCAATAATTGTCATAAGTTCAGAAGGCTAGTGAGGGATGCAAGCCTACCAACATGAAACCCAGCTCTTGTCACTGTTCAGAATCTGAAGTGCCATTTCCTGGCAATCTCTCATTTGTTGCCAGTTTCCAGTGCCAAGAGAATACCATGGTTTGCTGGGATGATTTCTTTCATTTAAGTGGAAACCTAGCTCTATGCAGTAAGGCCCTGGGCTACTTTTCTGGCCATAATATGATTGGCAAATGAGTCAGCTTTCAGCAGCTGGAAGAAGAATATCTCAGCCAACATCAATGGAGGTTGAAGAGGGGCATGGTGAGAGAAGGAATTTGGTGTGGTGGGGATCTTAAATATTCCCCAAATGCAAGACTGCATAATGGGGTCTTCTGGGGTATGATTGACAGTGAGGGCTCTGACCCATGAGTATATTCACAACATACAGAGCAACTGGGAGGCTGTAGAAAGGTAAATAGAGCACCTAAGAAGAAAGTAGTCAATGGGAGCTTGCCCTTGTTGAAGGTATTTTCCTTAGTTCTCTTTCTCTCTCTCTCTCTCTCTCTCTCTCTCTCTCTCTCTCTCTCTCT
>CAJQZJ010000049.1:101320-125656 GCA_907164525.1 Lophiomys imhausi
ACACACACACACACACACACACACACACACACACACACACACACACAGACTATAATTTAGAGGAACCAACACTCCTATTATTGATTTCATGGTTCAGAAGTATCCCCCGAAGGCGTTTATACTAAGGCCTGGTCTGTAATCTCTAGAGCTACATACAGGTGGTGCACTTCTAAGAGGTGAGAGGGCTCAGTGGAAGGAACTTGGGTAAACAGGAGCATACATTTGAAGGGGATGTAGAGACTCTAGCTCCTTCCAGGCTGTCTTTGCTTCCTGACTATCTCCTGAATCAGCCTCCTCTGCCACATGCTCTGGTACTGCCACAAGCCCAAAGTTGAAGGAAGAAGAAACCACATAAGGGCCCCCCTGAAACCAAGAACCCAAGGAAATCTTTCCTCCTTTAAGTCAATTATCTCTTGTTTTGTTGGCATGAGGTAAAGTTTACTACTCTCATAAGTAACTGCACAGCATCCAGTAATTTTGGTTGGAGTCACAAGTATAATGTTACATGAGAAAGCTTCATGAGTAGATGTACTTCATCTGGTTCCCTTGGCGTGTGAAATCATGGGCAACTTTCATTTATCCTCAGTGTGATGAGATTGTTTCAAAGTGGTCAAGAACAAAACTTTGGAACTAGGCTGCATGAGAATGAATTCAGGTCAGTGCCTACCTACTTAAATGAACAAATTGAGCGATTCAAGATCTCTGTATCCACAGCTTCACCAGTGTCATGGAAACAATAGCAGCCCCCATCTTTAAGTGTCTGTAAGGTTTAACTAAGAACCTCAAAGCACATGGTGAAAGAAATATGTACATATTAGCCCTTCTATGATTTATGAAAATGTTTATCAAGTACATTCTAGGTATCATGGACACCTGCCTCTTTCCCAAAAATATTAATGCATCTTGAAAGGGTCTCTGTGTTATACTTTCAATTCTTCATGTTTTATGATTCTAATATCTCTTTCTTTTCTTCAACAAAAGAGTGTCTTTTGTGGGATGTGTTTTCTTCCATAAATAAATGAATTCATTAATAGAGAACATTCTATCATGAGAATAAAGAAATGCAACTTTTTGTTTCATAAAGAATCTCTTAACTTGTTCTGTGAAAATGGAAATTCAATTTTTTTTTAAATCACAGAAGCAATTTCACATGAAATATCATTTGACTGTTTGCTTTGCTGAGCACTTCAAGGCAAAACACATTCTTTGGTTATTAAACTTGAGTTTTATTTCCAACATGAGTTAAAACAGCTAAATAGAGTTTATCTAGAAGAAAAAGAGAAATTTCCTTAACCATGCTTCACTTTGCAATGACTCCACAGGTGGCCCATCCCAAAGGCAGCAGGTCTAAATAGATTTAATATCTCTATGCAGTGAAGATGCAGGGAGCTTTTACATAGGAAGCAGTGCTGGGGACATGTGACTTTCATCTTTTACTACTTGCAGGAGGTACTTGAGAAAAAGGGAACGCATCCCAGAAAATAACATTGTGTGTTAGACTCTGTGGATAGGCTACTCCAAAGTCTGCTGGGCAATTCCACAAATGTGAAGGATAATCACTGAAAATTGTAGAACAGAAGCAGAAGAAAAGGGAGAGAGAGGGAAGCACATGGAGAAAGAGGGTAAAAACTTAGGTAGGAGGGCATTTCAAATCAAGACACAGAAAATAAAAGCCACAAAATAATGGACTTTACTCACACAGAGGGAGACACAAACTACCATGCTATGGCAGTTTTGGATTACTACTGAGAGAACAGAAAGCTTAACTACTCATTTATTTGTAGAGGTGAAAAAGATGTATTGTCTTTTATTCAAACTTCTTAGAGAATTGCTATTTGGTGGGGGTGGGTTCATGTGTGCCTGCATGTGTGTGGTGTGGTGCGTGGATATCTACTATAAAGACAAAAATGATTAAAAGGTAAACAACTTAGGATGTATGTGAAACAGATAGACTAGAAAGGGAACACATGGTAAATGTTAGAAAAATACAAGATCTGGGACTGATGTTTCAGGTCAGCGTATGAGAGTTTGCTGAGCATGACACTCTGTTTGACTCCGGAAGAGAAAAACTAAACAAAATAAAGTAAAACCAAGAATCAAACACAGAAGAGGATTCAGCATTGAAAAGTCTAAAATATGGTTCCAAAGTCAAGTCAAGAAAAATACATGGGCCATATTCACATGAACACACATCTAATATGTAATATATATATATAATTAATATATGATATATAGTATATGTGTATATAATTTTAATCAGAAGAAGTCCAGAGCTATCCCTGAATTTGAAATGATAACTTCCTTCACTATCTTTCTCTTCCACTAATCCATCAAACTGGTCACAGTATATAGGCATTAAAATTGAAGGCAGAATGAATAAAAGAATGAACTGAAGAATAAATAGAGATTTGAACTGTGAATATGGCAAAAAAGCATATTTCATCCATCATGACAACAATTCTGCCACCTACTCTTCTAGTCTCTGTGCTAACTCTTAATCATTTCATCATTAAATCTAGGCAAGTCTAAAAACATATAACCCCTTATCATTCTTCTAGGATTTCAACAACAACAACAACAAAAAAAAACAAAGACAAAGTTGGGCCAAGGCCTGGACACAATGATTATGCACTTTCATTGCAAGGGGTGACCTCTGATATTGTTACGAAGTTTTTTAGTACAAGGTGCTCTGGCTATATGTTCTCTCCCCACAGATGTCCAAAATGAAGCCTGGGGATCAATTATGCCTTGAACTTGAACTATTCTGTAGTTGTTACATCACTGGTATATAGTTAGTTGTAACCAATAGTAGGAAAGTTACAGACAGGAAAAGGAAAATAATGCAGAATATAGAATCAGAAAAAACAGCAATATCAGAAAACATAGAAAAAAGATCAGAAAAGTTACTCATTCACTTCGTAACATTGGCATAGCAGTGGCCACTCAATAGATTCCCTTTTCAAATCTGAGTCATTAAACGAGGATAATTTTGAGGGCACTAGGACACAATTTAATTACATGGCTGCGGCAAGTCATTAAATGAGACCCTTGTGGTTCAAAAACAATTAATGAGTCATTTAATGAATTGGATACCAGTATATTTGGAGGGGCCCAAGTGGCTTCAATGAGTTAATGCATGTCCCCCAGTGCATGATGAATGACATTAGGGACACAGCCATTTAGAGAAATAAAACAACCAGTAATGAAAAGAAACAACAGAGGTTGTCACAGAATAAATTTAAAGAGCATACTTAATCCAAAGTCAGCTGTACTACTCTTAGAGATTACCCTTGAATGTTTTATAATGGTGCTTAAATCACAAAGGAAGAAACGATCACTAGTCCTAAATACTTTTCAATAAATGAGACAAAATATGCACTTCATTATATTATTAAAAGAAGATTTCCTTAGGGTATATGGTATTTTTTCCTACAGACTTTTGAAAGATCAAACCAAGGGACAAAGTTTTAAAATATATTTTATCAGGGCTGGAGATATGAATCACTGGATTTGAGCCATTGTTGCTTTTGCAGAGGTCCAGAGTTTAAACCCTAGCACTCACATTGTGGCTCAGAACCAGCTGTAGCTCCAGCTCCAAGGGATCTGATGGCCTCTTCCACCCTTCAAAGCACCAAGCATACAAGCGCACACACAGCACAGATACAAACATGTAGACAAAACATTCATAAACATAATAAAATGAATGTAAAATATGTTTAAAAGGCATTCCATTCAAACTACAAGGGTTTACCAATGTTTGTCATGTTTACTAAGAACAAAAACTCTGGGGCTGGAGCAATGGCTTGTAGTTAAGAGCACTTGTTGGTTGTCCAAAGGACCAGAGTTAAGTGCTCAGCACCATGTTACATGGGTCATAACTGTCTGTAACTCCAGCTGTAGGAGATCTGACACCTTCTTCTGGTCTGTGACTGTACCTGCACACACATGGAATACACACACAGGTACATATCCATCAACACAGTGAGACTTGCGCCCTATGTAAAGCTGATTGTCAGTCACTGGATATTTAGGTTTGTCCATATCTGATTTTAGCTCCAACATGGCTTGACTATGAGCATGGCCTTCACTGATGGCCTCTGGTGGCATTGTCCCACACGTGCAGTACTGTCCACTCATCAGCTGTTCTAATCTCAGCCTCCTTTGGCCACCTTTCTCTTTCTGCTCTCCCAGATTCTACCTCCTTGAAATTTTAATTCACTCCAGTCTGCTGTTGCTGCCATAGTTTATTTGCTCCTGTTCATTTTTAATTGAGGTTTTGAAGGATGTCAAATAGCTTCTCAGAAATCAATCACCAGAAAGAGAGAGAGAGGACTTACAATTAAAATAATTAAAATATGTAATTCACAAAAGTCTTCAATACAGGAAAATAATTTCCTTACCATTTTAACATCCCAAAATTCCCAGAAAGTAAAAAAATTTATCACTTTAACATGAAATCAGCTCAGCAACATTTGCTAAGCAACACTTTCTTACATTTGTCTTAGACAAGATAGAATTGAATCTGCTAACTTATTTATCAAAATTAACATAATTATCCAAGTACATCATATGCTTATATGGAAATATTTCTAGTATATATTAAAGTTTTAATTTATCTCACTCAAACTTCCCAATAATATAAATTTAAAATAAATGCATGTAAGAGAATGTCTCCAAAAAGTATATGCCACCATTATAACTTATTATTAACTCATTAATAACTTCTCATTGGTGGACATCAAAACCTCTTTCAATGTCACAGACATTGAAATGACCTGAATATTCTTTTGCACAACTACACAAGACACAAAACTGGAATTTTACATGAGAGAATATGGACTGTACAGAAGTAATTCAAAATACTGTTTCCTTCTTTCTTTTGACTGGCTCCACACTCAGGTCATATGAAAATGACTTACACAGTGAATTGTCAGTTTAACTATGCAAAGTTGCCCACCATATTTCAAGCAATATCTTATGTGTTTTCTCTTTTGTGTCTGGTGACCTCAGTAAATTCTGCATCCACAAAAGGAGAAAGTAGTGGCTTTGACATCATAGATATTTTAAATGGTTTTACGTAATGGCATCTCTACTAGTTAGTAGAGAAATGCACACACACAAACACACACACACACACACACACACACACACACATGATGTATGCACACAAAATTACATTTTAACCACAGACATTTGTGTGTACATAAATGAGATAGAGGAACATATGTGTGTATGTGTGTGTGTGTATATAGATGTGCATATATAATGTATATGCATTATATATGTACCTATATAATATATATAGGCATTATTAAGCCCATTTTTCATTCACATAAGTTGTTCTCCAAGCTTTGATCAGCAACTTCTGTGGTAAGAACTTTGCTGAATAACAATGGCCACACTACACTGAACATCCCAGCAGTGACTACAAAGGCAGCACAATTAAAGTAATCAAAACAAATGTCAACTATCTGAAGTTGTTCTGCTTAAGCAGTGTTTCCTGGGGACCAAAAGTTTTACTCAAACACTTTCAGCAGGGCTGTAGGATCAAAATTCTTCTCATAATAATAGTGATCTAGTATTTGCTTTGAGAAAGTCATCATCCTGCTACGATGCTGAATAACCTACTGACTGAACCAAGAGCGGATACACAAGTCTAGTCATTCTCTAATAAGCCATATTCTGAAGACATCAGCAGATACAAAAATATATAGTACCTTTGTTCTAAGGGTTTTTTTGCTTTAATTAATGTAGTATTTTCCTTAAAATGTCATTTGTTCAAATATATGGGAAGTTTATTGTTATTTTTAAAGATATTGATAGGTTAATATTTTCATTACTCATTTTTATTTCTAATATGTAAAAATTTGGATATATAATTCACAATAAAGACATTATGATGATCTCAGTAATTCTTACAAATTCAAACAAATGCCACGGCAGAGGTATTTTATCAGCACTGATAGAAGCAAAGCTACCTTTCTACCACAGCGCAGAAGCAGGGACTGAGAGACAAAATGACTGACCTGCTCAGTTATGTTTTGCACCGTTCTCTTTTCCTGTAATTTATTTCTGAACTCTGAAACCATATACCCGCCCCGACACACACAGTAAAGGAGGACAAGTCACAATAACGATGTGAGGTTTCCCTGCTCAAACTACTACATTATTCAAGGAAAAGGGAGGACAGGGAGATTGAGGAGGAGGAGGGGGAGGAGGAAGAAGATGAAAATAGGATGAGGAAGAGGAAGAGAAGGAGAAGGAGGCAGGTGCTTGCTTTTTTCCTGTTTGTTTTAATTAACAAAACACTTGAGATAAACGGTTATACCCAAATGTGGCAGGAGGAGTAGCCTAACGAGATAAAAATATGGAAATAGTAATTTTCAATATTGAGTGTCATGCTGTGAATTTTAACTTAGAACAAAACACACCCATCTATTGAAGAGGATGGAGTTTTCACAATTCGTTGTCAGTCTGTCTCACAGTTCATTAGATATCTGCAGCTCTTCGCCATTTTCGATAAGCCACACACTTCGTTATTAGTCACTTTTCTGCTGCTAGGATAAAAAAAACCAATAACCAAGACAATTTATACTGAAAGTCCCAAGAACTCTCATTTTTATGATCATATCCAGGTAATCACTCCTACTAGAAAATAATGACCAGATTTCATTATATGAAATAGTGGCAGAAATAAGGATGGGTGAAGAATCTAAGATCTTGTAAGGAAAATCGAGCATAGGGTATGGATTACATACACCAAATCTTATTAAAAACACTCAATTTAGTTGATAATAAATCAGTTTTGCAATTCAAAATCTCACCAAGAGAAAGGACAATTAGGGATTTAACAAGACACAAATATCAAGTTTAAAATAATGAACTTTTTCCACCTATGAACTGAAATCATCATTCAAAATTTCAGATGCTAAAACATGAGATGGTGAATAAAGAAGCCCTAAGACCGGTGTATTGACTTCTCCTTTCTTGCTATTGTTTTGTTGCTTCAGAGTTTAGGGAAAACAATCACAGGCTTGTGGTAATTCCAAAGGTTTTAAATAGCTGTCCTCTTTTTTTTCCGAAATAAGTAATTTTACTTATTTAAATTTATTTATTATTGCTTCAGGTTACATCTCCATCATAGTGTCCTCTTTCCACCTCTCCTGGTCCTGCCCTCCCACCCTCTACCCCTTATCCCTTCCATCCCACTCCTCTGGAGTGGAGTGTCCCTACATAACAGTCCCCCACCCCAGTTCAGCAGTCATATGAGGGCCAAGAGCCTCCTTATATACTGGGGGCCTACAAGGCAGCACCACTAGGGAAAAGTGTCTCATTGACAGGGGGAAAAAAAGTCTATGTCCATGTTCCCTTTGGTGTGTTGCTTGTAGTATAGATATCTGTACTATATAGCTAAAATCTGACTATAAGTGAATAGATGCCATGTGCATCCTTCTGGGTCTGGGTTAGCTCACTCAGGATGAGCTTCTCTAGTTCCATCCATTTGGCTGCAAATTGCATGATTTCATCGTTTCTGATAGCTGAGTAGTATTCCATTGTGTAGATGTACCACAGTTTTTTAATCCATTCCTTGGTTGAGGGACAACTGGGTTATTTCCAATTTCTAGATATTACAAATAAGGCTGCAAGAACATAGATGAGGAAACTTCCTTGTGATTCGGTGAGGAGTCATTTGGATGTATTCCCAGAAGTGGTATGGTTGGGTCCCGAGGCAGAGCTATTCCAAGTTTTCTTGGCATTTAATTTCTTGAGTTCTTTGTAAATTTTGGATATTAGTCCTCTGTCAGATGTGGGGTTGGTGAAGATTTTTTCCCAATCTGTAGGCATCCATTTTGTTCCAATGACAGATCAGAAGATGGAAAGACCTCCCATGCTCATGGATAGGTAGGATCAACATAATAAAAATGGCTATCCTACCAAAAGAAATATACAGATTCTATGCAATTACTATCAAAATACCAACACAATTCTTTATAGACCTGGAAAAAGCTATTCTCAATTTCATGTGGAACAACAAAAAACCAAGAATAGCTAATCAATCCTGTACAATAAAAAAACATCTGGAGGCATCAGCATCCCAGATTTCAAGCTGTACTACAGAGCAATAGTAATAAAAACAGCATAGTACTAGTATAGAAACAGACCAGTGGATCAATGGAATCAAATTGAAGACCCAGAAATGAACCCACACACCTATGGCCACCTAATTTTTGTCAAAGAAACCAAAACCACACAATGGAAAAAGGACAGCATCTTGAACAAATGATGCTGGTCCAACTGGATGTCTATATGTAAAAGAATGAAATTAGACCCATACTTATCACCTTGTACAAAACTTAAGTCCAAGTGGATCAAATACCTTAACATAAGGCTGGCCACACTAAATCTACTAGAAGAGAAAGTGGGAAAAACCCTAGAACTCATCGGCACAGGTGACAACTTCCTGAACAGAACACCAACAGCTCAGGACTTGAGATCAACAATCAATAAATGGGACCTCATGAAACTGAAAAGCTTCTGTAAGGTAAATAGATGTCCTATTAATGCTTACATCTCCTGGATGAGATAATCAGGTTTTTCCTCATTTAGGGATGGATGCTTCAGAAGTTTAAATGCAAAGATCCTAGAATTTGGCTAATATTTCATGAGATAAGAACAGGGCAACAACATATACTAAAGAAATCCAGAACTGGAGCCTAAGAGGAAAAAGAGACACCCTACAAAGAGGACCAGCATACTCTGGTAAGATTTCAGAGCTTTCAACTTTGTGAAAATTATATACATTCAACAAGACTGTCATTCAAAGTTCTAGGTGAATTCTTCATCATATGGAAATAATAATAATGCAAATTAAATTCGAATTTGGATCTCTTCCTGGTATAGGGATGTACAGAGTGGACCTGGGACCATGCGCTGGGTGACAGCCACCAGTCCCAGCCCTCATCAAGCCACACTATCACATGAGAACAGTTTACATGAGGCAAAGTGTATACAGTGCATTTTCTATTTTCTTACACTTATTGCTTATGTCTATGAACATGTGTGGAGCTCAGAGAACAAAATATTGGAGTCATTTTCTCCTTCTACCATATAGACGGTGGGGATTGAACTCAGGTCATCAGGCTGGGTAGGAAGTGCCCTTAACCACTGCCACGAAGTATTCCAAATTAGGACTGTATCAGTGAAATATCATCTCCAACCTACTTTCAGGAGAGGGATATTTGTGGGGGTGGAAGCCGTCTGATCTCTCGTCCAATGATTCATGTGATACTAATTCTTAAATCAAAAGGCATTGTGAGCACCATTTCAAAAAAGTATGATACCCAGAGAAATCCAGAGCTCATGCTGCATATTGTCTTTAACATAAAGAATGACAGGGTAATTTGAAGCTAGAAAATATTGGTGGAAAAAAAAACAACCACAAAATAATTTGTTTCACTATAAAAATAAATAGAGCTATGACAGATATGAAATTAATTAACAAATTAGAAAGACCTTAAAGTATGTTAACTTCCATTAACTAGAAGAGAGAATAGCTGACTGAGATATTAAAAGTGCTAGTGACCAGGTGATATGTAGAAAGGCTTCCCTAGAATAGAGTACGCTGAATGTCCTAAGACATCTTCTGAGGGTTTTTTAAAATAACTTTTCCCACATGAATATAGCACAAGATAGTTTACTAAATTTTGCAAATGTTATAGTTTTTTCAAAGAGAATGTAAGTCTGGAAATCTAATAATCATGAGAGTTTTATAAAGTTAAAGATTCCAAGTGGTTTCTTTTAAAATTTTTAAAATCCAGGAATATTTTTTTAAATGACAGTTCCAGGCTTCTGCTTTCATTTTGGAAGCTACCATAAACTGTAAGATGTCAAGAGACTAATGAAAATATATATGATACTCTTATGATATTGAAATATATTCATATATCCATGCCATATAAGATCTATGGCTTACAAAGCAGTAGTTCTTATTTTTAACCACTTTACAAATTGCTTTAAAACTGCACCCTCAGTGTCTTCACTAGAGTATTTTCCAATTAATCTCTACAGAGAGGAAGATTGATTCTGATAGCACCAGTTACAGCAGTGTGGTCAAAAGCTTCACTTTGGGTATATATGGAATTATTATGTTAAAGAGAATAACTATGCCAAGGATGCTAATCTATGATGAAATCAAGAACCAAAGGAAAATTGTAAGCAGGCTGCTACAACAAAACCAGAAACAGTAGCTCAGTGAAGTTATGTTTATTTTTCTCTCTAGGGACAGGCATCAGGCCAAGGTTAGTGTGTGGTTTTATTCCATGAGTTTAACCAGGAACAATTTTTGTGCACACATTGTCCCATGAGAATGGAAGTTATATTATTATAGGCAAGGATGCAGACTTCATACATTTAATTTCTGTTCTTTATTGGCAACAACCGTCTGGCATTTCCCTGTCCAGATTAATGGGTGGTTGTGACAGTTAATTTTCATTTTCAACTTGACTAAATTTGTAGTCCCCAACAGAAACACACTCCTAGTGTGTCTATGAGAGTGTTTCCAGAGGGTTTAACTGGAGAAGGAAGACCCACCCTGAAGATGGACAGTACAGTTCCAATGGCTTGAGTCTTGGATAGAATGAAAATGGAGCTAAGCATTTATCTGTCTCGCAATCTTTTCCCCCAGCTCAGGTGCAGTACAACCAGCTGCCTCACACCCTTGCTGCCATGCCTTCCCTGTCATGACAGGTTGTACCCTCAAGCTGTAAGGAAAGCTTTCTTTAAGTCGTTTTTGTCAGGCGTTTTATTACAGCAAAGAAAAAGTCATCATTACAGTAAGTAAAAAAAAAAAAAACCATGATACTGTAAGATCATACTGCTGAAGATGCCACTTGCTTTGGTTGCTGAGAAACTAGGATGGGTCTGAGCTGGGAGCATCCGCCCCGCTGGCAAGGGTTCATAGTACTGGAAACCACTAATCAGGCATCTGTGTGTGCTAATGGGGGCTGTCAACAGTCTCACCCAGCTGTGTATTCTCTTTCCTATATGTTATAATGGGGAACTGTTAGGTAAGATGTGTCTGCCGGGACAATGGTGACCTGACTTGTTCCCACTGAGTGGATCTGAGATTAGTTCCACAAAGAGAATCCATGCCTTTTACTGTAAATTTTATTGAAGGCCTATAGCTGGTGAGGTCCTGGGCATGTTGGGGGAGGGGTCACTTACTTTTAATATTGTGCTATATGGACATGTGAACAAACTACCAACTATGTGTTCATACTTATACCCATATATTATTGTTGCTGCCTTACTTGGACTTAGACTCTTCCCCTGACAGTAGGCAAAGTTAACACAGAAACTCATAAAGGCCAAAGTACTAAGAATAAGAGACTGGTCAGTGTTCAGCCCTGAACAAAATATCTGTATCACCACTGAGGAGAAAGGCAGCCTGGGCCAGTAGGGGAAGAGAGAAGCTGGTCAGCAGGTATAGAAGGAGGATAAGAAAGGGGAATGAGGGGCTGGAGAGATGGCTCAGTGTTTAAGAGCACTGACTGCTGTTCTAGAGGACATACTAGTTCTAAAGGGTGCTGTTCAATTCCCAGCACCCACATGGCAGCTCACATTTGTCTATAACTCCAGTTCCAGAAGATCTGGCACCCTCACACAGACATACATGGAGGCAAAACATCAATGCTCATAAAAATAAATAAATCTGTTTAAAAAAAAATAAGAAAGGGGAATGAAGGTGAATATCCTAACAATACATTATATACATGTATAGAACTGTCAAAATTTAAAAGAGGATAAAGAAAAATTAATATTGAGTCCTGTACTTGATTATAAATCAAATATATAAAGAAGAAAAGAATAGGAGATGGAGGAAGTGAAAGGAGACCCATAGAGAAAGATATAAATATAATATAAACAAAAATTGTTGGTTGTCAAGAAAAGCACTCTAGCTCTCTCTCCCTTTTCCTCCCCCTCTCTCTCTTCTCCCCATTTTACTTTTTCTCATCTATAAGAGTTTTCATCTTCTAATACTACTAATTTTATTCCATGACCATACAATGCAACCATTAATATGCAGTAAGACTCAAACACCTTTCAAGCTCATCCTTGAGTTCTTTATTTAATTTGCATTTTAAATAGGATCATCTTTTTTTTAGGTTTCTTTCAATTTAGGCAATCTATGGCAATATTAATTTAGTTATTCAAATATCAGATGTTTTTGAATGAAAATTAAAAGAAAAACACAATGAAAGGGAAAAAAGTAACTGATGAAAAAAAAAAAAAAAACAGTATTTAACAACTTAGTTAACCAGAAGACAATATTGAACCTGATAGTGGTTACACTTTAAGGGGTAGAAATTCTTTTTCATGCTCATAATGTTGTTATACTTGACAGTGAGAGCGTGGCAAAGTTTAAGAAATAGTGTAAAATTAAAATGGTTTGTGTGGATACTGTGAATTTTGTGGATATGTGGTTTTTGTGAATATGTGGTTTGTGTGGATATGTAGTTTGTGTGTATGTGTGGAGACCATGGTTTTTGTGGATACCATGGTTTGTGTGTATATGTGGTCTATATGTATATGTGGCTTTTTGTATATGTGGTCTATATTTATATGAGGTTTGTGTATATATGTGGATTATGTAGATACTGTGGTTTGTATGGATACTGTGTTTTGTATGGATATGTGGTTTGTATGGACATGTGGTTTGTGTGGATAATGTGGTTTGCGTAGATACTGTGATTTGTGTGGATATTGTAGTTTGCATGGTTATCTGGTACATGGGTGTGTGCTGATTTTATGGATATTGTGGTTTTTGTGGATATGTGGTTTGTGTTGATATGCAGTTTGTGTGGATACTGGGGCTTGTGTGGATACTGTGATTGGTATAGATTCTGTGGTTTGTGTGGATATATGGTGTGTGCATATATGTGGATTTTGTGGATACTGTGGTTTCTATGTATATGTGGTTTGTGTGGAAATGAGGTTTGTGTGGATAGGTGGTTTGTGTGGGTCCTGTGGTTTGTGAGGATATACAGTTTGTGTGGATATGCAGTTTGTGTGGATATGCGGTTTCTGTAAACAGGTGGTTTGTGTGGATGCTTTGAGTTGATACAATCAGGAAATTCAACTATCATTAGTCAGAAGATGGCATCATCCCTCTTAAAGCATTTTACTGATGAAGGAAGATAGACAAGCACTGCGATATTTGTTGCAAAACCAAAAAAGAAAATAACAGTTTTGGATTTTATTCATGGAGTCCTGAAACAAAGCAGATCCCGAGAAGAACTGGGAATGTTGACGCTAGGGTTCTCTGTTGACTTCAAATCATCTTCCAAGTCAGCAAAACCAAAAAGAACAGCCTCACAGTCTACAGCGCCAGGTCCTTTCCCTGATGCACAGTTTTCCCTTCAGGTTGTTTCACTTGTTCACCAGAAACACTGTGCAAGTTGGATTTGACAAGAAGCACTGGAGTGGGATAAATAATGGAGCAGCGTTATGACTTACAGACTTACAGTCCCGCCTGATGATCCTCTCATGTGTGGCATCTACATAAAGAAAATGCTCCTAACAAATCCTGACAGTCTTTTTTATTTCAACTCAAACATTCATTACAGAATTTTGGAGAGTAAATTTTAATTGAATGCCCTTGTATATATCAAGAAAATCAACATGACAAGTTTCTCTCTTTTCATTACAATGTCCCATATTTTATATGACATGGAACTGGAGAAAGATGACAGAAATCTCTTACTTCATTGATGCTTGAAGTCATAAATTTTATTGTGTCCTGAAAGGGAAAAACAGTTTAAAGTAACATAAATTTTGCTGATGGTTTCTAGTAAAACCTGAAACAACTACATGGGCTATTTTTGCCATTTCTACATTAAAATTTACAAATTTAGAAGAGGACTCTCTTGAAGCCATTGATATTTAACTGAGTAATCTTTTAAAAAGATAGCTCCTTCACTGCACATGTGTGAATGCACACACCTATACTTTTACCTGATCTTATTTATTTCTTTAGGCAAATTCGGGGTGTTTTGCTATCTCTCTGAGTCCTAAGCACCATTATCATAATCTGGTAATTTGTTACCTGGTTTGTTAGAGGAAGATCCAATACATTGGTTCTCAGAGACTGATTTCAGTGCTCAGGCATCTGGTTACCACCCTTTCTGAGGCATGTTCTGATTGGTTATTAAAAGTCACTGATGGCCAATTAGCTGGGAAGAAAGGGTATAGGAAGGTGGGACTTACTAGGATGGAGAAAGGAACCCTGGGATTTACACAGAGGAAGCTCTCTTTCTGTCAGAAGATATGTCAGCAGAGAGATATATCTGAGAGCTCTGGAAGGTACAGCAAGCCACATAGCTGTTTGGGACTCACTGGTCTGGGGTTAATTTAGGTGAGCTAGTTAAGAGTCTTCCCAGATAAGGGCTAAGCATTGAAACATTAAAAGGTCTTGGTATATTTAATTACTGGGAAAAAGGCCACAATGGGTTTCAGGTTGAAAGGCTTACAGGCCCCTAGCTAAGGCAGGCCTACAGGCTTCTGGCCAGAGGCCTCCCAGCAGGCACCAGCATCTACCCTGCCAGGCCGCCACCAGCTGTTCCACCAGTCTAATATAACAATTTATAATTGCTAATACATATATTAGTTAACAGAGTTTAGGTTGCAGGTGGTGAAGACCTCCCTTAGTCCAGAGCTTTATACCCAGGACAGGTCAGGTCACAAGTTAAGGCAAGCCAGGCCTGCTGGTCTCCTGCCAGCCTGCTAGCCTGCTGGCTGCTCTGCCAACCTAATATTACAGTTTATATTTATAAATAAATATAATTGATAACTAATATGCAGTTTCATTGGCTACCCAAATTTCCTGCATAAAAACATTTCTATAGCTAAGAAGATAGCTCAGCTTTTAAGGTACTTACTATGTAAACATGAACATAATAATTCATATCCCAATAACCAAATAAAATCATATGGGAATGAATCCCATAGCATGGGAGGTAGATATAGGGGGAACACCTGAATAAGCTGGGTAGCTGTATTCCCCAAATCTGCAACGTGTAGGTTAAAAGACCACAGTTTAATGAATAGGGTGAAGGGTAACAGAGAAAGACTAGAGATGTCACCTTTGGACCTTTACATACAAACACAACACATGCAAACACAGTCACCCACATACATGTAAACACACATCCACAAATTTGCATGCTACACAAAGACCCATGCAAATATACATTTCTAAATAGTAACAGTATTACTTTATACTATTTCAGTTTTCAGATTTTGTGTGTGTGTGTGTGCTGTGGATGGAACTCAGGGTATTAACATATATTGTTCATGTGTTCTACCATGAGCTACATCCCCAAACTCTCTCATTGTTCTTTCTGAATAAGAACTGTATTGTTCTTTCATTCCTATAACCCCCACTTACTTGTTTGAGAGGACACAAAAAATGAGCAAAACAAGAAAGGGATATAACATATATGCAGTATTTTTTTCGATTTGTTTAATATGTCACATTTTGGAAAACTAAGTGCATACAATTTTGCATTCTGCATTCACTTCTACGTCAAATCTCAAACAAGCATTTACAAGGCTAATCATATCCCATGAGGGATACAGTGATTGTTCAGCTTTATTACTTAATTTTGGACTTCCATTCTTAGAATGGTTTAATTGTCCCAAAGTTGATGCATTATGGAAGTATCAAGGATGTCGTTTTGGCTAATCTTTTACCCCATGAAGAGATTCCATCCACATACTTTCTTCTTCAAGATGATAAAAATTGAAACTCTTCTATTTGGTGCGAGAATCCTCCAGAACAGTTGCCACTGAGTACTCCCGAGCTTGTGTCTGAAAATAAGCCCCAAGCTTGACTTTCATTCAAGTCTGATCTCCCTCAGGTTCCAGAGACAGATTCTCAACTTTTATGAGCTAAAGGTCCTTCACCTAAAACGTATTTTGCTATCAACTTTATTTTGCTGGGGTTATAGCCACCCTTTAAGGCTCAACCCAAGTGTATATGTATTTCATTTTCTCAGGAAGCATCATCCAGTTTTACCCCCAGCTCCTACAAATGAAATTCTCCATCCTGTATCTATCTCAATCCTTTGGAAACATGGACCTTTGCTGGAGCACAGCATACCATAAATCTGCAGTGTTTGTATGCATGCTGCCTTGATACCCTCTGTGCAGAGGGATTTTGCTACCATTATGTGCATGTGACCTATGAGCCATGCAATTGGGGGAGACACCAGGAGAGTGGGGCCAACATGGGCACAAATCCTGAAAATCTTGTCTTAAGTTCAGCAGCAGTAGGACTGTTCCCTCATTGCCCTTGGCCTGCATCTGCCACCCTTGAGGTGGTCATGCAGCCTTGTGGCCAGATTTCAGGTTAAGCTTCCTCTCTTCTTATAATGACCTGTCCAGCAAGCACCTGGAATTCCTTTTAATGCAAATGAAGCATTCCCAGCACCTCGGCCCCAGCCAATGATGTGCACTCATCTTGAAAACTCCTACCCACTCCCCAAGATTTATATAACCCCACCAATTTAGAGAGCTGTCTTACTGAAAAATGTCCCAGGAGAAGGTTTGCTCTCAACCTGGTCTGGGTAAGCTTCACTCCCTCCAGTACAGCCAAGTGCATAATGTGCCTGGATACCCCCAAAAAAAGCAAACCCAGGGTAGCAACCATGTTAAAATCTTTACCAAAAACTGGGTCTATACTTAATTATATAGAACCTTAAGAACATGTGTAGCTTAACAAAATGTGTTTTACATTTGCCTGCTATAAATTATTTCTAAACATAAGTAAACATTTTCTCCAAAAGGTTCTTCATGTTTTCCAGTATATTCCATTTCCCTGTTTCTAGAGCTATAACGACTGTCAGCAGTTCTACTCTCTAAACACATACAGTCAACGTGCAATCACCAGTGCTGCTAAATTTGTTAGAACATGATTGGATGGAAACATTTCAGTTAGAAAGCTCTATATATTACTAAACTGACTCCTTCTCGAACAGCCTTAGCTACCCAGAGCACATCTGAAATTAAGAATATAAAAGTCTATAAGAGTTCCAATATCAAGAAAAAGACTTGCTGGTCATTTATGATGAGTCCTGGTAAGAACTGGGAATCGTTTCCAAAACCATACTTCCAGGTCCTTTTTATTTCTGGAGTTTTCCAGGAGTCTCAGATATTGCATAGCCTCTGTATACTAAGTGAATTTTACCTTATGGTGCAAACAGATCTTTGTGATAAAATTAGAAACAAATTGGATTTTTTTGTCCTATATTTTCTTTTGGTTCATGTCTCTGTTGTTGTGATAAAACACTAAGCAAAATCAACTTGTGGAAGGAACGATTTACTTTTAGCTTACTGGTTATAGTCCACCATTGAAGGAAGCAAAGGCAGGAACGCAAGGCAGGAGCTTAAAGTAGAAACCACAGAGGAACATTGGTTACTGACTCACTCCCAGAATGAAATTCATCTACCATTCTTATCCATCCCAGACTCACCTGCTCAGAGCTGTCAGAGCCCACAATCCATTAGTATGTCCAACATCAGTCAACAATCAAGAAAATAACCCCACAGACTTGATCACCAATAGAAGTAATCCTTCTGTTAAAGTTTCATCTTCCCAAGTGTGTTAAGTTAACAACAAAACTAAGATATAATTCATACACATTTGTGTGTTTGTCGGGGGGGTGCTCTGGAGACATGGCTTCATACAGTAGTCCAGGCTGACCTCAAACTTACAGTAATCCTATTTCCCCAGCTTCCCAAGTGTTGTATTTACAGGCGTGAACTACATTATCAAGCTTATTATGAACTATTTAATGAGAAGATAAATTTTATGCAAAGTTTCCCTAAGATATTTGTTAAATGTTGTCAATCAATTCCAGTTTTTCTGGAAATACAGTGATGGTTTATGAGGAGGAAAATCATGCACAGAATAGTATCCAGTTAAGGAAGCGATGCCTCACTGATGGGAATCAATGTTAGATTCACATGATTTCCACATTGAGAGCCATCGGCTACAGACAAAGCTGATACAACACACTCCTCTGTTGATTGCTTAGCACACTAAGCATAGCACGGGCTAACATTCCACACAGTTCTCCTTTAGTGCTTCCAGCCTGTGTTGAGACACTGCTGCCCTAAATCACTGTTGTGAGGAACTCTGGGAGTTCCATAGACAAACATTAGCACTGAACTGTGGTTCATTTTGGCATGTGTGATTAAAAACAAGACACATACACCCTTGTTTTGAACCAGTATGGACCCTCTTGATTTTCTTAGGCGGTTTTCTGTCAAAACAACTCATTGATGTCCTCTAAACAGCCAAAATGTTTTGTTAAGAGTTTGTGCAATCATTTGTATCAGGATAAAGATTAGACATGTGGAAAGGGGGAGTTAACAAAACAATCTGAGACTCTTTTCCAAATACTAGTGACCTTCAAATAGACCCAGAGAAACATTAAAAGGAAATCACAGAATGCAACAAAGGAAATTTTCTGCATTTCAGTTGATGTATTTCATGGAAAATAAATCTATGTCCCATAGCCAGAGTGACCTTTATTTCTGGAGGACAACACCCTTGATGGAGATCATGGACACTTACTCAACCCCTCCTCCACCCATCCTGCTTCAGACGTGCCTCCCAACTCCCCTGCACTCCACCCAGTGTCTCAGCTCAAAGTCTGACATCCACTTTCCCTCTGGAGCATCTCAAGGCTCCAAAGCACATTTGTCTAGGTGTGGCTTTTGCACTTTTGCCCTTGCTTAATGATAAAATTATTCAAGAATTTCATATATATATATATATGTGTGTGTATATATATATATATATACATGTGTGTGTGTGTGTGTGTGTGTGTGTGTGTAAAAACTCAGAAATAAAAACACTAAGTTCTGAGGACAAAAGAAAGAACTAATGACTAACGCCTGGCTCTATTGGCCTGATTCTCCCTATGAGGCCATAGACTCTTGGTAAGTCAGGATTCTAAGCTCATCTAGTATGGCCTTTAACAGGGCTGCTACCTCTGAGGTAGAAAGTGAGATTCCAGTACCAGAGGCAGCTGTATTTCTTTCCATATGGATGCTCATCATGATGGTATAGCATCTTTCACATTGGGGAATGACATTACCTGAGTTGTCTTTGGAAAATACTTCTCTACTTCAGCTATATTACCTCTGTAAAAAGACCCCATTTGTGTTCAGGACTATTTTAAGGCTAATGTCCCAAAATACTTCCCCTCAAACATGGTGGATGTACTGAATCTTAAATGAATTATTTATCATTTCAGCATTTGGATTACTCTAGAAAAGTGTCATCCATTCAGTTGAGAACTATGAATTCAATGACTTATATACATTCTTGAGATAAGTAAATGAGACACACAGAAATTCCTGCCTTCCTGTGGCTTCCACTAAAGTAAAGGACAAACGGTAAGCACACAGATGCCAGTTCCATGATAAGAGAACACAAATCAAGTGTTATTGGGGAAAACAAAGTAAAAGCCAGGTATCAATAATGCAGACTCCACAATGAAATGGAAAATATCCAAGTTCCTCATTGGTAGGCTTCTATCATAACAATGGCTACTTCAAAGTCTTAAAATACCATACGATTCACCATCAGATGCATGCTGACATTGGTACGAATGTGTAGTTTATCTTCTACCTTTTTTTGCTTTTGTTTTTGTTTTGCAAGACAGCATTTCTCTGTATATCCCTAGCTGTCCTAGACTCACTCTGTAGACCAGGCTGGCCTTGAACTCACAAAGACCCACCTGCCTCTGCCACCCGAGTGCTGGGATTAAAGGCGTGGGCCACCATGCCCATTGTATCTTCTACTTTTTAATTTTTATTAAAAATGTTTATCCTATAATTACTAGACATTTCCAATATGCTATGGCCAGATATGTGGTTAAAAAGATGACAATTCCCTATGAATGTTTTGATATATAACTGAATATTTCATGAAAAAAAAAGAAGTCCTAATTCCTATCATATAGAATATAGCACTAAATCAGTTCTTAATGGTGAGTCCTAGTAGTCTGGGGTCAAAATCCTGAGTACCTTATCCAAAGCTTTAGTTTGTACATCTGCTTACAGAGGATGATAATAGAGCCCACCTCACAGAATGACTATATTACATGACATAGCACACATAAAGCATTTACCATGGACTCTACAACACGATAAGCACTAAATTATATGTAATAAAGTTCTCTCTCCTTATAACAACTAATGACAGCACCCTAAACAAATTTTGCATAATGTCAATTAGTAGAATTTGCAATTTTTATTGCAGCACACCTGCATTCAGTTGTTCATGCCAATAAATGACTTGATCATTTTATATATGATTTTTTTCAGTTAATTTATCATCTTTAATGGTATCTATAGGTAAACAGATGCATTGCTTTCTAGTTTCAGCATTGTGGAATTATTCTAGAATTATGAAATCTAATTCTGCTCCTTATCTTTGCTTAATTGCAATCTCATGCAACAGGTTCCTCTGTTTAATACTAGCCATTTGAGTTCAATGTCAGTCTCATTTTTCATATCTAGTTTGTGCAAAACCTTGGCAGTAATCCTCCTTTTCTCAAAGGGAGTCTTCCCACTTCCTTCTCTGTCATTATATTATATATAATTTCTGACAAGAAACTATTATCAAAAATCATGTTTTTAATTCATCTTTGATCTCATATTGCTTTTCTAAATGACCCTAAGAGTAGTTTTATAAAAATAAGTATCAAACAATATATTCGTGGTTTTAAACCCCTTTATTGCATATTTCTCCACAGTGTATCTTAAGATACATTTTCATCCACTTAACAGTGAAATAGATATGTGTCTAACATGTTCCAAAACATACTACATCCTATTAATTAATGCAAATTAAATATTGTTGATAATCAAATGTGAATAGCCACTATCCAATACAATATTAAATATTAATGAAAGCTTTTAACTTAATATCAAGAGTAATATAATAATTATATAGTTTATTCTCTAATTTAACTCTAACTAAAATCAACTACATAGTTATTAACATATTGTATAAGTAAGACACATATACTTAGAGAACATGAATTAATTTGTGTACAAGTATTACAGGAGAACAGGACTTGGCCCATTTATGAATTCTGAGTTATTTGATTCAAAATCCTTTTTCTGTAACAATCTACAGGATAAAGCAAATATGCTATCATATATTTAATCAAAATCCCTGAGGATATAAATCAAATGAAAATAAATAACTTACAAAAACTCAAAACTTTACATGTTTTAAAATTTGCAGATTTTATTAAAATATGTGAATTAAGTATATTATGCCTCAAACTAGGGTTCCTATAAAATTAACAGACTGGAATAGAGTTTGAAGAATAAGACATATAACATGTTTTTTCAAAAAAAAAAAACAGTAGCTAGTACAATGAATAAAATGTGCTAATTATAAAGATTTTCAAGCAGAAGTAAGAATGTATTAAAGTTGTTAAATTTAAACAATTAAATACTGTTTTCATATATGCTAACCATAGTCTTCATCCAGTAACTGAATAATTACTTATTTAAATATCAGTTAAAATGGTTGGTATATTAGTCAACTTATCCAGGGAGTGAGAGACCTTGGAATACTCTGCCCTAAACTACATGTTTCTATCAAATCCCTCCCCACAGAGCTCAGGGAACTCTGCAGAAAAGGAGACAAAGTGCAAAACTAGAAGTGATGGAGGACACAAGAAAACAAGGCCCTCTAAATCAACACGATCGATGAGGGGCGCACATACAAACTCACAGAGACTGAGGAGGCAGCGTGCATAGGGCCTGTGGGGGTCTGACACAGGTTCTCTGCATGGATATTATGACTTCCAGTTTAGTGTTTTTATGTGATTCTTGAGTTTGTGAATTAGTGGGTCTATGTTTCTTGTGCCTTCTCTTGAACTCATTTCCTTCTGTTTGTTTTGTATAATTCTGATGTGGTGGCATTTTTATTAATTAACAATATTTCATTTTTTTAAAAATCAAGGGGAAAAAAGGCAAATACTGATGGTCTGTTATCTAAATCCCACACAGTGTGTCAGGAGGCTTTCAGTGTACAAAGGAGTTGAGAGGACATATTCCTCATGATTCCTGAAAATTCCAATGGAATTCTGTGTTTCCTGTTAAAATAACCCTTTTCCTTCCATTATTCTGTTAACAAGTGATTTTCCCTTAGAGTACATACTTGAGGACACATCTAGAGTTACACAAAATTCTCAGTTTGATAACTAAGAACCAGACCACTTCTTAGGCCAATAAGATGGCTCAGTGGGTCAGGGTGCCAGTGGCCAAATCTGACCATCTAAGTTTCACCCCTGAAATCCACATGATGGAAGGAGAGAACCTACCTCCTCCAGTTGTTTTCCGACATCTTCTCATGTACTGTGGCACGTATGTGCCCCATTCCCAAACAACAAGCAAACTATTAAATAAATAAAATGCAATAAAAATAAATGGAGAGTGTATTGAAATATAAATGTGTGAAAGTGATGTTATTAATAAGAAAATTTTGAACCTGCTCTAGTGTGGACAGAATGTCATTTGAAAATGTTGATAAGTTATTAGTAATACTATTTTTTAAAGAAATTTTATAGTATATTGAAGAACTTGGAGAGGTTTTGCATGACTTTTCTACTCCTCACTGTTTTCTGGGATTCAAAAGGACCAGGATGTTGCAGAGTAAATGTTAAGTATATAAAGACTTAAAAGCACATAGCCAAAGGGGGATTTCTTTTGGTTCATTCATTTCAATAATGAGAGGACAAGACCATCAGAGCATATGAAGATGTTTGCTTGTTTGTTTGTTGTAAATTACAAAGCAAAATCCAGCCCAGTGTATTTCTGTGAAGTAGGAAGGGGCACATCTCAAAAACAAAACACTAGCTAAATTTTCTCAATCTGCGTGCTGAATGTTTTCATTAGGACAAAGTAAAGGAGTTTACCCTAAAATGTGACCAAGTGTCTTCGTGTTAAGAGTGTGCTCAGTGGAGGGTCCTTTGACTGTACAAGTGTGTTAGGACCACAGGTCTTAGTATCCTGAGCTGCTCCAGCTTTCAGGGATTCCATACAACTACTTCCCTACCAAGTTTTCATCTTCACTGTGTCCATGTAGAAAACAGTACTAAGAGACAATCTCCAAACAGGAAGATTCTAGATGTCTGCAGCAACCAAGGTCCAGTCTTACTGAATAACAATGTCCACAAACAAATGAGCAGTTCTTAAGTTTTAAATTGTGTGTTCTTCCAGTAACATGATAAAATCTCATGCTGTCTCCCTTTATCATACCCAGAACATGTGTCATCTCCTTTCCAGGATTCCATAGTGTATGAAACATCAGCATGTGGTGATTGAGTAAGAGTGAGACAGCATTCATATTACATTCATAAAGGATATTTATGACCCTTCCATTTTATTATTAGACATTGTGTTCATCTACTGTTGTGACTAACTTACGAGTTGAACTTTACCATGAGCACGTACGTATAGGGAGAACAGAGAGAGAATCTGGTGCTAACTATTGTCTCAAGCACCCACCTTGTATTTTGGGAATATGTATCTTGTACAAAAGAGGGGCTACTGCATACCTGCACACAGAAAATCTTACACAAAATCACAGCACCAGAAATACACAAGATGATATTTACTTGAAATACTCTTGAGGAACCTGTCCTTAAGCTGATAGACCAGATCAAGTCAAAACTGAGATAGTAATTCTGATTTTAAAGTGTTGGTTTCAACTGTTTTCTAAGTCTGTGTACTGGCTAGTAATGTATGTTAATACACAAGCACCAGAAATAAAATAAATCATAACAAAAACTTCAAATAAAAGACTCTTCCTAGACATAACAAATAAAGCTTTTGTCTAATTCATACATGTTGCCCTTCATTTTAATTTGTCACTTTTTAATGAATATTGGACTTTAGTTGGTCATAGTCTAACATATTTCATGAATTTGTATATTTGATTCAGAGTCATGAAGTTAAATTTTATAGCTTAGAGAAACAAAATTTTTAATTCCTGTGTTTTCTGACCTATGACCAATAAAACAGTTTTTTTCCTTTCTCTGATATTCAATATTTAGCTTATTGACTGTCTTAAACTGAAAAATTTAAATGCCAGATAATTTTTAATATATGAAATAGAAAAATCGTCAGACTTTGCTCAAAAAAAGTCACCGCGACCACCACAACTACCACCAACAACAACAACAAACAAAAACAACCACACACACACACACACACACACACACACACACACACACACACACA
>CAJQZJ010000049.1:135108-156868 GCA_907164525.1 Lophiomys imhausi
GTGTGTGTGTGTGTGTGTGTGTGTGTGGTGTGTGTGTGTGTGTGTGTTTTGAATATTAGTCATGTGTTTTGAGGTCTTTACTATCCATCATGAACCTGTCATTTGTTCCTTACATCATCTACTGTTATGAAATGAAATACATCACCATCCTTTTGTCTCCAACATCCTTTTGCATTCCTCACCTCCCACTGGCTTTCCCCCTCTTTTTCAACTTTAACTGAGCACAGGAGTCACTTGCAATCCTTTGTTCAATGCAGACTCTGGTTCACTGGGTTTGGGGGGATTTTTTCCATCCCTCAAAAGCTCCCAAGCGAACATGAAACTACTGGTTCAGGTAGAACACATTAAGGAACCAGACTGTTAGATCAATAACATTTCATAGCCTGATTCATACCCTTTTTCTGAATTTAAATAGCTGGCTATTTCTTGAGTAAAATTAATCATCATTAAAACCTGCTGGTCTTCAGTCAGGACTGGTTAACCACGCTTCTCAGGAATGAAAAGAGCCGGAAGAAACTCTGGGTTGTTCTCCTTATCTGGGTCACCCACTCCATCACAGACTACTCTGCAAGGCCATCATCATAATTCGCTAAGAGGACAAGAGATGCACAAGTGGGAACCAGACTGTGTTCAGAGGGCAGGGTTGAAGGAAGTGGAGACTTTGTCAACAAAAAACAATTTCAAGTGAGACCGCTTTTAAAAATTCAATAACTGCAAGATTTCATTTTAATTTACTGAAAATTCCATAACCAGACATTCTTTAGCTCAAATCAAGCGAATGTGTGTATATTATGTGACAGTTGGGACACAGGCCATAGGCTATTCTGCCTTATTACTATGGGTGATGATGACAAGCCAGAGGATACACAATGGGCTTGATCATCGTCATTTCTCATCTACATCCTCACACACAATACTCTGAAAATACCACTTCTTATCACCCTGCTCAACATCCTGAAATACTTTGTATATAAATGCCTTAGTCCTGTCTACACAGATGTGTGTATGCCTAGGTATATTTGCTCAACTACTATACAATCCTTTATTTTCAATACTCTATTGAAATCAAAAGGCTTTAACTTTCTCCAACTGTTCCAGAGTTGTCTATTTGAATGCTTCCTATATTGTAGGTACTGAATAGATGTTTGTGAAACAAGTTCATTGATAATGAGGGTCTGCTTCCTTTGAATATCCCATTTCTATAATTCAATAGCAAAGGACTGTGAACTTGCAGGCAGAGTTCACTTTTCTCAAAGTTCTATGTCCAGGGATGATAGTTTGAGAACTCTGAAAAAACCACAACTTACTTTGTTATCAGCGACTTGAAAATGCATTAAAATTCATGTCTCTCCTAAGGTCCCGAGTACAGTGTATTTTATTTAAGATGCATACTTTGACTGCTCTTATAAAGAATGTAACAGATAGCAACGCAAATGCTGATTATCTGCTTAAGCTTCTCCCATTATTGGGTAAATAAGCAGTGGTCATGCTGGCATCAATTAGACTGGTCGGTCATGATTAAACGCCCATGCGATATTAATCTTTTTAGCAAATTTGCTTTGTGTTTTGCCCGCTAATTACAGTACCCTATTAGAAAAGACTAATGGCTAAAAAAGTTTAACAATAATCATCAGTAAACAACTCAGTCAAATGCACACTGACTATGTTGAAGGAGAACTTCTAATGAAGAACTAGTCTTAGTTACTGAGAATTGCTGTGACATAAAATTCGTATTTCACTTTCCATTTCAAGCTGTGCGAGCACGCACATGACATGCCTATGACTGACGCCTATCAGCTAGGCAGGTATAGTTTCCCCCTGGCTAAGACAGGGACTGTTTCCAATTTAACCATGAAGCACAGAAAAGAAACAAGAGGAGGAATTATATCAGTGAAGTTGGCCAGTGGGGTTAGCACTGAACAGCATAATCTCCCCGCCCTTTAACCTTAATTAGAAGCTGCATAATATATTGATGAAAATTAATAACAATAAATTGAAGCCAATTACTAATTTCTATCTTAGGTCTATTGGATTACTCTAATATAATTTAGGGAGCAAGAAAACGTGGCTTGGATAATTAGATTAAATTCTGCTGAGAACGGAAGCACCTGGAGTACTCCCAACACAGGCAATGCACGCAGCCTTTCCAGAGAACAGGTGGGAAAATGGCTTCTATTTCCTTTTCTCTTGTGGATTCTAGCATCAAATGCACATTTTCCTTATGTTCCTTAAGTTTCACAGAGGCACATCCATCCAGTGAAGTAGGATGACGTATAAAGTATTATACTTGACTTGATGATGTGGAATTAGTCTTTCACTTTAAAAACTTGACAGTTGTATTTATTTGTGTGAGAGGACAGACAGATGACAGACAGACAGACAGAGAATCCATTCTCATGTATGTGCATACTATTTAACAACCCATAGCAATAACTTCATCACATTGAAAGGAAACACACACAGGGCTGAGTAGATGGGTCAGTGGTTAAGAGCACTTGCTATTGGTCTAGAGGACTTAAGTTCGGTTCCTAGCACCCACATCGGATGATTCATATATACTTACCTATAACTCCAGCTCCAACAAATCCAACATCCTCTTCTGGCTTCTGTGGGTCCTGCACACATGTATACATGTTACACACAGTCACACTCAAAGAAACAGAAACATGAACAAAAAATAAGCCTTTTGAAAAAGAAAAGAAGCCTGCATTAGGATTCTTTTTCATTTTATTTTACATGTATGGGTGTTTTGCCTCTATGTCTTTGCACCACACTTGGGAGACTTAGGTAGGAGGTGTGCCATGACATCAAGGTCAGCTTGAGTTATATAATAAGACTCTTCCTGGGTGTTTGGGGGGGTGTTTCTTATTGGTTTTTTTTTTTTTTTTTTGGTTTTGGTTTTTCGAGACAGGGTTTCTCTGTGTGACAGAGCCCTGGCTGTCCTGAATTCGCTTTGTAGACCAGGCTGACCTCAAACTCGCAAAGATCTGCCTGTCTCTGCCTCCTGAGTACTGGGATTAAAGGCACGCACCACCACGCCCAGCCAATAAGACTCTTTCTAAAAGAAAACTTAATCCCTATGTTTAAACAAATACATGGGCCTTCAAAGGTCATGGAGAATTAGAAAACTCTACAAAAAATATGATATAATAAGGAATCAATATGGATGTGGTTTTCACACAACAAATTTTAGTTTCAATGTTTAGAATCTCTATAGCAATGCTTCACTTTGTAGCAGTGAATCTGTGAAATCTGAAAGCTTCTTTCTGTGCAGTAAAGAGGGATCATATAAACATACATACATACATACATACATACATACATACATCCCCTGCCACCTGTCACTCAAACTCCTAAAAGCAAACAACACCTTGTGGTGGAATTCAGCTCTAGCCAGAAGAATAGCCTGTAGAACAGTCTGTAGATGCAAAGATAACAGCAGAGAGGAGAGAAATCCCAGTGGGCATCATCAGCTGGCCTTGGAAATTCCTCTTCATGTATGATGGAGATGTTTACAGACTGTAATTAACAGTGACAAGAACACTTTCAGTACAGAGTACTGCCTCTAAGTGCTGTTCTTAGCCATTTCCGTCCAATGATTCAAGGATTACACCCTCAAACACAACCTTAATTTTCATTCACATGGGAAATATTTTATAGGAAGCTTTGTCACTCAGCAGGCCTCCACAAAGGCCCTCCATGCACAGAGTCCTGAGAGAAGTTCCTGGTGGTCTACTTCTCTCTTGAAAATACATACAATTCACCTGAGGAATTAGACATGAGAGACATATGGAATAAATTGAGCTTCAGTTAGGAGTGGTAAAGGGTGGCACACATTCCTGCAGGGCTGTCAGATTGCCAGGTCCTGACGCCCCAGTTTCTGATCTAGTAGATGTTAGTGCTGGCTGTGCACTTGCATTTCTTATAAATTCCAGGGTGATGCAAACGCTGGACACTTTGAGAAGCTCATAGCTAAGATTTTCCTCCAAACATCAGCAGAAAGACAGGGGGCATTCAAAGTGTTGTGTGGAAGACTGTACAAACCAGTATATACTGTTCACTTCCTAAAATTGGTAAACTATGTTTTTATAACCATTTTGCCATCTTGAAGACCAATTATTGGAAATACGAAATAGTCAAGACTTCACTAACCACCAAATATAAAAGGTATAAGCATTAAAATATTTGCCACAGTAAACTGAAAAATGCTTAATTATTTTCAACAGGAACTTAATATAAAATAGGAAAAATTACCAGCACATTTTTTTAACTCTTTTTAAGAAATATATAAAAGACAGTGAAGTTTTTTTTGCGATGGCTTATTCTTCTTTCATATTGCCACCTGAGGTTGGGTTAAAGAAGTGACACGGGGTCTCTATCTGTGAGACCTTTCCAATAATCCCATTCTTTTCTACACTGGGAATCTTGACAGTAGATTCCTGAGAAGTAAGTCATTTTAGACTACTGAAAAAAATAAAAGACAAAAAGTTTTGTAAGAGGAATAACCGTTGCCCTATGGGAATTAACATGGACCCATCCCCCCCCCAAAAAAAAAATCAGTTTTATTTTGTGGACAAAAGGAGTTTGCTGGTGGTTTTAACTCTATAAATATAAGCATAAGTTATAAAGATGATTAGAATGATGCATTCTAGTAACCCTGTCACTTGAAAAGGCTAATGACTCCAGGACCAGTTGCTCTGTCTGTGGGACTTTATTATCTGTTGCCTTCTCTCTAGGTATAATCACTTCAGAAAGCCCTGTGCCCCTATACATTGAATCTTGACTGTTCTACAAAGATTTAAGTATCAAAAGCTTGTCACCAAAGTGCCACTCTTGGGAGACAACAAACAAACAAAACCATGGAGCCTAGTGGGAAGTGTCTAGGTCATTGGAAGTAAGATACAAAGTGCTTTGTGGAACTGTGTTCACTTACTAGCTTACTTTCTGGCCCCAGAGTGAGAGTTTTATTTCAACACAAGCTCCCACTATCATACCTGTCTCTCCACAGGCCCAGAGTAAGGAGCCAAGAAATCAGGGACTGAAAGCTTCCAAACTGTGTAGACAAAAATAAACCTTTCCCCACTACAAGTTAATTATCTCAGGTATTTGCTGTAGTGGGATGTAGCCGGTTGAAGCTCATTTTCTACTGTAGTCTTATCTTCTGTATGAAAAATAGTAAGACAAAGGGAATAAACAAGGATGATTAATGCTATCCCCTCTAAACATAGCTTTCTCGATCAAAGTGTCTCACCTTCCTGCTCAAGAGTCAGGTTAATATTTACTTTTTAGGGTGGTTGCCATGACTACATGAAGCAAGAGATGAGAGGTTTGACTCATAAAATCTGGTGCTATTTGCAAATTTTTGGCATGGGCAGGGTATTTTGAAAAAAAAAATTGACTTGAAAGCTTTCATAAATAACCTCCCTGAGGTTGACTGACACTCCGAAGAAGCACATATCATTTAGATCCTAGTGAAAACCTGGTTATCACTTGGGGACAGATTTAGTGGTATACTTTACCTTTCTCTTGCAATGAATTGTTGTCATTCTGCACAGCTTGGATTAACATTTCACCTGAGAAGAAGTCACCATACTGGCTTTCCTCAAATTGTAACATTCTTTCCTTGCTACTTGTGGTACACCTGTGAAAAGGTTGTGTTTGGTACAACCACTGAAACTTAATAGACTGGGTGAAAGGCCCTTCCTCCACACACAGGAAAGAACATGGAAGGAAGCTAATGATCTGGCTGACACAGCTAGAGAACATGACTCACTGTGGAAACCACATCTTGGATCCATCTTGTTGGTAGGAATGAACTTGTCTACTGGTCTAGCAATTATGTAACATTTGAATAAATAACCAATGTAAGACATTTCTGTAAAATAAGATTTTACAAATGCTGGAGGGAAACAAATAGAAGGCTTTTTCCCTTCCTCCAATGTTCAAAATTCTATGAATTATGAGTATAATTAATAACACAGTGTTTGATTGTTGAGATGGTGTTTAGGTAGTCAGGCAAGCCTTGAACTCATGAACCTCCATCAGCTCTAGTGGTAATATTGCAGACATAATTAGTCTATAAATGATTTTCTGTAGGGCCTCAAACCAACATCAAAATAACCTCAGCTTCCCTATAGCCTTTGGAAGAAAATCCTTCTCTATTATGTTTGGCAGTTAGTAGTCATTCTGATCAAGTTAGCCAAAGGCAGGAGCTATTATATAATTCTAAACAGCCATTCACAAACTTTAGCTGTCAACCAGGAAGCATACAATTTTAATTCAGCTTTCCTTAAATAATAATTTTGAATAAATTTGTCAGGAACGATCTATCCATGGGAAAAGCAGACATCAGTTCTAAAACAAATTTATAAAATAAATTAAGACATTAACTGTTTTTACCACTGAGTCAAAAATCATCCTCAACAATTCTTTGCTTCCTCAATTATGACATAAAGGATTCTAGAACAGAGATATTGAAATAAATAATGACGTAATAAAATTATAAATTACCAAATTTCTGGAATTTTTCATTTAACATTTTCCAACCATGATGAAATACAGACATAACTGAGATTAAATGAGACATAAAGAGTGAAAACAAAAACAAGGAAGAGCTAGAATGCATTGATAAGAAGGAATGAGTCCATGAAGAAAAGCTTCACCATACGTTTTGATTCACAACCTTCTTTGAAACATGCAAAATGAATTTAGTCAACTTCAAAGTCACTTTGGCTAGGTAAGATAAAAGCTTCTTGCTTGGGTAGGGTTCGTGGACAACCTCTAGGCCTTAGATTTTAGTTCACTGGGATTGAAGTCAGTTCTTTCTTTCCACCTTAGGTTTCCTTGATCAAAGTCAGGTTCTTAGTTTTGTGCCACAAGAGCTTGTACCTCCTGAGACATCTTGCCTGCCCTGCAGTTTCTCTTCAATCACAGTGAGTGGGTGGAGGTTACGAATGAGGGTCTTTCTAGTCAGCTAAGGAAAAAAATGTTTGCTCCATGAAGATCCTGGGAGGGTTTCCAGAACTATGTTGGTGGCAGTAATCATGTTGTTACTAGGAAACGTGCTCTCTGACATGTTTTCCTGTCATAATCAGTTCTTTAATGAAAGCAATGACATGAATAGCTCATATCCAGTCAGTAAAGCCCAATATTTCTCCACTATGAAATGCTACTATATACTAATTACATACATGCCTTACCAAAATTTTCCAACCATGTAATTCCATATATACATAACATAGAGTACAGTTAAAGTTCTATGCTCTCCTCTTACAATGATTTATTTTCAATAATTTTGTGGTGCCATATAACTTAGAAGTTCTGTTACAGAGTAGAACTTTCCATGAATTAGAAGTAAAATTCATATGGTATTGCTCAAGATATAAGGCATAATGATGGACAGTTACAAAACTGTGTGTCTCCTGCATTTTCATACAGTCTGTCTCAAGAATGTGAACTGGGTTAGAAGTCTTATAAATTTAACTAAATAGGAGTATGATAAAGAATACTCTACCCCTGATCAAGCTTTCACCACAAGCAACATCTTTCCCAAAAGACCTATAAACTTCCTAGGTTGACTATGTAAATTGAAGAAGATATTTTCTAAATCTTTCAGCTCTGAAAGTTTAATGCTTTTATTGGTGAAACACAAATTGACCTATGGAGTAAAATCTTGAATTTTCAATTAATAATAATGTCTTCTCTTTCTGCAATCAAATGAACCATTTCTTTTCAATATTAATATATTTATAGCAGGCTACTTTTTAGAATTTGAAAATTACACACATGTATATATATTAGCCAAAATTTTGAAACTTATTGACATCCCTGACCTTTTTAAGACAGATATAAAGGTGATCAAAGCAAGAGTAAAGGACAGTCAAGAGCCACATCATTTAAGTTAATTGCAAATGTAAACAGTAATGTATCTTGTTTAGTTAAGTGTGTGTGTGTGTGTGTGTGTGTATTCACCCATATAAAAAGTGACTTAAAGAATCCCACTTCCTTGACTATTCAATCTCTATGAAATTTTTGTATTTTATAATACCTAAATGGCTTTACAAAAAAAAATAAGTGATGTAAGTGAATATGAAGTACAACTTTTATAATCTCTGAAAGGAGTCAATGCTTGGTAAACCTTTATCCATGGCAAAGGAGTGAAGTAACATT
Organism: Lophiomys imhausi; assembly: GCA_907164525.1. Taxonomy (NCBI): domain Eukaryota; kingdom Metazoa; phylum Chordata; class Mammalia; order Rodentia; family Muridae; genus Lophiomys; species Lophiomys imhausi. The sequence continues at coordinate 143,278 of CAJQZJ010000049.1, forward strand.
ACACACACAACACACACACACACACACACACACACAAACACACATGTGCCTTGGATGATCTCTAGAGCCCTTTGGGTGTCTGTGTGTGCGTGTGTGTGCATGTGTGTGTGCATGTGCATGTAAGTGCGTGTGTGTGTGGGGGGGGGGGTGTTTTCTGTCTATCCTAGTTCCAGAGCAATAGCAGGGAAACAACCAAATTCATCAATCACTACAGCCTGACGAAGGCCATTTGCGAAAAAGTTGGGCCCAAGTCCATGGCATTACCCGGGAGTTTCAGAACCTTTGGAACTTGGAGCCTTATGGAGGGAAGTCAGCATGGCAAGGACATTCTTTTAATAAAGGTATCAGAAATCCCAGCCACCCTTTCCTACTTTTGTTTTTCTGTTCAGCCACCATGAGAACACGTATGTGGATTTTGAACTTATACATATATATTAGTTTCAACTAATATATATTAGAATATATTATTATAGAATATATTATATAGAGAGAATATAATATATATTAGAATAATGTCAATGATAGACTAAATGGTTTTATGCTAGTGAGATTTTTGCATCAGGTTAAATATTGAGAGTCTAAAATGAATACGAAATGAGATAAACAGAGAGAAGAGACCTGTGCTTCAGATTTATATGGAAGCATGTGACAAAACAACTTACACAGACAAACAATGATAAATGATTCAGCAAGCTCAGCTACAAGCTGAAGGATCACTGTAGACCAAGGAATATTTATATTCTGTGTTAACACTTTTATATGTCTTATGAAACAACACTCATTAATATTACATTGTGTTGCTTTTGTCTTTTCAAAGTTTTAAATAGCTTAAGTAGCACCAATAATTTATGAAAACAGATGTAACCACCTTATGATATATCCATAAATATTATGAAATCATCAGAACCTAGTCTGCACCTTGTCATTTTATCTTTTGCTTTCTTTTCAACTCATTCTTTCCTGTCCACCCTAATACACACACGCGCACACACACACACACACACACACACACACATACACATACGCAGAGGAGAATATGTGCACACTCATTCACTGAGGTCACAGAGCAATATCCCAGTTATTAAACAAAATTATCTTACACTCAATCCTGACAAACAGCCTTCAGATGAAAAGGGTTCATAGTTTTAACTACTTTTACTTTAGGTTTTAATCTGAAACTTGCATAATTTTGAGTCTGTTCTTGTTTTTAAACTTCAAACTACTGTGGAATGTCTTACTGAGTATCACATTACAGAGGTTGACAATCTGTCCTTTCAGTCCTCAGATAGTTTCATAAAATGATTGTTGACAAAAACTGCAACTCACCTAGATGGGAACAATACCTCCTTTGTCAAAGTTACAGTTTCTTAGTGAGAAAGTCTTCTAAAGTTTCATAAAAGGTTATTTTCTCAACATCTGATTTCCACCCTTTACCCTTCTTTCTCCCTCTCCCACCCAGTTCCCTCTCTCATCCACTTCTGCTGTCTATTCTATTTCCCCTTCTGAGTGAGAGTCAAGGACTCTGATGCCTGCCTTCCGATCACTCCCCCCCTAATGGGACCTCTGTATCTGATCTCAGTCCTGATGTAACTGTATGTGATGTGGTGGGGTGGTATGAGGGGGGCCCTTTTCTGAAGAGAAGGGGAGGGGGAGACCCAGAGTAGATGGTGGGGAAGATGGGACTGAGAGGAGGGGAGGGGAGGAGGCTGCATGATCAGGATGTAAAGTGAATAAATAAATAAACTTACATAAAAGTTTTTTAAAAATCTGCCCCTAGAGGCATTGCAGATGTGGCTGCCATGTCACATGTGCATCAGTAGGTAGCAGAGAGGAGAGAGGCTATATCTACATTCAGCATTATGACCTATGAACATATGAATGACTAGTATCCTAATATTCCTGGAAAAAAAGCAAGCTGAATACCAACACTACTTTGACGTCATGGGGTAGCCTGTGATGACTACCAGACCAGTATCAGGCAAGCATCAAATGGGCTCCCAGGACAGGAAACAAGACAGAAACAAGAAGAACTCTGCCTGGCCCTGGATTTGGGGGTTGTAGTGACCCAGCCCTGGGGTAAGATCTGGCCCAGATGGGGTCACAAGAGCAGGAGAGCAGTTCCTGCCCCTCACATCTGCAGCACTGAGGAGAGCAGGCCCTGCACCCTCCCTGGGTAGCACACTACAGCTGGTCCATGATATGGGGGTTGTGGGTGAGCCAGCCCTGAGGGAGTGAATGTAGAAGAGCCAACCCTGCCTTTTGTCTACCTTGTGGGCATTGGCAAGTGAGAGATCCCTTCCCCTCCCTTTTGCCCTCACCACCATTGGCCAACAGGAGATCTGGCCCAGATGGTGTCACAAGAGCAGGAGAGCTGTTCCTGCCCCTCACATGCTTCAGCACTCAGGAGAGCAGGCCCTGCACCTTTCCACAGTAGAACTGGCCCTGCAAGTGGGGGTTGCAGGTCCAGAACCAGGGCTTTGAGTTGGCCCACCCCAACATCTACCCCATGGATGAACTGCTGGAGTACAAGAAGAGGCCAGTTTCACAACCCAAAACTACAGGATCTCCATGACACAGGATAGTTACAGCATATCTTAGAGGAGTTCCAGTATTGACAAAGTAGCAGAAACCAGAGGTCTCACACCAGACCAAGGAGTCACTATAATGAAAATCTGAAAGCAAAATGTGTGGACAAAAGAGAATATTGTGGGACACAGTGAGACACACTGCAGCTTCCACAATGAGATTTCATATTTTGTGCTGGGACATATTGCAAGGGTGGGTCAGTTTGAAGGGATGTGGGAGATGAGAGGGAACAGGATGCATGATGTGAAATTCACAAAATAAAAAAATTTCCATTAAAAAAAAGAAAAAGAAAAAAAAGTTTTTAAAAATATTATTTTTCTTGATTCTTAGATTCCCTAAGTATTATAAGGTTAAAGATGGGTTTTTCCACCTTTTCTGCTTTCTTACTATGTACCAGCCAATGTTTTCTTCACATAAAAATCCATCTTCACAACAGTCATAAAATAATTGTAATGTGGAAAAAAATAGTAAGAGTAAAAAAAAAAATTAACCAGTGAATAAAAACACCAACACCCTCATATTGTTTGAATTCTTAAAGGTGCTCTTGCATTTCTTTCTAGGTGTGATGCTGTCTGGGGGAAAAAAGCCTGAGAGTAAACAAACCATCTTCAACATCCTTTTTAAAATCTATCTACAATTTCTTCTTCATGTGTCAGCCACTTTGTAGGCCAGAGTTAACTGATAAAACACAGAATTTACTCATTTTTTCCCACAGCCACTTCTGGAGACACTCCTTCCAACAAACTCTATCATCCTTGAGAGATTCCCTGTATTGAATGACTTCAGGTTACATCAAACATGATATTGTCTAGGTCTTAATTAAAATTTTATTATCTGTCCCATCAGTTTTCTCATAACCAACCAAAGAAGATCTTCTTGATGTCAGGTTACATTTGGGGAGCACTGTGGTTTTATGTTCAATACATCAATCAGAACCCTGCTTCCTGTGCTGGGAGCAAAGCTGCATGCCCAGCCTGCCTCTCCACCAAGGCTGATCCCCCAGAACCTATGGACAGGCTCAATGCCCTCAAGTTCCCATTCCTCTATGTCCCCCTCCACTGACTTCTCCATAATTATTTTCCCAGAGATGTTTCCAGAAAGCTTAGCAAATTCTCCCTCCTGTGTTCATGTACTCTCCCATGGCCTGGCACTGGTTGCCCCTTCCCTCCCTCTGCTATTGTTCCTTTTATGCCAAAAAAAAAAAAAAATAGCACAAATCTTTTTTTTTTTTTTCCACCTAGGAACTCTGAGTTTCCTTCTACAAATCTGAGTCCTTCTCCAGGTCACCGTCCTCCTCTTCCCAGACTCCTTCCTCAGATTAGCTCTCCAATATCACATTTCTTGGACTTCAGCCTCTCTGCTATTCACTATCTACTCTTTCTTGCTGCTGGTCTCTGCTACCCATAGTGCTTTGTGACTGATTCTGGATCTCACTGGAACTTTCCACTGGACTGGCCCTGGGAAAGTTGGTAGCTCCAAGGAAATGTCTGTACCATGAGTCCCAGTTTTTAACAAGTCTGAGGTGGAGCCATTGCCTAGCCTCTAAACCACCTGGGAGCTAGGTGAATGCCCTCACCTGAGCCTTTGTCATCATGTTCCAACTTCACAAACTAGTAGTCTGTAACACTCTGTCTTCAAGTCCTCTCTCCTCACTGCTCCCACACCATAGCTAGAGCCCTTTACAAATGGTCCATCAGAATTGGTCACTCAGCCATAAATATATGCCATAGATAAACTATCACATTCAGAACATCTTTTAACATCAGATAAGTACAACAATCTTCCTACCTAACTAGCCTGCTGTGTGACTCTCCCCTAAAGCAATGACATTTTCCTACACACATGCAATGTATCCTCCTCTATCCTGAAGGTCCTCCCATTATTTTTCCACCATTCAATTTCACTCAAATTGTTCAAAGCCAGACCCAGACACACCTCTTCCTCAATAAAGCCTCCCAGACTCTCTCCACTAATTCCAATGTGCCCATTTTCTGATGCCTTAATATGACAACACACACACACACATACAAATACATGTACACTCTCATAGAGAAATAATATACACCCTCAGTCTCACAACATGGCTATTAATAACTTCCTACAATTCTGCATAAAGACAAGAACTCTGCCCAGGGCTTCTTTCCTTTATCAGTTGATTCTTGATACTATACTCCTCTTTACTATGATGGTTTCTCTAAAACCCCCAAACAGTAGTAACATGAGTGACCACTGTGCCTCCATGTGACGTTTTCCCTGCCCGCTTTCTATGTTTTTTATGTTCATGGGTGTTTTGTCTACATGTGTATCTGTGCACTACAGGTGTTCCTGGTGCCCAGGAAGGCAAGAAGAGGGCATCAGATCACCACTGGGGACTGGAGCTACAGACTATTGGCTCTCTAAGTTCAGGACTGCTGACAAACTGGTGTAGGAGGCATCCACATGGGAGTTGAGCAGGAGTTACTCCATGGTTCTAAGTCCATGAATGCTCGTCACTCTGATATATACAGGGGCTTAGCTCACCTTAAACAGAAAAGATTCTGCACAGGTCTGCCAAAGAGGAAAATAAGAAACTGGACTGTTAGAGTTGGATTCATTTCTATTTTGACATGTCTCAACTTCCATTCCTGAATGGAGTCTTAGGATCTCTGATATTCCTTCCTTTTCAGGTAAAGTCACTAAGCTGTATGTCGGTAGCATGTAGTATCCCTGTGTATTCAGACCACTGTTATCTAAAAAAAGGTTCACTTGTCATCCAAGGGAATTTCACAACCTCCAAGGCAATGTTTTATCCCCGAAGTAAGTTTATAAATAAAGTCAAAACATTATCTTCTTGCTTTGTAGTAGATGACACAGCAGAATTCTGTTGCATCCTCAGCCTGAGCCAAGAGAAGAAAATTGTTTACAGGTACTTTGTCTCAGTGTTATACAACATGAATTTGTTAAAAAAAATAGTTACTTCATTATTAGTGGATATTTTATAGGAACAATTCTCTTCAAACTCAAATCTTGCCCTAGGCTCATTGGGTAAGAGTGTGTTGAAAATAGCAGAAATGCTTTGCATTCCAGGACTCACTCACACCTATCAAAGCCTGCTGGAGGGCATAGGGTTGCATGGAATTCAGTATGCACCTGGCTGTGAACACCTGTGATTGGTCTAAGGCTTTCTTCAGCCTCCACCGGTGTCACTGTACATGAATAATGCTGAAGCCAAATGTGGCATGGATTTATTTCTGGCAGTGTGAAACATAGAGAGACTGATAATTAATATTTAATTGTTAACAATGAAAGTCTTTTCACTGTTCACCATTCTGGGTAAATTTCCATAAGCTGACCTGTCCTACATTTTTGCTCTGTGATGGTTTTTCTGAACATACCATTTCCAACTGGAGAAAAAAAAATTCCCACGTTTTGCAATGTAAATCTAACTGGGATGGTTTGAATAAGAATGGCCCCATAAGCTAATGGGATTGAATACATGTCCCCCTTTTGCTGGAACTGTTTAGGAAGGATCAGGAGGTGTGGCCTTGTTGGAAGAGGTGTGTCAGTGGGGGCAGGCTTCGAGGTCTCCCAAACCTCCAGCTATACCATGGTGTCTTCTCACCCTCTCCTACTTACAGATCAGGATGTTCACTCTCAGTTGTTCCTGTCACCAGGCTTTGTTCCACCATCATGGACTCCAACCCTCTGAAACTATAAGCTCATCTAAATAAGTCCGTCCTTTAAAAGATAACTTAGTCATGTTTTTTTATTTGATTATAGCAATAGAAAAGCCAGATGCTAAACAAGCCTTCAGAGAAGGAATTGTTTAGTTAAAACATAGCACTTTCCATTAAAACATACACTGGTGTTTTTATTTCTATTTTAAGAATGAAGGTATTGAGGTTCTGAGGGTTCATCTTTTTTCCCAAAATCACAAAGCAAGTAAATGATGAAGCAAAGGTACTGAGAAAAACCTTCCTAGTGGCAAAGCATCCTTGGACCAAACACAACAATTGAATGTTGCTATCCCTAAGAGTTTTTCTTACCATGCAAACTCCTGTAATACACTTCCCAGACCTTGTTACTCTGGTAAGTCATGGCTGACTAAATGGGCTGGTCCCCTAGACTCATGCTTCCAGGACTCCTTAAACTATATTTATCTTATAGATATTGTTTTGATTTTGATTTGAGATGTTCCTCAAAAGTTCATTATCTGAAAGCCAGTCTCTAATGATATGATGTTCAGAAGTGTGGCTTTGGCAGGTACCTGGATCATGACTACTCTGACTTTTTTCCCTGAACTTATCCATGGATGGGTTCATAATTTAATGTCATCTTTATCAGAAACTTGTAGAAAACTTGGGAAGTAGGAATTACTTAGAAGTAGGGCACTAGGGACCTTTGAAGTTTATATCTTCCCTAAGATACTTCTGTCTGTCTTACCCTGATTCCTGCATGCCATTCAGGAGGTGAGAATCTTTCTCGACTGCGTGCTCCCTGACGTAGCATTTTACCTTATCACAAGCCCCAGCAAGCAAAGAAGAAAATCTTTATGGTTGGACCCATAAAATCTTTCCCCTTTTAGTTATTTTCATCACAGAGATCGAAAGCAAATATGAACATGCCCATCTTCCTTGTAGATCACATTTATCACATATTTCAGACAATATTTTTTGTGTATTGAGAATGTAGCAGTTTAAACTGAAGTATACAGATGGAGAAAAGATGAACTAACATGAAAATTAGGGAAACTGAACTTTATGAAGAAATATCATATCAAAGTATGAAGATTTAATTATATCTCCTGTAAATTCTAATATGGAAGTAAGCATAATATTGCCAAAGAATATGACATAGTCAGCTAAGTTTCTGTGTTAGTAAGCTTTCTTTCATCATAAGAAGTATGTGATACATTCAATTTATAAAGGCCAAGGCTTATTATTGGTTCATGATATGGCTATGATTAGGTAGACCTATTGCTTTTAAGCCTCTGGTGGTAATGGTGGGAGCAAATGAGAAGGCAACTACACTTACCTTGTTGGCCCATAATAAAAGGAAAAAGGAAACTTCATTTCCAGTGATCTAAGACCACCCATAAAATTCCACTTTAACTATCCCACCACCTCCTAATAGCACCACGTTGGCAACTAATGCTTTGACACATGGTCCTTTGAGCACCAAACTATAGAAACTTGAAGATAACCTACAGCAGCCTGATTGAATTCTAATGAATATGTTGACTAATTCCTCCTTCTATTGAAAACACTATTGGTTAATTTTTGAATAATAGGAGCAATGAATCAATGAATTTATAAAAATCAAGAAGACAATTGTCTCTTAAATACCACATCATCTTTGAGATTGGAATTATGTTAACAGTCGCTGAGATTATGCTCTAACCAATGAACAACACAGTTAATGTAACAAACATATACCCTTTTATATATCCAGTGCTACAAAAAGTGTCAAGAATGCCAATTAAATTCTAATAAGTAAATCAAACACGATTCATATGCACACAAACTTGTAATCAATGGAAGGAGAAGTCTACAACAATCAATTAATTATATTAAGAGCAATAGAATTGAAAATGCTGATATATTTAACAGGATTCATCCTGGGAGAAGATAATAACACCTCAAAATAGGAATTTGCTGATTTACAATGCTGGGAAATTTAAGATTGTCTGTAGATTTGGAACTCTACCTTCCTAGTACAATAACCCTAGAGTAAAACAAATACAGAATGCATTCTCTCAGAGTATATGTGTATTAGTAGTCTTCCCATTATTATGATGAAATATCTGAAAACAATCTTCCAGGAGAAACACTTTATTCTGGCTCATACTTTCAGAGGTTTCATTATCCAGTTGCTTGGCCCTGCTGCTTTATGGGCCAATGCAAGGCAATACAACTATAGAAAGGTTACAAGGAACCTCAGTCACTATATGGCAGTAAAGGAAAAGAAATCAAGAGACCAAGAGATAAAGGGACCCTTCAGGGACATGTCCTTAACTATCTTCATCTGCCAACTAGGCTCCAACCCCAAGATTTTAGCTTTTCTCAACATCATTTCTCAACAGTGAAGGACCAAGATTTCAATGGGAATCTTTTTGAAGACATTTATGATCCAAACCACAACAGATAAAGTTTAGTAAACGGTGAAGTTTAGGACACTGGCTGCTCACTCTGAGGAAATAGAACGCTACAATCAGAGTTCAGAACAGAGTCAGCTGTAGGACATTCTTATATAGTGGGAGGGTCCTATGTCCAGAAGAGCAGAGAAGAGATATCAAGCAGATAAAAACATCAGATGTTTGCAACACATAATTAGTGTGGAGGATGATAGGCACTTTGAAGAACATTCCAAGAAAAACAAAGGCGAGGGTGAGCACTCAGTGCAAGAGCGATGGTCACCTAAACTGATCTGACATAGACAAGGGGCTCTCAATGCAGACCTTCTAGGGGTCAGTTTCCCTCACTGAGTGAAGTTCCAGAGATCTTCTCAACAGTTGCTGAAAACAAGTGTGTTTGTAAGGCAGCCAATACCATGAATCTAAAAATGTCTTAAAAGTCTAGTCATGGGGGATATTTCCTACCATTTATCTTTCTCTTTCAGACACCTAGAAAGCTGGTTATATAAGTTCCATATGGCTCAGTTGTAAATCATTACAGAAAATTAAAATCTCATCATTTTGTGACATTCTAAATGTTATTCAAATTTATAAAGCTCAGAAATTGAAAGTTACTTTTTAAAAAATGGTTAAACTAGGGGCTGGAGAGATGGCTCAATGGTTAAGAGCACTGACTGTTCTTCCAGTCAGATCAAATCCCAGCACCCACATGGCAATTCACAGCTGTCTGTAATTGCCAGGCATGGTGGTGCATGCCTTTAGTCCCAGCACTCAGGAGGCAGAGGCTGGCGGATCTCTGCGAGTTCAAGGCCAGCCTGGTCTACAAAGTGAGTCCAGGACAGCCAGGGCTACACAGAGAAACCCTGCCTCAAAAAACAAAAAACAAATAAACCAAAAAAAAAAAAGGTTGAGCTAGACATCTTGTTTTTCTTCCTGACTTCTATGATCACATCATTCCTAAACACACCTTTGTATTAAAAAATTCTAGACTCACCTTTATAAATGATGTCTTTCCATCCAAATACTAATCAGCCCAACTTTGCTTACCTTCCAAGTTCAGTTGATATCAGGTATGTTTGAGGTGATATGGCTGTAGACTAAGCAAAGTCTTAATTCATTACAAATATATTTTCCATTTACTCCTGTCCAACCTCTGATTTGTATTTAACATTTTGAGTGTTGACATTTAAATCCAACTTATTATTTTATAGAAGTTGTGATTAAAGAAATTTGCCTATAAAATGAATATAATATGAATCATGCCTATAATAGAAAAAAGATAAAAAAACTAAAATCGGCACAAAATCATTTCTATTACACAAAAGGAACCCTAGTTGGTTTCTACCATTCGCCAAATTTTGAAAGATGGTTTCCTGTCTCTGAAGTCAGTGATCCAGTGGAGGTCAGTCCCAGATGGTATTGTAACCCCAGCAGTTTATAATCAAGCAGAAGCACAGGAATTTCACTTTGGATGATACCTGATATGATGATGTGTAAAATAGTTTCTGGTGAAATTTTCATCTTAGACTTAGCTCTGATAGAGAAACACACACACACACACACACACACACACATTTTACAACATTACAAATCAAATTATTTGTTGATTTAATAATTATTGGTTTAATAATATTGATATAATCAAATAGTCAAGAAGAAAGAAGGAAAGATAAAGAAGGCATTAAGCTAAAAACAGGATGAAAGGCCACTCTCAAAAGAGGCAGAACTTTAGGAGACTTTGTGAAAAAGTTGAGAAGGAAGAGGAGTGGGGGTGATGAAGTTGGACCTGGAAATAGAAAGCAGTGCTAGATTATCAAATGTATTAGTCATCAGTTTAAATGCAAAAAAAAATTATATATGAAAGCTTTTCTAACACTCAGTCCCATATGTATTTTAGAGAGACCTTTCTAGCTGTGCAATGAGTCTGGCATGTGTGTTAATCTTGATTGCTAACTTGTTTGGATTTAGAATCACCTAGGTAGTTGGTAAAACTTTCGTCTGCGTATTCCTACGAGGGCATTTTCAGAGAGGATTGATTGACTGATTACACTCCCTGATTGTGGGCTGCACCAACCCATGGTTTTGGAAGCTGGGTTAGAATAAAAGGGACAAAAATGAAGAGCCAGCAGGTAGACACAATTCCCTTTTCTCTGCTTCCTGCCTGAAATAATAGGAACTGCCCCACTCCACCTTACCCTCCCTACCATAAAGGACCAAAGCCTTGGAAACCATAGGGCCAAATAAATTCTTCCTTCAGGAAGTTGTTCATGGTAGGTACCATGCTCAACAGTGACTAGAAAACCTACTGTTACCACTGGGTTACCACATGACAATTTTGGAGTTGAGACCCACTGCTAAAGTAATCCACATAAGGAGAGTGGCCAAAGCTGAGAACAGAGACAAACCATCGGAAGTCAAATTCCAACACATAGTTTAAAAAACAATCAGCTCCTCAGTGGCTGAGCCCTCTGGACAAATGTCTCTTCTAAAAGCAACTTGACAAAACTGAGATTGCACAAATTTGGCTCCCTGTGAAGAGCTGTTTTGCAATGCCCACACAATGAGACTATCATCTGCAGAATGACTTTGAATCATGCTTGTTTTTTAAAATATCTGAAATGAATCACAGATGTTAAAAAGATAAGGAAGTCAAAACAACAAAGAAATAAAACCAGCTGCCCTGCTTGACCTGATTACGGCGTACTCATACTCACTCAGTCATAATATGGGAGATGTGGAGTTTAAACCATAGTACTGATACACAGGATAAGTTTGAACCTTCATCTGGAAGTGTTCCTCATCTAAATAGTATCATAAATATATTGTCTTTAGAATTGGAGCAATGTGTCATGTCTACTCTCTTTTAATGTAAATCTCCTGTGGAACTGAAATTAACTCATAAAAGAAAAATAAGGAAAACCCTAAACCGAAGGACTTACAATTTTTACCAGATCTATTCATTTGCATGTGTTGTATGTGTACATGTATGTATTCTCTGTGTGCATGGGCATGTGTTTGAATATGTGTGTAGGTACTCATGCTTATACATAGATGTGTATGTGGTTGTACATACCCGTGGGTTAGCATGAAGATGATGGAGGCCAGCATCACTTTTATCCGTAGATTTTGAGACGGGGTTTTTCACTGATCCTACAGTTTGCCTCAGTATTGGCTAGACAGTAAAGCAGCCCCTCACTACTGAGCTTACATTCACCATTGCCTTACATGGATGTTATTTTTCTGGTCCCACTTTGTCCTCTGAATCACTTCCTTAGCCCTCAGAAGAACTTTTGCCCATGGTGAACAAATATTTTTAATGGTGTCTACTCATTGTACCTAACCCTGGGTTCATTGTGATATTTGTAGGCAACATGATCACTACCACCCACACATACTGTCCTCTTATTTTTCTCCCCTTCCTTCTCCTGTTACGTCCCTTCTTCTTCTAGTCACCTTTGCTTTTAATTTCATGTCATATATCTATACATGATGCTGTGATTCTATATAAAATCTAGGATCCACAGATACGAGAACAACTATGAAAACTGCCTTTCTGACCTCACATTAATGCATCTAAAATGATCATCTCCAATCAGATGTAGGAATCTGTTCTGTGGAACTCTATATGAGTCTAGAGAGAGGTTTCTTCAAGAGACACAGCAAAACTGCCTCCATTCCCACATCCCATTTGCCTGGAGCTTACTCCCTTTGGCTAGTTCCTGAGTCAGACGAGCATGACCTCCCTTGTTGTGCTGTGCATTTGGGCTAACATGTGGTATTTTCTAAGAACTACTGGGGCACTACAGTGAGCTGGGTGATGTTATCAGGAAAGAGCACCAGCCTTCCACCAGGGGACACTTTTACAACAGAAAATGGCCACTGTCAAGGGGTCACGATTAACAATTTCTTATCAGCTGCTGTGGCACGGCACTTGTTCTATTAGTTCTTGTAGGAAAGAAACTGCATAGTTTCCGGGTTATTTAAAGCTTGAATTTTTGACCAATGACCCCAAATTTAACACGATTCTAGTCAAAATTTCAAGAGTTTTTATTTAGCAAAACCTAAAACACTGACATTATGTATTATAACTGGTTATGAAAGAAAAAAAAAACAAAAAAAAAACAACAACAAAATAAAACAAGGAGCCTATGAACATAGCCCAACCATCTAGAGAGCAAGAACAAGAAGAATGGGCTTGATCCATCAGATACAAAGACTTATTCTAAAGCTATGATAATTAGGGCTGTGTGATACCAGGATGGTGATGATTAGGAGTTTCCTCCCTTTATCTTTGAAGTTAGTAGGGATTTCCCTAGGAATTATCTTTTATAGCAGAACATTCACAGACCCAAGAATCCAAGAATGCTAGGTTTACATGAAAGATGAGTAACTCCTGTCTGTGAGGAGAAGAGACATAAACCAGGGCATACAGACCACCCTGCTCACAACAGCACTAATTATCTAGTCATGAACAACTACATAAATCCACAAGGAGAGAATTAGCACCAGAAAAATCACAAACAATTTCTAAAAATAAAGAAAAATTAGATGGCATTTTTTACCCAATTCAGCCTCAACCAAAATGACTTCCATCAAAACCTGACATATGAATAAATATGGCCATGATATTTTGATATGATAAATACATTTCCTTGTACATTATACCACAATAGGAAGCCTTCATATGATTTTTATCTGAATGAATGAAATCATGAAATCTATGTAAAAATTTAAAATATAAGTTATAAGTCAAAACAGACAAAAATATACATTGTGAAAGACATATATTTTTATAATGTTAAACCGTAATATGAAAACAAAAAACAAGGCACTTTGAAAAAAAATGTAAAGCAGATTTATTTCAGTTTTTAAGACAACTTTATTTTCACAGGC
>CAJQZJ010000051.1:0-12980 GCA_907164525.1 Lophiomys imhausi
GCTATAAAAGTTGGTTATGTGGGAGGACACAGCAGGACAGCAGTCTTAAGTCTTCAGTAACCTCAGCTGATGTTATTAACTCTGGCTGTGAGATCCAGCAAAAGATCCAGTCTCTTAGAATGTGAGAGATATTTTCCTCATAATGCATCAACACATTTTTGCCACCTCAAGGAAGTGGTGCCTGGAAACTTCCATGTAGAATTGTCACTATATGCCGATTCTTTGTGAAATAAAACAACAAAGAAGTTTCTAATAGTCAACTCACAATCCTTCATGCTACAAGAATCTAGATAGCTGAGTTTTTCAAATCATCAGGAAATCAATTTGCATTTCTTCTTGTTCTTTCAGGGGAGATGGAGAGAAAGATCATCATGTCATCCTAGGGGACACAGTGGAGATGGAGTCAGATCATTGTGTTATTGTGGGGGACACACCCTCCATATCTGTGAACTTGGATTTCAATAATAGTTAATATTTCTTTATAATAGAGCTTAGGCCTTGAGCCTCCATTCCAGTTACTGTTTGAAAATGACACCTCATCACTTTTTTTTTTCGCCTCATAAATCCTGGTGAAATTTGTCTCATCCTTTTTTTTCTTCTCTGTCTATCCTTCTTTCTTAAGGGAATTAAGTTTAGATCATGGTGAGCATTGTATGACATAAGTATCTGGCTGTCAGACTTCTGGGTATCATATATGGAAAGCTCTGTCTTTCAGGCTTATTAACTTAGCTACGGTCTTTTTGGAAGTGAAAATCTGAACCCTAAAAATTGCTAATCCTAAAACATTATTTTTGGCCATGTGTATCTGATGGAGGACAGATAAATGCTGTCCAGGGAAGGAGGGCAGGCCTGTCAGCTGGCACTTCAAGCTGTCCAAATATTGCATATAAACATAGAATGCAGTACATGTGAACATCCATCCTGTGTCTATGCACTGTATTTTGTTATCTTGGCTTTATAGAAAAAAATGCAATATGACCCCTATTCCTTTCATTTCTTACTTTTAAAACTCCTTTAATGAAATTGCTTGTTCTTTTTGTTGGATCTTCACTTAGAATCATAGTTACACTGATTTTTAGGTTTTATTTATTTATTTATTTATGCAAAAATAAATATAAAATTTATTAAAACACCCACAATATTTTAAAGATGCTGGGAGTAATACATAATACAGTTCACAAACCCAGTTGTTTGTGTAAATTATAATAAAATACAAATCAGAAAAGGATACATACTTGCAATTTCTAGGCACCCTAAATTAAATTTACTGAAACACTGGGGGAGAAGGAAAGGGGAAGGAAGGCGGTAGCTCAGGAGACAAACCAATAAACTGGAAGGGAAATATTAACAAAAAGGTAAAAATTATACAAAATAAAATTATCAGCATAAATTTACTGTACTAAGATACCTACAGTTTAATAATACACATCCTATTGCCTTGAGACATTGCAAAAACCTACCATTCATCCATCAACCCCCAGATAAACTTCATTTCAAGTAGCCACAGTTTACAAAGTCAAGATGGAATATTCAAGTATGGTTGTTAAGTTCACCTCCATTGGAAGCCAGGTAACCAAACAGGAATTCAAAGAGATAAGAAATAAAATACATCCGAAAGCTACAAGGGTTCTAGAACAAGTCTAAAGCATTAGTATGCTGTGAGACAACCAGTCCTTTGCTTCTTTTTTTTTTTTTTATAAATACTTTATTTTTTTTCTTCAAGTTACATCTCAGTCACAAACCCCTCCCTATTCCCCCTTCCTATCCCGCCCTTCCACCCTCTTCCCCCCCAGAAGTTTCCCCTTTCAGTCCAACAGATGGTTCCTTCTCTTATAACAGTAAGTATTATACAAAACAACAGATATAAATATGCCACATTTATGAGAGTTAAATGGCCCAGTATACCTTCCCAATGTCCAGTTTATACATATTTGGCCCCTGACTTTAACATTCTACTATCTAACCATCTCCATGAGTTTAAAGGTCTATACCTGACTCAACATTCATATTAACTTGCAACACACTTTTAAGAGTATCTTCTTAGATCTATAACACCCTCTTGATTCCTAAACAACTCAAAATTTAACTATGAGACTCTAGCTGTCTATTCTTCAACCACCTCAGAGACCTGAGAGGGATAAATATATCTGCTTATATAGGAAGTGCAGGGCCTGCAGCTTCCAAAACTAAGAAAGGACATACCAATGACTGCCTGGACAGTTCCCATTTTCTCTCCATACATTCCTGCATCAGTCTTCAGCCTTTGGGTCCTGTTTCTCTGACAGACATTTGTTGTAGAGCAGGGATAATGAAGGACTTACCTACCCTGTCTTGGCAGAGTTAGGCTGTCGACTTCCCTGCTACCAAGTTTTGCCCTTTTTGGACAGCAGTCTGCAGTTGGTGCAAAGGGTTTTTTCATGCCAAGAGATAGGCTTGCCACTAATTCAACCATCTTACAGTGGAGGTTCTTCGATGCTTATCTTCTACTTGGAGTAGAATAGGGGGTGCTGTCAGGCGCTGATATGTCTCGATATCAAAAAAAAAAAAAGAAAAAGAAAAGAAAATCTTAATTTAAGATAACATCTTTGAATGCCATATTCTGCAGATCTCTTGGGGTGTTTGAAGATGCCCTATCCATCTCTTGTATTTAGATAAGCAAGTGTTGCTTGTCTCTTAGCAACTTGATTACTGGGTAGTTTAGAGAATATCTGTGATAGACTGTCATAGTAGCTAACAAAGTGACATGTTTGCATGACTAGGAGTTTGTTTTACTTAACTATCCTAGACCGTTTTAGACGGTTGGTATCAAGAGGCCAGAGCTTCACATTTTATTTTTAAGTATCTCTAGGTATGATACCATTAGGAAGCGTTACCTTTAATTTTGTATCAATATACAAAGATCTATTCAATTGTGGTTAAATATACTCTTAATTATGTATCAATATACAAAGATCAATGCCTATGTAGCCCAATACAATCTTAATATTACGTCCATATACAAGGGTCAATACCATTGTGGCCAACTATAATCTTAATTTTGTATCAATATACAAAAATCAATACCGATGTAATCCAATACAATCTTATTTTTGCACAACAAACAATGGTCAATACCACTTTAGCCTAATAAACTACTAATTTTTTGTATCAATATACAAAGGTATAAGGGCATGTTCAATAATCTGCCCCTTCTTCTTGGACCTTCCTGTGCTATGTCTATATCTCATTTTTCTCAAGCCTATGCACTCCTTCCTACATAGGAGAGGAAGAAGGATACAGAAAAGGAAAAGTAGGAAGTCCCTGGGGCTAACCTCCAAAACCCATTAAACAGGACCATTTATCAGCTTGTAATCTCTTCCCTTAAATATCGGAGTTTTCAGTTATCCTTTAAATAACCAAAAAGAAGGACGGAGAAACACCTTCCCCACCCTCTGGGCATGGGACGTCGCTCTCTTAAAGTGACTTCCTGCTGATTTGGGTAGTAGTAGACCTGTTTGGTGCCCGAACTCAAATGGAAAAAATGGTTAAAAATGTTAGTACAATCCTTTTATGTTCAGTCCTTGTGTTCTCAGCTGTTTAGATGACCTAAGGGGTTTGTAGGCAGAAGCTGATCTTGCAGGCTTCACTGAGGTTCTGGCCGGGGCATTGTGTAGAGCTGAACTGTCCCAGCGACATTGGATTGCCGTGGTGGTTGCAGGCCCCCGATGGAGACAGCTATTGAGGAAGTCTGCCAGGCGGAATCAACTGTGTCACTCATCCTCCTTGGTGCCTGATTCTGCTCTCTGCTGAGGTTTCCGCTGTCCAGCCGTCCCTGGGCTCCCCTAATGGACGCTTAGGTTCTCCTGGAAAGATAAGAACAGAGCCCTGCCCCAATCCCAACCCTGGGTCAATTGCCCTCTTTTTTGGGGGGGGGGGGGCGGGCTAGGTAGTACTTCTCCTGAAGCAAATTTGGCCTTCTGACAACATACAAAGCGTTATCTTTCAATCCGGGTTAAAGAAGAAATCATTCTGTCACCTTGGAGCTAAACCAGCTCCAGTGTATATATTTTGAGATCCCAAAGGACAATCTGCCTGCATAGAGAAGGCCTTTTGTAAGTAGCCTCCAAACCTAGGTCCCTCCAAATCCCATGTGTGTGTCTCTGAACTCTAATTATTGGGATCAGAGACCTGTGGTTCCCATCTGAAGGGATCAAAGATGTGTTCCACCACTCCTGGATCGAAGTCTTTCTCTATTTAGAGTTTGCCCTGCATCAGGCTGACCCTGAGCTCCGGGATCTGCCCGTTTCTGTCTCCAGTGTGCTGGGAGCAGGGACCAAGGGTGTACTCTTCTTAAATGGTGGGACCAAGAGTATGCACCCTCACCACCCCGCTCCGTATGACTCCAGAATACATAAGACCACCAACTCTACGGTGCTCCCCGCCCCCCCCGTCTCTGCTGAAGTCAAAGGCATGGGCCAACACCACAATTCTCTTGTATTTTACCTTAGCTCCACGTCTTCTCTACACCTGGAGGTCTGCAAAACCAGGCTGAACGGCTGTATCCTCTATTCCATTCACAGTGTTTCAGCCCTGCCACCTGCCCCCCCTTTTTTTTTTTAGTTAATAAATTTATTTGTTTGTTGCTTCAGGTTACATCCTTATCATATTGTCCTCTTTTCCCGCTTCCCAGCCCCACCCTCCCATGCTCTACCCCCTGACCCTTCCGTCTTGTTCCTCTGGGGTGGAGTGTCCCTGCCTAACAGTCTCTCACCACAGATCAGGAGTCATATGAGGGCCAGAGCCTCTTCATTCACCGGGTGCCTATGAGGCAGTACTGCCAGTGAATGGTGTCTCATTGCTACTGGGGGAATACTAAAAAAAAGACCAACAAACACACAAACCCACAAAAACAAAGAATATCAACAAAAAAAGAGAGGAAAAAGAGAAGGGAAAAGGAAAAAGAAAAAAGAAAAAAAGAAGGAAAAAGAAAAAGATAAAAAAAATTATGTCCATGTTTCTTTTGGTGTGTTGGTTGTAGTACAGATATCCTGTACGATATAGCTAAAATCCTACTATAAGTGAATAGATGCCATGTGCATCCTTCTGAGACTGGGTTAGCTCACTGAGGATGAGCTTCTCTAGATCCATCCGTTTGGTTGCAAATTGCATGATTTCATTGTTTCTTATAGCTGAGTAATATTCCATTGTATAGATGTACCACGATTTTTAATCCATTCTTCAGTTGAGGGACATCTGGGTTGTTTCCAAATTCTAGCTATTACAAATAAGGCTGCTATGAACATAGATGAGGAGACTTCCCTATGTCTCCATGAGAGGTCCTTTGGGTGTATACCCAGAAGTGGTATGGCTGGGTCCTGAGGCAAGGTTATTCCTAGATTTCTAAGATATCGCCAGACAGACCTCCATAGTGGTTGCACAAGTCTGCACTCCCACCAGCAATGGAGTAGGGTTCCCCTTTCTCCACACCCTCGCCAGCATGCGCTATCATTTGAGCTCATTATCTTAGCCATTCTAACAGGTGTTAGGTGGAATCTCAGGGTCGTCTTGAGTTGCATTTCTCTGATGATTAAGGATGTTGAACATTTCTTCAGGTGTCTCTCAGCCCTTAGGGATTCCTCCTTTGTGAATTCTCTATTTAGCTCCATCTCCCATTTTTTGATTGGATTATTTGGTTTCTTGGCATTTAGTTTCTTGAGTTCTTTGTAGATTTTAGATAATAGCCCTCTATCAGATGTAGGGTTGGTGAAGATTTTCTCCCAGTCTGTTGGTTGCCGTTTTGTTCGAATGATAGTGTCCTTTGCCTTACAGAAGCTTTTCAGTTTCATGAGGTCCCATTTGTTGATTGTTGATCTCAGGTCCTGAGCTGTTGGTGTTCTGTTCAGGAAGTTGTCACCTGTGCCAATAGTTCGAGGGTTTCTCCTATTTTTTCTACTAGTATATTTAGTGTGGTCAGCTTTATGTTAAGGTCTTTGATCCACTTGGATTTAAGTTTGGTACAAGGTGATATGTATGGGTCTAATTTCATTCTTTTGCAAGTGGACATCCAGTTGGACCAGCACCGTTTGTTGAAGATGCTGTCCTTCTTCCATTGTGTGGTTTTGGCTTCTTTGTCAAAGATTAGTTGGCCATAGGTGTGTGGGTCCATGTTTGGGTCTTCAATTCGATTCCATTGATCCACTGGTCTGTTTCTATACCAGTACCATGCTGTTTTTATTACTGTTGCTCTATAGTACAGCTTGAAATCTGGGATGGTGATACCTCCAGATGTTTTTTCATTGGACAGGATTGATTTAGCTCTTCTGGGCTTTTTGTTGTTCCATATGAAGTTGAGAATAGCTTTTTCCAGGTCTATAAAGAATTGTGTTGGTATTTTGATAGGAATTGCATTAAATCTATATATTGCTTTTGGTAGGATAGCCATTTTTATTATGTTGATCTTACCTATCCATGAGCATGGGAGATCTTTCCATCTTCTAAAGGCCTCTTCCATTTCTTTCTTCAGGGGCTTGAAGTTCTTGTTATATAGGTCCTTTACATGCTTGGTTAGAGTTACCCCCAGGTATTTTATGTTGTTCGTGGCTATTGTGAAGGGGGTTGTTTCCCTTATTTCTTTCTCGGTATATTTTTTTGTTGTATAAAGAAGGGCTTCTGATTTTTTTGAGTTAATTTTGTATCCAGCCACCTTGCTGAAGTTGTTTATCAGCTGTAGGAGTTCTTTGGTGGAGTTTTTGTGGTCGCTTATGTATACTAACATATCATCTGCAAATAGGGATAATTTGACTTCTTCATTTCCAATTTTTATCCCTTTGATCTCCTTTAGTTGTCTTATTGCTCTAGCAAGGACTTCAAGTACTATATTGAAGAGATATGGTGAAAGTGGACATCCTTGTCTTGTCCCTGAGTTTAGAGGAAATGCTTCAAGCTTCTCTCCATTTAATTTGATGTTGGCTACTGGCTTGCTGTATATTGCCTTTATTATTTCTAGGTATGGTCCTTGTATGTCCGTTCTCTCCAGAACTTTTAGCATGAAGGGGTGTTGGATTTTGTCAAATGCTTTTTCTGCATCTAGCGAGATTGTCATGTGGTTTTTTTCTTTCATCTTGTTTATGTGGTGAATTACATTGATAGACTTTCGTATATTGAACCATCCCTGCATTCCAGGGATGAAGCCTACTTGATCATGGTGTATGATACTTTTGATGTGTTCTTGAATTCGGTTTGCTAGTATTTTATTAAGTATTTTTGCATGGTCATGAGGGAGATTGGTCTGAAGTTCTCTTTCTTTGTTGGGTCTTTGTGTGGTTTAGGAATCAGAATGACAGTGGCCTCATAGAATGAGTTTGGCAGTGATCTTTCTGTTTCTATGTGGTGGAAGAGTTTGAAGAGTAATGGTGTTAGCTCCTCTTTGAAAGTCCAGTAGAATTCCGTGCTAAAGCCATCTGGCCCTGGGCTTTTTTTGGTTGGGAGATTATTAATGACTGTTTCTATTTCCTTGGGTGTTATTGGGCTGTTTAAGCTGTTAATCTGATTTTGATTTAGTTTTGGTAGGTGGAATTTATCGAGGAAATTGTCCATTTCACTTAGGTTTTCAAATTTAGTGGAATATAGATTTTTAAAGTAATGCCCGAATATTTTCTGGATCTCCTCAATGTCTGTTGTTATTTCTCCCTTTTCATTTCTGATTTTGTTGATTTGGGTTCTTTCCCTTTGCCTTTTAGTTAATTTGGCTAGGGGTCTGTCTATTTTGTTGATTTTCTCAAAGAACCAACTCTTGGTTTCATTGATTCTTTGTATAGTTCTTTTTGATTCTAAATTGTTGATTTCAGCTCTAAGCTTGATGATTTCCTGCCTTCTGCTCTTCTTGGGAGTGTTTGTTTCTTTTTTTTCCAATTCACCCAGCTTAGCTGTTAGTTCACTAATATGAGCTGTCACAATTTTCTTTTTGAAAGCACTTAGTGCTATGAACTTTCCTCATAGCACAGCTTTCAATGTATCCCATAGGTTTGGGTATGTTGTGTCTTCATTGTCGTTGGATTTTAAGAAGTCTTTGATTTCCTTCTTTATTTCTTCCCTGACCTAGTGGTCAATCAGTAAGGAACTGTTCAATTTCCATGTGTGTGTAGGCTTTCTGTTGATTCTTTTACTGTTGAAGATCAGCTTTATTCCGTGGTGGTCTGATAAGATACAAGGTGTTATTTCAATTTTCTTGTATCTATTGAGACTATCCTTGTGACCAACTATGTGGTCGATTTTGGAGAAGGTTCCGTGGGGTGCTGAGAAAAAGTTGTATTCCTTTGTGTTTGGGTGAAACGTTCTGTAGATATCTGTTAGGTCCATTTGTTTCATGATCTCTGTTAGACTCAATATTTCTCTGTTTGTCTTCTGTCTTGATGATCTGTCCATTGTTGTGAGTGGGGTGTTGAAGTCTCCCACTACTAATGTGTTGTGATCAACGTGCGCTTTTAGTTTTAGAAGTGTTTCTTTTACGAAAGTAGGTGCCTTTGTATTTGGGGCATAGATGTTCAGTATTGAGATTTCCTATTGATGAATATTCCCTTTAATGAGTATATAGTGCCCTTCTTTGTCTTTCTTCATTAACTTCAGTTGGAAGTCTGTTTTGTTTGATATTAGGATGGCTACTCCAGCTTGCTTGCTGGGTCCATTTGCTTGGAAAACCTTTTCCCAGCCCTTTACTCTGAGGCAGTGTCTATCTTTCGTAGTTAGATGTGTCTCTTGTATACAGCATAAGGAAGGGTCTTGCTTGCGGATCCACTCTGTAAACCTATGTCTTTTTATTGGGGAGTTGAGTCCATTGATGTTGATGGATATTAGTGACCTGGGGTTGTTATTTCCCATTAGTTTGGTATAGGTGGTGATCCTGTGCCTCTTTTGGTTTAGTTGCTGAGGGGTTTTCTATTCCCTTTGTTTTCTTGGGTGGACTTTTCTTCTCTGGGATGGAATTTTCCTTCTAGGATTTTCTGTAGGGCTGGGTTTGTGGGTAGATATTGTTTAAATTTGATTTTGTCATGGAATATCTTGTTTTCTCCATCTATGTTGATAGAGAGTTTTGCTGGGTAAAGTAGTCTGGCTGGGCACCTATGATCTCTCAGGACTTGTAGTATATCTGACCAGGCCCTTCTAGCTTTTAACGTTTCTGAGGAGAAGTCAGGTGTAATTCTGATGGGTCTGCCATTGTATGTGACTTGACCTTTTTCTCTTACAGCTTTTAATATTCTTTCTTTGTTCTGTACATTTGGTGTTTCACTTATTATGTGGTGAGAGGAGTTTCTTTTCTGATCTAATCTGTTTGGTGTTCTGTAAGCCTCTTGGATTTTTATTGGCATCTCTTTTTTCAGATTTGGGAAGTTTTCCTCTATGATTTTGTTGAAGATATTTCCTGGACCTTGGAGTCGGGAGTCCTCTCTTTCCTCTATACCTATAATTCTTAGGTTCCGTCTTTTCATTGAGTCCTTGATTTCTTGGATTTTGTGGGTGAGAGATTTTTTAACCTTCTCATTTTCTTTGGATGTTGTACTGATTTCTTCCACTGAATCTTCCATGCCTGAGATCCTGTCTTCCATCTCTTGCATCCTATTGTTGATACTCACATCCGTAGTTCCTGTTCTCTTCCCTTGGTTCTCCACTTCCTCTTTTAACTCTGACTGTGTTTTCTTTATTGTTTCTATTTCTATTTTCATGTCTTGTATGGTTTTGTTCGTTTTTTACATTTCCTTCTCCAGCTTGCTTGTTTTTGTATGAAAATCTTTCATTGCTTTGTCCTTTTCCTGTTCAAGCTCTGTCACCTTGGATTGGAGCTCTTTAATGGTGTTGTTCCTTGTTTTGACTTGTAGAATTGTGGCTTCTTTGAATTCCTTCATAGATTTAAGTTCTTCTTGCAGGGACTCTATCACTTTCCATAATGCAGAATTGTCAACGTTTTCATGTGTTTCTGTTGGTGTGAGGTCATTCGAATTGGATGAGCTAGGATAATTCTGCTTTGTTGGAGTCATATTTCCTTGATTTCTATTTTTTTTTACCTTTGGCCATTGGATGCATTTATCTGTCTGTTTTCTGTGCTTGGAACCACAGTGGATGATTTGGTGCAGGGGACGAGTTACTTGGCTATCTGTTGTTGCTTACAGGGGGATTTCAGGGTCACTGTGGTTTTAATCACCTGAGGCACTGTGAGCTGGTGCAGCCTATTCCCAGGTTGTGAGTAATGGACCGGGATTGTTTCACTGCTCCCCATTCAGACTTCTCTATGTTGCACTCTGAGTTATCAGCCTGTAATGGTTCTGATGGTATGGACCTGTTTGCCCAGACACAGATTCTGTGGGCTTTTTTTGTCGTCACGGAGGGTGACAGGGTCTGGCTCCACACTTAATATGTCTGGATTTTCCAGAATACAGCTATGGTCCCAATTTCTGGTTTCTCACTAGGCTTCTCGCCACAGGCCTGGCCTCTGTGCCTGATTCCTTCCCTGTCTGCGCAGCCGCAGGTCCCCGTCCCTGGCTGCTGGGCCGTGCGTGCAGCCCCGGATCCTCTGGCCGCCTGAGTGGTCCTCTCACCCCAGCAGCTCAGCCGTGGGTGCGCGGATCCTTGGCCCCGCCCACAACTGGCTCTCTCCCCAGTTGACCTGCTGTGTGTTCGCGGGGATTTGGCCCTGCCAGCTGGGCTCCCTCCCCAGCTGCGCTGCCGTAAGTGCGTGGGATTCTTCCCCTCCCGCCCGCCTTTGTGTTCCCGGCTTCCCGGGCTCTCTCGGAACCTCCCGCTTCACGAGCGGCTGCGGACCACCCGCTGAGCCTCCTGTTTGTTCCTTGCTAAGACTTCCACTATCTCGCAAAGTTTTTTAAGTGGGTATAAGTTCTACCTGAGGTGTGGGTAGTCCACTAGTCTAGTGATCTATCGCCAAGTGGCCTCTGATTCTGCCTGCTGTGAGTTGGGGTCGATCTTACCAGGCGCCTCTCCAAATGGGAGTTCCCGAATCCCAGGTTTATTGGCTTCTGTGTCTGTGAGAGATGGGGGAAGAGCCTTACCCTGGGACTTTTAACAGTCCCTTGGGAGCTGTGAGTGTTCCCGGGGGGGTCTAGCCCCTCCGGTTTTTGCACAGTGCCCAATAACTCTGTGTTTTTTATTGCTCTTCCCCCCCCCCCCCGCATTCAAAATGCGTCAGTGTAGGTCACCGCCATCTTGGCCCCGTCTTATTTATTTATTTTTAATTATGGTGTATGTTTTCCCCCTAACAGCTCTCCCTTTCAGTCCAATAAAAGGCTCTTTTTCTTATAACAATAAATACAATACAAAACAATAGGAACAATTAAGCAACAGTTATGAAAATTATAAGGTATAACTTGCATTCTTAATGTTCAATCTGTATGTTTTGGCAACTAATAATAATATTCTATTATCTATCAATCTCCATGAGTTTAAAGTTCTATACCTAACTCAGTTTCCATCCTAACTTGCATTACCAACTTACAAACATGTTTTTAGGCCTAGAACATCCTTTTAATTCCTAAACAACTTAAAATTTAACTGTGAGACTGTATCTAGTCTTCAACCACATCAGAGACCAGAGAAGGGTAAATATATCTGAATAAATGGGAAGTGCAGAGAAAGCAGCTTACAAAACCAAGAAATGACAGACCACTGGCTGCCTGGACAGTCCACAGTTTCTCTCTATAACATTAGAGCATCTATCATCAGCCTTTTGGCCCAGTATCTCTGACAGACATTAATTGTAAAGCAGGAATTATGAAGGACTTGCCCACTCTTTCTTGGCAGAGCTAGGCTGTCAACTTACCTGCTTCCATGTTTTGTCCTTTTTGGAGAGCATTCTGTCTACAATTGAAGCAAGGGATTTTTCTTGCCCAGTGGCAAGGTTGCTGCTGATGCAACCATCTCCAAGTGGAGATTCTTCGATGCTCATCATCTACTTGGAGTAGAATGGACGGGGGTACTGTCAGGAGCTGACATGTCTCAATATCAAAAAATTAAAAAAAAAACATCTTTAAATGCCATATTCTATAGATCTCTTGAGGTTTTTGAAGACCACCTATTTATCTCCGTATATTTGAATAAGCAAACATTGCTTGTCTCTTAGCAACTTCATTTCTGATTAACTTAGAAAATATCTGTGATACACTAAACTAGTACCTAACAGTATTCTGTCTGCAGGTAAGTCTGGAGGCCAGAAGAGGGCACCAAATTTTACCATAGATGGTTGTGAGCCACCATGTGGCTGCTAGGACCTGAACTCAGGACCTCTGGAAGAGCAGCCAGTGCTCTCAAACTCTGAGCCATCTCTCCAGCAACTAGTACCTAACAAAATGACAAGTTTGAATGATTATTAGTTTGCATTTCTTAATTATCCTAAACAGTTTGTGATAGTGTTATCAAAAGGCCTAGAACTTCACAGTGCATTTTAAAAAATCACATAGATACAATACCTTAAAAAGTTAACCTTGGGAGGGCGGGACTGGGAGGGGTGGAAAGAGGGCACTGTGATGGATATGTAACCTGAAGTATAAATAAACATAAAAAAGAGTTAGCCATAATTTTGTATCAATATACAAAGATCTATACCAATGTAGCCAATGTAACTTTAATTTTGTATCAATATACAAATATATGAGTCGATACAATAATCTACCCCTTTTTCTTTATTATTCATATATCATGTCTATATCCCCTTTTTTTCTTTTCAAATCTTCTAAATTCTCGAGTTACAATGAACAGGGTGGTAATGGTTCACACCTTTAATCCCAACACTTGAGAAGCATACACTTTTAATCTCAACACACTGGAAACAGAAGCATGCAGATATCTGAGTTCAAGGCCATCCTGACACAGAGCAAGTTCCAAATAGAGAAAAACTTAGATCCAGGGGTGGTGGCTCACACCTTTAATCCCAAAATTGGGACACATGCCTTTGATCCCAACCCTTGAGAGGCAGAGGCAGGCACATAGGATTTACAATG
>CAJQZJ010000052.1:11851-36222 GCA_907164525.1 Lophiomys imhausi
GAACTTAGCTGACCATAAACAGGTTGAAACCAAGAATGAAGGTCAATTGGGCCACGGGCCCCCAGGGCTTCAGGAACTGGCTGACCACAAAGTAGATAACAAAACAAGATTAGATTCTTTCCTGAGACAAACAGATGTAGGATGTTTCCCACTGATTAACTAATGGGCTGGTACTTCCCACCTGTAATTTCCCCCACCCCCTTAATCTGTGGTGCTCCCCTATTAAATATTCTATTCTACCCCTGCGTGGGGGTCGCGGTTCCTAGCCCTATGTGGGATATGAGTGGCGCCCCTCAGTGCACTGAGCCCCCACTTTTCTCCCTTTTCCCCCCAAAATAAACCTCTTGCGATTGCATCAAGATGGTCTCTTGTGAGTTTTGGGGTGGCTGTGATATCCTGAGTGTCGGGTGAGGAACTTCCCTCCCCCGGGTCTTTCACAAACAATTTCTAGATACAGATTTAGAGAGATAGGAATTGTCTGAGTGTTTCCCTTGCACGTTTTGAAATGTGTACCCTCTTGTGTTTCTTACACCTTTCTCCCTCTCTCCATTTCTGTCCCTCCCCCCAGCCTCCTCCCCACCTCCCACTGATTTCTCTGCACTGTACAGGTCTGGGCAGAGACTCCCATTTTTTTAAGCCTTCTGTGTCCACAAAAATCTGCAGTACTCACTCCACAGCCAGGCTTCTACAATACACAAACGGGGCAAGCAATTTATGTGGAGCAGGCTTCCCCTAGCTCTAGTCAGCTCTGGGAACACAAATCTGATCTGATTCCCTAAGTCCAAGAAAGACGTCTTACCCCTAACAAGCTTTAAGAGTGTATTTACGCTTCTTCCTTTGTTTGCCTGGCCAGGCACAGGTAAACATTTCCAATTTAAACACATGTTGGAACCAACTACTTCCTCACTTCTCTGTTCTGTTCCAGCTACAGGACATCTCATAAGCACAATTTAATCCTTTTGCTGTGAATGTCAATTCCTTTTTGCTTCTTCCGGATGTTCCTGAAAGACATACTGTAAACAATGGCTTATTCTCTTCACCAAACAGGAAGGCAATTGAGTCATACAAATGCCAAAAAACTGGACCTGGGTACTCTGGTTTGGGACTGCAGAGAGAGAATGGGAAAGTCCCTAAAAGAGGATGAAATGATTGTTTTCAAACCAAATGTTTCTTCAGGTGGACTCCTAATTTTAATTGACCCTTGAATACATTAAACTATTTTCCTAAAACCCTCTCTCTCACTAACCAATAGAAGGATGTTTGTACCTGCCTGAGGTCTGTGAGGGATGGTTTTCATGGTGATATCTGACAGATTGAAAATGATCCTGGGAGGCTTGGTAGCTAGGAGTTTAGAAATGGGCATAAAAAGAATAATATTGAGTGAGATTTCTAAACACATTAATGTTAAACTTGACATTTGTTTGGGAGCCTCATGGACTCCATTAAAATATATATATATATTGTTTTGTTTTGTTTTGCTTAGCACTGTTGGGTACTGGGCCTGAGAAACTGAAATTAGGAGATTCAACCCCACCCCCTTCATTTAGATCCTCTAATTCTCTGTAATTGTATTTATAGTGCTGGTCTGTGATTGGTGGAAAGTAACCACAAACAGGTGAGGCTTTAAGAGTTTGACTGCTTGTCTAAATTCTGATCTAAGACAGGGCAGACTGGACTTCGTTCAAACACAGCCTAAAGTATCACTGTGTACACACGTGAAGGGAGCAGACAGAAAGGGTGGCTGTTCTTGCCAAAAAGCTGGAGCATTGCATTATGGGGGGTGGCAGAGAGCCCAGGCACACAGTCATATACCGTAAAAGAATTTTGAGTCTTCTTTTTTCTAGAGATAGCAGTTCCTGGGCTATTCTCTGAGGTTCCCAACACCAGCCCTCTTCCTTCCAGAGATACCCTGGGACACAGAGACCCCATCTCTCCTGTCCTCAGAGTCTTGAGGCTATCTACCTTTGCCTCTACTGTCCTCTCAAGTAATTCTTCTGAATATGATGCCACTTGAAGAATGCACTA
Organism: Lophiomys imhausi; assembly: GCA_907164525.1. Taxonomy (NCBI): domain Eukaryota; kingdom Metazoa; phylum Chordata; class Mammalia; order Rodentia; family Muridae; genus Lophiomys; species Lophiomys imhausi. The sequence goes on from CAJQZJ010000052.1 coordinate 13,877, forward strand.
AATTTTGTCCTTCTGTCTTGAATGCATGTGTGTGTGTGTGTGTAGCTAGAGGTAAACCATAGTGCCATTCCACCCTATCTTTTGAGACAGAATCCCTCACTGGCCTAGCTTTCACCAATTTAGCTATATTGGCTGGCTCCCTGCCCTCTAGCACCATGCTTATAAGTGGGTTCTGGGAGTCTAATTTGGGTACTCAAACTTGCATGGCAACCATTCCATTGACTGAACTATCTCTTCTAGTCCCTTCATTCCGCTCTTAAAGTTTGAAGAAAGCCCAGGTCTTTCTCCCTACTGTAGGATAGAAACCTAACAAGTGATATTAAAAAGAAGAGACAGGAAGAAAGAAAAGGGGTGCCACAATGGGAACTAAAGTTAGAAATAAGAAAAACGGGAAAGTTCAATTTGGCCTGCTTCATGATTTGGCCTTGGATCTTCCCTGCCAGAGTAAGAGACCAGATGAGAAGTCTCCATCTTTGTGAATTAGAGGGAACACACGGGCCAGTGGCCTTGGTTACTCATGAGCTAGGACTCGGGAGTGTCAATCTTCCCAGTAGCATCCTCATTTCTCTTCTCCTCTCCAGCAACTGTTAAGGCAGGTATCTCCCTTTCCTCATAGCCCTTATGCAATGTACTTAACTCAGTGGTTTTGTTCTTCTGAGCTCTATCCCTCGTCTTGGAGTTGGAGCATGTGCCTTCATTTGCTAACACATTCCCCTCCTCAGCAAGCCCATTCATGGAGGCCAAGTGGCCCTTTCATTGCCCTGAGTGAGAAGCTCCCTCTAGGGAGGAAGAGCAGATGTTGGAAAGGCAGCCCTAACTGGGGGCAGGGGGCTTAAGTAGTTCATCCAGTTTCAAGAGAAGTAGCTACAGCTCTTGGCCCCAACCAGAGGGCAGCCTGCCACTCCCTCTGTCAGCATCATGGCAGGCACTCCTGGACTCAGAGTCTACTGAGGGCCTCAATTCAACGTTGCCACCAAGAGTAATCCTGCTGAGACTCAAGGCTCCACAGCCCTGAAGTCTGAAGCAGAGCATTTGTTGTATGAAGGAGCAGAGCTTGCTGTCAGCACCAAGGGATGTGGCTGCCAAATAACTGGAGAAAGGCAAATGGAGCAGATACCAAGTCTCTCTGCATTCCCAGCCTCCCTTCCCTTCCCAAAGCAACCCAAGGCTAACTTCTGTGGTCAGACCGGAAAAGAGCTGAGAAGTCCATTTATCTGGTAGAACTAGCAGCCCCAGAAAAGGACTGAAACTTCCCTCTGAGATGCCCTCCTTGGACCTCTCCTCTTGGAAACACTCAATTACAAATCTAACTGTAAAGCCACAACTCTGAATACTCATTCTGTCCCCAGGGGGGAAAAATGTTCTGACTAAGCCCACAATAGGATTGCTCATGGAAAGCTATATTTTCTCTGAGAAGTGAAAGATGTTCTGCCAGAGCTGCTTTCTCAAAGACTCAGAGAACAACAAAGCATTGTTTGGTACCATCAGCATTCAGGCTTAGGACAATTATATAAGGGCTCAGTGCCATTATAACATTGTCTCTCATGGGACTTACATCACGTCACTGTTTCCAAATCTCTTAATCATTCAGAAAGCTACTATATTTAGGGAATACCAACTAAATTGAAGGGGGGAAATCTTGGAATTCAAGAAAACCTTAACAGCTCTAAACTACCTGCCACACCTTTCATGAGTTTTCAAGTTCCATAAATGGTCCTTTGTCGAGCAGCTTTGTTGATAATGGTAGGAAAAACTGAGGAGGGCAGTGATCCCCCTACCTTCTGCTAAAATCCAAATGTGTGTAGGGTTTAACAACCAGGAAACCTGGTTCCAAATTCTGTTCACTACTTCATAAATGCAATTGCAAAGAAAAGGGCATTATTGAGCTACCCAAGCAAAATATTTTAAAAATTAAAGGATGCTTCTAAAGTTATTGCCACAAGGAGCCAATCAAATTGAGATGTCTTTTAGAAAGCAATATATTTTAGGTTCTAGCAAAACTGAAGCAAATTGTCAACAAACTGTCACATTTTAATTTCATGTAACTCTCTTGGTAATCCTGTAATATTCTGTACAAACTTACTAGGTAATAAAGCTGAGGTTTAAGTGACAAGCATAGTAAGGCACACCTGTAATCTCAACACCCAGGAGACTGAAGCAAAAGGATTGTGAATTTGAGCCCAGGCTGGGCTATACAGTGAGACCTTGTTTAAAAACAAATAAAAACAAACAAGAGGAAGGAAAGGGTCTTCAATTCGATTCCATTGATCTACTGGTCTGTTTCCATACCAATTCCATGCTGTTTTACTACTATTGCTCTGTAGTACAGCTTGAAATCTGGGATGGTGATACCTCCAGATGTTTTTTTTTATTGTACAGGATTGATTTAGCTATTCTGGGCTTTTTGTTGTTCCATATGAAATTAAGATTAGCTCTTTCCAAGTCTATAAAAAATTGTGTTGGTATTTTGATAGGAATTGCATTGAATCTATATATTGCTTTTGGTAGGATGGCCATTTTTATTATGTTGATCCTACCTATCCATGAGCATGAAAGATCTTTCCATCTTCTAAAGGCCTCTTCCATTTCTTTCTTCAAGGGCTTGAAGTTCTTGCTGTACAGGTCCTTTACTTGCTTGGTTAGAGTTACCCCCAGATATTTTATATTGTTTGTGGCTATTGTGAAGGGGGTTGTTTCCCTTATTTCTTTCTCAGCCCATTTGTTTGTTGTATAAAGAAGGGCTTCTGATTTTTTTTTTTGAGTTAATTTTGTAGCCAGCCACCTTGCTGAAGGTGTTTATCAGCTGTAAGTGTTCTCTGGTGGAATTTCTGGGGTCGCTTATGTATACTATCATATCATCTGCAAATAGGGATAATTTGACTTCTTTGTTTCCAATTTGTATCCCCTTGATTTCTTTTAGTTGTCTTATTGCTCTAGCAAGAACTTCAAGTACTATATTGAAGAGATATGGTGAAAGTGGGCATCCTTGTCTTGTCCCTGAGTTTAGAGGAAATGCTTCAATTTTCTTTCCATTTAATTTGATGTAGACCATTGGCTTGCTGTATATTGCCTTTATTATTTCTAGGTATGGTCCTTGTATGCCCGTTCTCTGCAGAACTTTTAGCATGAAGGGGTGTTGGATTTTGTCAAATGCTTTTTCTGCATCTAGCGAGATTATCATGTTTTTTTTTTCTTTCATCTTGTTTATATGGTGAATTACATTGATAGACTTTCGTATGTTGAACCATCCCAGCATTCCTGGGATGAAGCCTACTTGATCATGGTGTATGGACCCACTTACCTATGGCCACCTAATTTTTGACAAAGAAGCCAAAACCACACAATGAAAAAAGGACAGCATCTTCAACAAATGGTGCTGGTCCAACTGGATGTCCACTTGTAAAAGAATAAAATTAGACTGGTACTTATCACCTTGTACAAATCTTCAGTCCAAGTGGATCAAAGACCTTAACATAAGGCCGTTAACACTAAATCTACCAGAAGAAAAAGTGGGAAAAATCCTCAAACTTATTGGCACAGGTGACAACTTCCTGAACAGAACACCAACAGCTCAGGACCTGAGATCAACAATCAATAGATGGGACCTCATGAAACTGAAAAGCTTCTGTAAGGCAAAGGACACTATCATTCAAACAAAACAGCAGCCTACAGACTGGGAGAAAATGTTCACCAACCCCACATCTGACAGAGGGCTAATATCCAAAATCTACAAAGAACTCAAGAAATTAAATGCCAAGAAACCAAATATTCCAATCAAAAAATGGGGGACAGAGCTAAATAGAGAATTCACAAAGGAGGAATCCCTAATGGCTGAGAGACACTTGAAGAAATGCTCAACATCCTTAATCATCAGAGAAATGCAACTCAAGACGACTCTGAGATTCCATCTCACACCTGTCAGAATGGCTAGCATCAAAAACTCAAATGACAGCACATGCTGGCGAGGGTATGGAGAAAGGGGTACCCTACTCCATTGCTGGTGGGAGTGCAGGCTTCTGCAACCATTATGGACGTCAGTCTGGTGATATCTTAGAAAACCTGGAATAGCTTTGCCTCAGGACCCAGCCATACCACTTCTGGGTATACATCCAAATGACTCCTCATAAGGAAGTTTCCTCATCTATGTTCATAGCAGCCTTATTTGTAATAGCTAGAAAGTGGAAACAACCCAGGTGTCCCTCAACTGAAGAATGGATTAAAAAACTGTGGTACATCTACACAATGGAATATTACTCAGCTACCAGAAACAATGAAATTATGCAATGTGCAGCCAAATAGATGGAACTAGAGAAGCTCATCCTGAGTGAACTAACCCAGACTCAGAAGGATGCACATGGCATCTATTCACTTATAGTAGGATTTTAGCTATATAGTACAGGATATCTATACTACAACCAATGCACCAAAGGGAACATGGACATAGACTTTTAATTTTATTTTTTGTTTGTTTTTGCTTGTTTGTTTGTTTGTTTTCTCTCCCTGGCAATGAGACACTTTTCACTGGTGGTGCTGCCTTGTAGGCCCCCAGTGTATGAGGAGGCTCTTGGCCCTCATATGACTTCTGAACTGGTGTGGGGGACTTTTATTTAGGGACATTCCACTCCAGAGGAGTGGGATGGAAAGGTTAGGGGGTAGAGGGTGGGAGGGTGGGACTGGGAAGGGGGGAAGAGGACAATATGATGGAGATGTAACCTGAAGCAACAAATAAATACATGTATTTATTTTTAAAAAAGAGGAAGGAAAGGAGGTAGAGAGGAGGATCCAGAGGATAAAAGGAAGGCAGAAAAGCTGGGCATGGTGGGGAATGCTTACAATCACACTTGGTCCTGCTTGCTGTCTGTTACTTACATTGACTCTGATTGGTTAAATAAAATGCCGAGGCCTGAGATTGGGCAAAGACAGAGAAAGGTGAGACTTCCTGTGATTACAGCAGGAAGCCTGCACTTTAGACAGAGGATTAATGCATTCCAGCCAGCAGCTGGAAGAAGAAGCATTCCAACCATGAGCAGCAGGAAGAAAGACACACGCTATGGGTTAGGAAAAAGAACCTCATTCCACATGGCCAGGAACATCAGCATGGCATGGAAAATGGCAGTCCAAGGGGACGTATGTATATATGGGGTCATATTTGGGTAATATAATTAAGAGCTAGCTTAGATGGGCCAGGAATGCACAACTCAGGCCAAGGCTTGTTAAAATCCATGCGGTCTCTGTGTGTACTCATTTATAATGTCTGCTTAATCGCGGAATAAGGATTAAAGGCTGCTGAACAAATTAGCAATAATCTAAATACTGGTTAAACAATTTAATTAATTATTTCTACAAGTGGCACCCAATGTAGTTTAATTAATTTTTTTTTAACAAATGGTAGAGCCAGAAGGATCACTAGTTTACAATCATTTTCTGGTACATAGTGAGTTCAATTCCAGCCTGGCCCATAGGAGATCTTGTCCAAAACAGAAAAATAAAAGGAAGCTAGAAACACAATTGAGGTTTGGACAGTATAGGACTCAGTTATATATATCTATCATATTCCTGGTGAACGATGGACTAGAATATGGATGGGTCTGCACTGTACATATGGTATTTTTTTTCCACTAAGTCACGCTGACAACATATTCATTATAGGAACACTAGTTTTAGTTTGAATTCTCTCCTAAATATTGAAGTGACATAGTGGCTAAAAGATGCATCGTGGACTGAAGAGGTGGCTCGGGGGTTAAGAGCCCTGGCTGCTCTTCCAGAGGACCTGGGTTCAAATCCCAGCACTCACATTACAGCTCACAGTTACTGTCTGTAACTCCAGTTTCAGAGGGATTTAATGCTCCCTTCTAACTTCTGGAGACACCAGACATGTACTTGGTACCCAGACTTATATGCAGACAAACACTTATGTGAATAAAAGCAAACATACAAACACAAAAGAACACAACTTGTTTTTAAAAACACAACATTGTATTAACCAAAAGTCAATTACTTTTTAAAGGAACAAACTGATTTAAAGTAAAAGTTAAGAACTGGCTTAGGACCTATTGCAATTTTTGCAAATTCAAGGGGAAAATTACTCCTAATCACAGAAAACAAACTACCACCACTCCCAGCAAAATAATGGAGAGAAGGGATGGAAGGAGTGGTAAGTTACCAAAATCCAATAATCAATACAAGTATGATCCAATCTATAAACCAACCACACACATTTTGAAATGAAAGTGACAAAAGTACCAGAAAAGTCAAATCAAATTTAAGCAGACATCTTACTATTTGAGTTTGGATAGTTCAAAGAGGATATAAGTAAGGTGGTGTTAATGGCTGTAATAAAAAGAAATCACAAAATTTCAGTGGCTTAACACATCACAAATTTCCCACTAACTTCGAAGGGGAGTGTGAGGGCTGTGGAATGTGATGGTTGGTGAGTAGCTTGCTCTCCTGTAATGATTACAAGACAGTGTACCCACCATTCTCATAGTACCTAAGTCCTCTCCTGCTGATCATCAGAGGGGGAAAGAAAAAATGGAGAAAACCTTGTTATTTCTTAAAGCATCTAGCCTACATGGAACTTGAATGGCATCCGATCTCATTTCATTGCCGAGAAGATGATCATACCTCGATCTGAAAAGAGGTTAAGAAATTTAGTCCCTGGTTCAGCAACCACTCCCAGTTTCACACTATGCAAGGGGCAGGGTCCTTTTCAAGTGGCCAGAGTGCAACATTAGCCACAGAGGGACAACTATCACATAAAAGCAACCATATATAAAATAAAGCAGTATTTGTTTACTAGCTCATTGCAAGGATCGGGCAGATGCAACCAAAAACATGCATTGCCTGAGGTGGCTTAAAGTTGAGACAGAGTCAGAAGAATAGGCAAAATTGTTTGGGAAAGGAATGATTTACTCATTTATAGCAAAATGTCTGGCTTAGGAAGGGGTTCGGTTGGCAGAATGCTCGCCTAGCATGTACAAAGCCCTGTTTCTACACCCAGCATCACAGAGACTAGATACACTTATATTTGCCCATAATCCCATCATCAGGGAAATGGAGGCGAAAGAAGTAGACGATGAAGTCCATCTTTAGCTACATAGGAGGTCCAAGGCCAACTGTACATGAGACCCTATCTCAAAACAAAAATTCCAAAGAAGCATTCAAAGGCATCATAGAAAAGACACACCAAATTCAGTGGTTCAGAGTGGAAAAAGAAACAGACAACACTCGAGACTGTGGTCACCACTCATACAAAGCAGAATGAGGTGTGAGGTTTGAATCAAGTAAGTTCCCATCTTGGTTTAGAAAGGAAGTTATGCTCCTGGGAGCTTCCTTTAAGTGGTGGCGCCTGTGAGAGAAGCAGAGGCTGAAATGACTTTGTCTAGGAGCCTCATGGGGCTAGGCAGCATGACTACTTAAGAAAACTTCCTGTTCAGTCAATGCAAACAAGACATGTCAGTTTTTGTTGTTGTTAAGAAGTTTCAGAAAATTAGCAACTTATGAAGAATGTAAGCATGCACGTGTAAACACAGTGAAGTATGCACAGCTCGTTCTCAGACTGTAATGAAAGAATGGTAGAAAGAATAAGAGGGACTGGAGTGGGAAGGGAGCTCAGTGGACACATACAGGGTTGGAGGAGATGTATCTCAGTGATAGTACTTGCCTAGCCTGTGCAATTTCCAGTACTGCAAAATATACATGCATACACATACTCGTCTGTCTATCTACATAAGTATCAAAAATGGAATTAATTAAAAAAACATAATGTAGAATTAAAAAAAAATCTCTCATAGCTTCTCTCAGGTCAAGGAAGAAATACAGAACAAAATGATGAAATTATTTCATTTATTTGGGGACAGGGTCTTCCATGTCTCATGCTACCCTCCAACTCATTATGTACGTAAAGATGATCTTGCAATTTGATCCTTGTACCTGTATCTCCCAAGTGCTGGGGTTACAGGGATGGATAACTATGCATAGTTTATGAGTATCAAACACAAGGCCTCATGCTTGCTAAGCAAGCACTCTAACGACTGAGGTATATCCTAGTCCTGATGAAATATTTTTAAAATGAAATACAAATACAACATTGAATAATACATGGATTGCTGCTGACCCTGTTATTTAAAGACAACTTGTCTCCAGATGGTACATTGATAAGTATCGAGTGAAACATAACAAACTAAACAATTTATGCTCTTTAAAAGAGAATAAAGCTCCCTAAACTATAGAAATAGAACAATCAATGAAGATAAGCAAACTGGAAAATGCAAAAAAAAAAAAAGCCGTTTGGTAAACAAACCAATATTGTTTCTTTGAAAAAAATGCAGCTCTAACATCCCTTGCCAAATGATTTACAAAAGAGGAAGAAACACACAACATAATAAATTAGTGACAAAAGATTTAACAATGAGTAGGAGAGAAACCCAAAACACTTGGGGCTATTTGCCTCTCTGTGCTTCTGAAGCACCCTCTTTCTGTATTAAAGCATTTATTGTGCTATCTTTTAACTATATATTTATTTGTCTGTCTCCTTGTATTAGTCATTCTTCCAGCAAGAAACAGATGGTATACTCAGAAAGACTTTACAGAAGAGAGCTTGACAAAAGGACTATGTGCAATGGTTGGTATCCAAAGTTGAGGGAACCAACAAGGGCTGTTGAAGTAACAGCAGCAAGTCCATTCTGCCAGAGCCTAAAGGGGCAAGGGGCAGGAATGAGTCAGAGTGACGTGGTCAGAAATGAGGCTAGGAAAAAAGATCTTCCTGACCAAAGTTGAGGGGAGAGAAGTGTAGCATCACTGTCAAATATATAGCCTGGATGTTGAAAGGTGGAGAAGAAGCAAATGCCAACCTCTTGTACCTCCACAACCACAAAGTTCATTTCCTGTCATTCTTCCAAAAGATGGGATTCTTCTTGGAACCATAAGACAGGAGGACCCTTGGAATAGTGTCCACAAAGGCCAGTTTCCCAAAGCACGGATCAGGATAAAGAGTAATGCTCAGAAGAAGGCAAATACGAGCAAGTCCACTCAGCAATCAGAAAAGGGAGGCCATGAGAGCTGGAATCTTTTCTTACTTATTTTTGTGCTGCCAGCATCTAAGGGGAGTAAATCAATAATTATTCATTGACTGAGTGAATGCCTGAACTGAGTGATTTATTCTCAACCACGTGCTAATGTAAGTGAAAGGTGCAGGAGATGGCTCAGTGGTCTAGCTCATGCTTGCCTACCCTTGGTTCAATTCCCTGTTACCCCTCCCCGAAAATAAAAGAAAGTGTGAGTGAGTACCTATAATATGAATGGAAGCCTATACACATATATACAGTAGCAATTATGACAAAGGGAGATCAGCAAAAATGGGTCACTAAGGCAGGAAACCATAGAAAAGGGAATGATATAATCAGGTACTCAGCATTAATCAAGTCATCGTAGATGTTTTCCAAGAAACAGTCCTTCAATTCATCAATGCATTTACTAACCGAAAAAAAGGTAAAGATATCTTTGTTTTGAGGCAAATGTGGTTTTAATTTAAATTTAAGGAAGCAATACAGAAAACACAATCACAGACTTGTATAAATACAAACACAGAAATTATAAGAAAACATACTGTAACTCAAAGGATATAGGGCTGGCAATATGGCTAAGCAAGTGCTTGCTGCCAAACCTGGTGTTCAACCCTGATACATGCTGGAAAGAGAGAACTGACTCCTGAAAAGTTTTTTTTTCCTGATTTCCACATACGCACTCTAGGGCATAAACCCAAGCTTCCCTATACCCCTGCACACACATTAGATGGACCGATGGACGGATGGACGGATGGGCGGATGGATGGATGGGCAGATACATAGGTAGGTAGGTAGATATATATATATGTATATATAGATAGATAGATAGATAGATAGATAGATAGATAGGTAGGTAGTAGGTAGGTAGGTAGGTAGGTAGGTAGATAGGTAGGTAGATAGATAGGTAGGTAGATAGATGCTACATAGAGATAGGTAGGTAGGTAGGTAGGTAGGTAGATGCATTTTTAAAAAAAGAATACAGGCAAAGCTGGTGCACATCTTTGTACAGTCCCAAGATTCAGGAAGCAGAGGATCACTGCAAGTATGAGACCTGCCTGGGTTACATACTGAGACCATGTCTCAAACAACAAGCAAACATATGCAAATAATACAAAGAAACTGCTGGCAGAAAGCCTTCCTACAGTTATAAGAATGTTCTGACCATAGCAACAGTCAACATTAGAAAGAATGTTAGTGGCCAGGGGGATGGCTCTAAGGGGAAAGCACTGGCAGCCAAGCATCTGTGTTGTACACAGCAGCAAGTGTCAGTATTCTCGGTGCTCCAGGACAAGAGGGAGAGGCAAGACAATTCCCAGAAGTCCACAGGCTAGCTGATGTGGCATACTCTAAAGAACTCTTGACTCTAACAAGGCAGAAAATGAGGGCTGACACCTGAGATTGTCCTCTGACCTCAACAAGCATGTTGTTGTACACCCTCACCTGCACACACAAAAGTGTATGAACTTGCGACCACATGAACGCACGCACGCATGCATGCACAAACACACACACACACACACACACACACACACACACACACACACACAAAACAAGTAAACAGACAGATAACACCAAATGATACTACTATGTTACTATGTTCAGGGGAAAAGTACAAAAACCCAACAAATTTGCATAGGCATAGGGCAGGAATACAGCGTTGAGCAGTACAAAGAGACTACCCTTGGAGCTTCCACCTTCATGAGGGAAAGAAGCAAGCAGACTCATAACTAACTAGGATAATTTCCCATGGCAGCAAGTACTCTAAAGCAAATCATACAGTATCATATGGTGGAGTGGGAGTGGGAGCATGGATTTCATTAGATAGAGTTACCAAGAGACTTGTCCCTGAGAACATTGGGGCTGATGTTTGATATTTCTAAAGTTGCTGAGAAGACACTTCTTAAAATTCAAAACTTCCAGTGATGAAACAAAAGAGAAACAACCACAGGAGGTTTTCTTCCTAAACAGGAGCATCGTGCCAAAAATCCAGAATCGGAAGCACGAGGGATGCTCTATTAAAAACATAAATATGACCAGGCTGTTTCTTTCGTCAGTCTTGATTAAGTTTGCAATAAAATAAGATTGAATAAAAAGAAATGAGCTATAAATATGTGAAGGGAAGAAATAAAAATAATGTTCTGAAAGGACAGGATTATATAAAGAAGATGTCTAAAACATCAACGCAAAATTCATTTAAAATAATAAATATGTTTGGCAAAGTAGCATAATATAAGATAAAATGGCACAAGTCTGTTGCTTTCCTAATAAGAGTGACACAAAGGTAGACAATATAATGAAAAAGGGGGTTCACAGTAGTGACAAAATAATAACTATGTGGTTATTCACTTAATTTGAGAGAATAAAGTTATATTGAAAGAAAATTATAAAACACCACTGAGACAAGTAAAGGAAGATATGAATAAATGATGCTATTTACCAGGAAGAAATAATGCTGGGGATGTTTTAAAGACATCTAGGTTTGCATATAAATTTAATGGAGCACAAATGAAAGCCACTGAGAAAAGCTTTACAATATTTGACAAGGTTTTAGGAAAATTCTTCTGAAAGTAAACAATGCGTTTTAAGCCAAAGTCAAAATGACCAGATCTATAAGATAATTATTTTAAAAATATTTTAGTGTGTGCATGTGTGTGTACATACGTGGGTGTGTGTGTCTACATACATGGACGTGTGTGTGTACATACGTGGAGCCAGAGGGCATCTCAAGAGAGTCAGTTCTCTCTCACTAGGTGAATCGTGAAGATAGAACTGAGGTCATCAGGCTGAATCATCACTCGGAACTGATATTTGCTTTTTAACTGCTGAAGAATGGACAGGTAGTAGAAATCTTTTTGCCTTTAGTTAAAGAACATGTTTTGCTCCAGAATAGTTTTAACTATCTAATATCCCAACATACAGTAAAACAGAGAAGACAGAATAATAGAAAAAGAGAGCACTACCTTAATTATTGCATTAAATTGAGGGTAAAATAAATTGACATCTCTAATTTGAAGTATATGGTGAAATAAATTCCACACAGTTTGAAGATGTACTATCCCCACCCCTCTTTTTGCTTTTTATTTTGAGACAGGTCTCACCAAGTTACCCAGATACTTTCACAAGCAGGGATCCATAGGCTTGCATCACCAGGGCTGGCATAACACATTTTAATTCATTAAAGTGATATAAAAGAAAATAAATAGTTTAAAAACTGCAAAATAAAAACTACATGTGAAAACATACTTAGAGAGACTACACTATCAAATGAATTTAGGGTGCAGAAAACATGTGTAATCAATATTTAAATACCATAAAGAAAGTAGCCAAAGGAGATGGATAACTTCAGGAATTCAAACAATAAACTAGTCTATAGAAAACTGAATTTCTTGCCGGGCGGTGGTGGCGCACGCCTTTAATCTCAGCACTCGGGAGGCAGAGGCAGGTGGATCTTTGTGAGTTCGAGGCCAGCCTGGTCTACAAAAGTGAGTCCAGGACAGCCAGGGCTACACAGAGAAACCCTGTCTCGAAAAAACCAAAAAAAAAAAAAAAAAAAGAAAATTGAATTTCTACTATTAAGAAGCAAAATTAGAACAGAACAAAATTAAAAGCACAGTAGTGTTTGGTTGTTCTTTTTTCAACCTTTATTTTGTATGTATACTTGGCATGCATGTATGTCTTACACCACATACTTGCAGTTCCCATGGACGCCAGAAGAGGGCAGTAGATCCTCTGGAACTGGACTTAAGAGTGCTGGGAACTGTACCCGGATCTTCTGGAAGAACACCTAGTGTTCTTAACTCGTAATCTCTCCAGCTTGCGCTTTGTTTTGCACTTTTAATATTGGTTTACTTTTATTTTTCGTGCACATAGGTGTTTTGCCTATCTACATCTGTGTACCATGTTCGTGCCATGTCCATAAAGGCCAGAAGAGGGCATCAGCTCTCCTGGGACTGGAGTTTTATGAGCTATGCAGCTACTATGCAGGTACCGGGAACGGAATCCACATCCTCCGCAAGAACAAGTGTTCTTAACAGCTGAGAGAGCTCTCCAGTCCTTGTTTTGATTTTTTTCTTGTTTTTATTTTAATTGTTTTGTCTCACATAGGCTTGAGTGGCCTCAAACTTCCTATGTAGGTAAAGATGCAGTTGAACTCTTCCTTGTACTGCCCCTACCTGTCTCATGGTTGGCATTACAGGGTTGTGACACTCCACCAAGGAGTATCTGTTCCCTAGTACCCCCTCAGACGTCACTGTCATGTTTGCTGGGGTTGTGGTGGATTTGGAACGGCAGAACTTTTATGAGTTGGGGAGATCCATTCAGATGTCTTGCCCGTGTATTAATTGGGCTAGTTGTCCTTTTTTGTTGTTGTTGCATTGTAAGTGTCCTTTGTATAATCCAGATGCTGGGTTCTTGTCAAATTTATGATTTGCAGGCATTTTTTCCATCCTGTGGACTGCCCTGTCCATTCCCTGACTGGGAAATGTTTACAAAATGAAGACTTGGTCATCTCCTTGTATCAACATTGATGCCTTTCTATGTAGTTTAGGTTTTAATTAAATAAATCTGGGCTATGGAACTCATTACAAGGGAAAGAATACTGGTGGGGACAAGGAACAGTAGCCAAGCATTTGTGTCCTATGTATTGCATTAAATGTTGTTTAGTCTTGGCCTATTCCTGAGCCACAAAGGTGAACTTTAGCCTTCATGTGACTGATGACCTGAGGGAGGCTGATGTGCGGGGGGCACTGCACACTGGAGGAGTAGGACAGGTGGGAGAGAGGGTAGGGGTGGGAGGGTGGGACCAGGAGGGGAGGAGGGAGGGGGCTGTGATTGAGATGGAACTTGAATTAATACATAATGTATATTTTAAAAGTTGGATCCTTTTGTTTCACCCATTCATTCAAAGAGTATACCCTGGTTATTATGCGATGGTAAACATTTTGCCAGGGACTTGGGCTGCAAAAATGAAAGGAGACAGTTCCTGCCCTCTAGGCATTGACAAAGTAGGAGAGGAAGAAAAGCAGGAGAGGGCCATCACCCTCAGGCAGATTCAGAACCTCAGCTTTCTGACAGCAGGAAGCATGAGGACAGGGTTCTCTGAATACAGGGAGGACTTTTGTTTGGGAGCTTCACAAATGCTGCTTTGGCTGAAGATATCTTAAACCAAGGGGAACAAAGAGTAACCACTAAATCAATAAGAAAACCATAGCCACTGAACAGCATGTGGAGAAATGTTGAGGGGGTGGACTTCCTCGATGACATGGTTCAATTCAAACCATGCAGAGATTTCTTTTCTTCCTGATATGCACACTCTCTCTTTCTGTCTGCATGTCTGAACTAGTCCAGCGAGGTGTGCCAGTTATACTCCTATACTCCTTGTTCACTGATTGCTTCATTCATTTACTATTGTTATTTTTAAGACAGGGTCTCTTGTAGCTCAGACTGATCTTCAGCTCACTGTGCAGCACACAATGGCCTTGAAGTGCTGATTCTCCTGCCTCTGCCTCCCATGTGCTGGGATTACAGGCATCTAACTGTAGGCCTGGCTTACTAGTTCTTCTTTTTAATCCTTATTATAAGTTTAAATTTATAACTGGCAATAACTGAATTTCCATGTTAAACATTTCTAACAGCTAATGGGCTACTGTGAATCAGATGCTGGGACAAGAGGAGAGGGGGGGGGGGAGGGGGGGGGGGAGGGAGGAGGGGGTAACCATGAATAAAATAGACATGCTTTCTGCCAGAGCAGTCTGTGAAGAGACAGACATGTGAATGGCAAATGGGCAATTGTGTGTGCGCATGCCTGCGTGTGCGTGTGTGTGTGTGTGTGTGTCTGTGTCTGTGTGTGCACATTCCTACATGTGCGTGTGTGTGTGTGTGTGTGTGTGTGTGTGTGTGCGCGCGCGCGCGCGCGCGCGCACATCTAGCCTGAACTTGGAGGCACCTTGGGATAGTGGACAGAGTGACACTCAAGCTAGAAATTGAAAACATGAATAGGAGTCATCTAGTTAAAGG
This sequence comes from Lophiomys imhausi, assembly GCA_907164525.1. Lineage (NCBI taxonomy): Eukaryota > Metazoa > Chordata > Mammalia > Rodentia > Muridae > Lophiomys > Lophiomys imhausi. The sequence continues at coordinate 28,957 of CAJQZJ010000052.1, forward strand.
CAGGAACTGACTGGAAGGAATTCCAGACAGTCATTAAGGACAAAAGAGATAGGCATTTCTTCAGAGAAAAAAAAGTATCAATCAACCTCGGTGGAAAAAAAGGTGTCTAGAGGACCTGAAAAAGACAGAAAGAGGGTGAACGCTGGTAAGAACCAGATCACCAAGGACTGTATAAACTTTAGCAGTAGAGTGATCTGATCTCTTTTCTCCTCTCCTCTCCACTCTCTCCTCCCCTTGTCCTATTCTCCTCCCCCACCTCTATTTCTCTTCCCATGTAGCCCAGGTTGGCCTGGAATTTTCTATATAGCCAAGGATAGCCTTGGAATATTGATCCTTCTGGTTTCACCTCTCTCATGCTGGGATTACAGCCATGTGCCTCCACGCCCAGATGACATGATGGCTCGGGGAAGAGCTTAGAGCAGTGGTCCTCAACTTTCCTAATCCTGCGTCCCTATAATATAGTTCCTCATGTTAGGGTGACCCCCAACCATAAAATAATTTTTGTTGCTACTTCACAACTGTAATTTTGCTACTGTTAAAGAATCATAATGTAAATGTTTTTGGAGCTAGTGGTTTATCAAAGGGGTCGTGATCCACAGGTTGAGAACCCCTGCTGTAGTGGAAAGGAACAAGACAGAAACTGGATGTGGTGGTATTCACTTGGTAATACCAAGTATTGGTATTGGAAGGCAGAGGGAGGGAGAGTGGTGTAAGTTTGAGGCCAGGCCAGCTACATAGTAAGTTCTAGGCTAGAAAGGGCTGCAGCGTGAGGACCCCGTCTAACAAACAAACAACAAATACAAAGAAGACAGGAGGCTGGGGGAGATTGCTCAACTCCAGAATGCTCAGCTAGATGTCAACACCAAAATAGGATGGCAAAAGGAGAGAAATAACTAGATTTGAAAGCTAAGAAGCAACATAAAAAGACATGTAATTAACACATAAAAAGATGCACATAGCCCACAGGTTAGGAATAACACCACTAGCACAATTTAAAGTCAAATTTGAAGCAAGCCTTATTAAATACTGGCCAGGTGGATGGGCTCTGGCTAGGTCCATCTCTGGGTTCTCAGAAAATGGCCACGAGTCACAGTTCACAAGAGCTTAAGAAGGCAAACTCCACAATTCACTACATTTCTCCATGAGATCCAAACAGGGGCAAGCATACATCCTGACATATTCCCTGTCTACATGCCTCCAGCCTACATCCAAACAGGGGTAAGCATACATCCTGATGTATTTCCTGCCCACGCACCTCCCATAGACATGTGATCAAGCATCTCCAGGGCAGATGGGTCGAACAAAACTTGTTTAGGGAGTGAAAATACAAACAGTAGCCTGCAGCATTTAACTTCGGTTCTCACAGATGGAGTTCATTTGGTAGAGGGCTTGCATAGCATGGCATGAACCATCCCAGAAAACCAAGAGTAATGGTTAACCTTGTCAACTTGATGGGATGTACAGTTTCCATGGAAACAATTTTCTGGGCAAGTCTGTGAGGGTTTTGTAGATTAGATTAATTCCTGATTAACCCCAATTCAATGGGCTAGTGTCCCAAACTAGATTAAAAAGGAGAAAGTGATCTAGCCACAGTATTTATCCACTGGTGCTTCTTACTGTAGGCATGGTATGGCCAGCGGCTTCCTGGTCCTGCTGCCATACGTTCCCCACCATGATATATTGGATCTCCCAGGACTGCAACCCACAATAAACCTTTCTAAAGTTGCCATGACGATGATGATAAAAGTAACTAATGTATTGGTGGTGCAGACCTGTAATCCTAGCCGTTAGAGGATAGAGGTAAGAAGGGCAAAGTTCAAAATCATCCTCAGTTACATAGCAGAACCATCCACCTGCATTGCTCATTCATGCAAATAGAGAAGGTGCTCCTTCCAACCATGGGTTTGCGGGACAATTTGAGACTCCTATTGTCCCCCTGGCCTCACACCTTTATTTAAGGTACTACAAATAAGACTGTATGTGGTGATCCTGCTAGCAAGGAAGAAATCCAGACCATACAAATAGAAGGTCAGAAGACATTGGCAGCATGTGCACAAGAAGAGGAAGAAGGACTGATAGGTGCAATAGGAAGGCACTGTACTTGGCTTGCTTTGAAGGCTTCACAGATGAAAATGAGGATAATTGGTGAGCAGAAAGTAAAATATGCTACATAGAAGGAATAATGAGCTGAAGATGGGAGACAGGAAGAGTACAAACAAAGTAATGTAGAGGAAGCAGCACCTGCTGCAGAGCTTTCTATAAGCTGTCCTTCTACCAAACCAGAAATGGCATGATCCTGTCCCCACACCTGCACACACTTCTATCTATGGCTTGAGTGTGGCTTCTACCCCAAGTGTTGACACCTTGCAAGCTTGTTCTTGGGTGTGGCTAGGCAGAGGTGCTAGGCTTTTTGAGACGTGGAGCCTCCTAGGAGGACCCTATTTGAAGTGTTGTGCCTGGAAGGTATTAAAGTAGGTTTTTGTTTTTGTTTTTGTTGTTGTTTTCCTAAAACCCTGTTTACTCCCTTTAATCACAGTAAACAGCAATCAAAGTAGAGTATAGAATAATGGTGGAAAAAAACATTTTCTTGCTGAGTTCACTGATCTGAAAGTCATAAGTAAATTTTTCAGAGTACACAGACCAAAAATGTGACTTTGTGTTTACATATGGTTTGTTCTCATTTTAATTGTGGTGGCCAATAACAAATTTTCTAAGAGTAAATATACACATAATATTAAGGGTGCAAATTTTTCCTTTTATTAAAAACAGATTTTTTGGGGGGGTCTGGAGAGATGCTCAGAGGTTAAGAGCACTGGCTGCTCTTCCAGAGGTCCTGAGTTCAATTCCCAGCAAACACATGGTGCCTCATAACCATCTATAATGGGATCTGATGCCCTCTTCTGGTGTGCAGGCATACATGCAGACAGAACACTGTATGCATAATAAATAAATAAAATCTTAAAAGAAAAAAAAAGAAAATAGATTTTTTTTCTCATACAATATATCCTGGTAATCGTTTCCCCTCCCTTTACTCTTCCAAGTTCTTCCCTACCCTTTTCTGTCTCTCATTAGAAAACAAACAAGCCTCTAAGAGATAATAATAAAATAAAAATATAATAAGATAGAACAAAAATTAGCACACCAGAATAGGACAAAACAAACAGAAGAAAAATAGCTCAAGAAAAGGAACAAGAAACAGATAGAGACACAGAGACCCACTCATTCACACACTCACGAATCCCATAAAAATACTAAACTAGAAGTCATAATATATATGCAAGTGGTTATTAACTGGAGGTTGCTTCTAGGTTAAGAAAGGGGGCATCTGTCCACGTCTCCTTTCAGCTCTAGGACCCCATCTGGTACAGACCCATATACAGACCTGCCCTGTGCATGCTGCCTCAGTCTCTGAATTCATATGTATATCTATCTTGTTGATTTAGGGGGTCTTGTTTGTGTCCTCCATCCCCACTTGCTCTTACGCTCTTTCTGCCTCCTCTTCCCAAGAGTTCCCTGAGTAATGAGGGGAGGGATTTGATAGAGACATCCCATTTAGGGCTGAGTGTTCCAAACTCATATCCTGCATAATATCTGACTATGATTTGTTCCCATCTGCTGGAAAAGGAAGCTTCTCTGATGATGGCTGAGCAAGGCACTGATCTATGAGTACAACAGATTAAATTTGGAGTCCTTTACTGTTATGTTGTTGTTTGTTTTACAACGGTAGTATTTGGCTTAACTCCGGGTCCCTGGGTATTTAATGACAAGTTCGTGAACACTCAAGCAGTGTTGGGCATGGTTTCCAACTCAGTAGAGTGGGCCTTTTATTTCCCTTTCCTTGAGAGATCCCTCCCTTTCCTCTACCTAACCTCTCCAGTTAATATGAATTGTAACATGCTTATCAAAGACTTAACAGCTAGCATCTCTATATAAGCAAATATATACCATACTTATCTTTTGGGGCCTAGGTTACCTCACCAGGGATGACTTTTTTTTTTTCCTAGCTACATCCATTTACCTGGGAATTTCACTTTTTTTTAGCAGATGAATAATATTCATTGTGCAAATCTACCACATTTTCTTTATCCATTCATTTGTTGAGGGACATCTAGGTTGTTTCCTCTTTCTGGCTATTAGAAATAACTCTGCTATAAACACGATTGAGCAAGTGTCTTTGTGATAGGATAGAGTGTATGTCTAAGAGTGATATAGCTGGATCTTGCGGTGGGGTAACTTCTGTCTTCCTGAGGAGCCACCACACTGGTTTCCATAGTGTCCGTACAAGTTTGTACTCCCATCAGCAACTGATGAGTGTTTTTTTTTTTAATCCACATCCTTGCCAGCATGAGCTGTCACTTGTTTCGTTGTTCTTGACTATTCAGACAGGTGTAAGATGAAATCTCAAAGTACTTTGATTTGTTTTTCCCTGATGGCTAAGGATGTTGAATGTTTCTTTAAGTGTTTCTCAGCAATCTGAGCTTCCTTTGTTGAGAATTCTGTGTTTCAGTCTGCACCCCATTTTTAATTGGATTATTTGTTTTATTGATATCTAGGTTTTTTAATTCTTTGTATATTTTGGATATTAGTCTTCTATTGGATGTGGAGTTGGGAAAACTCTTTTCCCATTCTATAGGCTGCTGTTTTGTCCTATTGACAGTGTCCTTTGCCTTATATAACCTTTTCAGTTTCATGAGGTCCCATTTATTAACTGTTGATCTCAGTGCCTGAGCTATCGGTATTCCTTCCATTCAGGAAGTTATCTGTGCCAATGAGTTCAAAACTATTCCCCACATTCTCTTCTATAAGATTCAGTGTACCTGGTTTATGTTGAGGTCTTTGATCTACTTTGAGTTGAATTTTGTGCAGGTTGATGAGTGTAGATTAAATTGCATTCTTCTACATGTATTCGTCCAGCTTGACCAGCACCATTTGTTGAAGATGGTGTCTGCTTTCAAGGGTAGATCAGGCTGACCTTAAATTCACAGAGATGTGCTTGCCTTTTCCTCTCAAAAAATGCTGGGATTAAAGACATGGATCACCATACCCTGCTGAACAAACTTTTTTTCTTCTCGACTAAGTTATCTATCTAGTATCACTTTTCACATTGACTGTCACCTGGGAGGAATTGTCCATATTCAGTTAATGGATGAGGAAAAGTCCATGTTAGATGTGGGTGGCCCTATTCCATGGTCTGAGGTCCTGGACTGCATGAAAACAGAGAACTTCAACTAAACTCTAGCATTTATCACTTCCTGCTTTTTAAATGATGAAGAAATCTTTTCAGCATTCTCATCGTCCTACTGCCATGCCTTCCTTCACCATAATGAACTTCCTTTCAAACTGTAAGTCAAAAGAACTCCTTAAGTTCCTTACATTACTTTGGTCAGGCATTTTGTCCCAGCAATATGCAAACTAACTAATGCACCTAGCTCCAGCTATTTTGTTACAGTAACATAAAAAAAACAAAACAAAACAAACAAGCAAACAAAATACTGATAAAACTGGGGACATGGGTCAACAGTAATGGTGCTCAATGTTGAAACCTGATAATTTGAGTTTGACCCCTGGAACCCACATGGTGAAGAGAGAGAACCAACTCCTACAGGTTATCCTCTGACCTCTACTCTCATGCCATGTCATGGACGCGAGTGCACACACACACAAACACACACACATACACCAACACACACACACACACACACACACACACACACACACACACACACAGAGTTTCAAGTACAAAACATAAAAAATTAAGAAGCACACAAATTGAAATTTCCCTAGTAAACTCTCCATTTCCTATCTTCTTTCCTAGCAGTAACTTTCAAGAAGGCTTATGTTGTACTCAGAAAATAATAAGAAGCTGTGCTGTGTCTGGTGTGGCTAGCCATTTAGTGATTCAGTGTGTAATACAGATGGGTGTGATGTCTCCCTGCGACCCAATTTCTTCAGTGAAAGCAGTGGGTATCTGTATACAGTGACATCCTTGGCTACAAAGGGACTTTAGAGTCAATCTGAACTATATGATATCCTGTCAAAAAAGAAAGAAAGAAAAATGAAAAAAAGAAAAGAAATCCAGAGCCACAAAAATGGTTCAGTGGCTAAGAGCAATTGCTGCTCTCACAGAGGCCTCAGGTTCAGTTCCCATCATCCATATTGAGTATCGCACAACCACCTGTTCCAAGTTCACAACTCCAGTTCTAAGGGATCTGGCACGCTCTTCAGATCTTCGTACATGCATGCAGACACCCACACATACATAAAATAAAAATAGGTAAACTTTTGCAGAGAAAAAGTAAATAAAACCCAGTGAAACAGTGTAAAATGAAATTGTAAGGATTCGGACTTCTTGGCTACTAGAATGGAAGCCCTGATAGGACTGGGGAGATGGAAGTCAGTTAGAGACAGTGGATTCTAATGGTAGGGAAATGTCAACCAGATTTTGGTGCTCCAGGGCAATTGAAATGGATTGATGGATGGAAGAGCCAAAATGAGAAAACCAAATTCTTTTCACCAAATTGTATCAAAAGAACTAATTAATGTTTTTAATCTGGGTCAAATTATAGCACAGAGGAAAGCTACAATTAGTCCCTAGTCAGACCAGTGAAGACAATGATAGTTTTCCTCCAGTGTATTTGCTAATTATATCTATGAAAAGCATTGTCTTAGAAGTCAGTCTTTAATGAGGGCCCTGAAAGTTGCTGCTAGAGCAGCCAGAAATTCTACCTACTTCCCATTTGTTAGTTACCTGGCTGCTATTTTTTGAAAATCTATCATGTCCATTGTTCTATAAAGAGTCTCCCGTGAAATACAAAAGTTTTCCCCTGTTGTTTAGATACAAATTGTGGTAGCCTCACAAACAGGCCTTGTTTCAACATTACTCCAGCTAGTAAAAGGCAAGCTGTTATTCAAACCTCCAATTTTTTCAGCTCAAGGTGTCTGAGGTTTTTTTTTTTGTTTGTTTATTTGAGTTGTTTTTGTTTTTGATTGTTTTGGTTTTGGTTTTTGTTGTTGATTTTTTTTTTGTTTTTATGTTTCAGCAAAGTCTCTCTGTGTAGTCGTACTGACCTATAATTTGCTCTGTATATCAGGCTGCCCTTGAACTTGTAGTGATCCTCCTCCCTTTGCCTCCCAAGTGCTGGCCTTATGGGCACACACCCTCATGCTAGGTCAGAACAGTTACCGAAAGCACAATAGGGCTCTGACAGCAAACCACAGTCCAACTTGAAGAACCAGTGAGTTCTACAGGAATGTGGAAGACTCAAT
>CAJQZJ010000057.1:0-10758 GCA_907164525.1 Lophiomys imhausi
CTCCATGTTTCTGGGTGTAATTTCTGCTATTTTTGTCTTGGTTTGATTTTTTTTTGTCATGTGTGTGTGTGTTTAAAGAATTATCTGGTTTTGGTTTTGTTTTCTACCTTTAGTATCTTCTAGAAATAATGTGGAACAGCTCAGTAGTGTGGTACACACCTTTGAGATGAGAATTCACAAAGGAGAATTTCTTAAAATTTTAATAATAGTGGTGATGATGATAATGATACTGAATGTGTGAAATCATCCATCATCCCCTAAGAGGTTTCCATATTGCTAACATTAGACCATGCTAGTTAATGCTTGAAATGCCTTGATATATATATATATATATATATATATATATATATATATATATATATATACTAGATAATTTAGTAATCAATAGGTGGGCTCATTTGGTGAACTATTTCTAGTAAATCTACAAATAAATTTATCTTCCACTGTGCAAGAGAAAGATACACTATATTAGTTTATTTTTCCTCACATTCACTTGCCTTTTGAAAAAGGTATAGTCTAACCTAAGAAAAATGTCTGTTTTAAGTCCACAACTTTCAGGTAAAATGAAAAATGAAGACAAGGGAAATGTTAAATAAATTCCTAAATTTAAACAGATAATTTACTATATTCAGGTCATTAAATAAAATGAAATTTCCATATATAAGTATTATATGTATGAGTGTATTGTTGTATGTATGTCTGTGAATCATAATGTGCCTCGTGGCCATTGAGGCATTGAAATCTCTGAAACTGGCGTTAGACATGGTTGTGAGCTATAATGTGGGTGCTGGTCACTTAATCCAGGTCTTTTAAGGGCAATAAATCCTACAAACCTTTTAATTGGCAAGCCATCTTTCTATCTCTAGATAATTTTCACCTTGCATTTGTGCTAAGAATAAGGACCAGGGCCAGTGTTGACATTCATGGCTGAATCCTTCCCTCACTTTAATAAGAATTCTAGTGACACTCCCTGCTCCTCACTATTGTAAGAATTTTTTTTATATTTTATTTTTTTTCTTCAACTTACATCTCAATCACAATCCCCTCCCTACTCCCCCCTCCAGTCCCACACTCCCAAACTCTTCCCCCTCAACCTCCCATCCTCTACATTTTTTTGTTAAGTTTAAGGTATATATTTCCCCCCAAGAGCTCCCCCTTTCAGTTCAACAAGTGGTTCTTTCTCTTATAGCAACAAATATAATACAAAATAACAGAAATATATAGGCCACAATTATGAGAGTTATACGGCTTAGCATACATTCCCAATGTCCAGTCCATATGTATTTGGCACCTGACTTTAACATTCTGCTATCTAACCATCTCCATGAGTTTAAAGTTCTATATCTAATTCAGTTTTCATACTAACTGGCATCACAGTTTTAAAAACATCTTCTTAGATCCAGAACACCCTCTTGATTTCTAAACAACTCAAAGTTTAACTATGAGACACTAGCTATCTGTTCTTCAACCACATCAGAGACCTGAGAGGGATAAATATATCTGATTATATAGGTAGTGCAGGGCCCACAGCTTCCAAAACTAAGAAATGACATACCAGTGGCTGCCTGGACAGGTCCCATTTTTTCTCTCCATACATTACAGCATCAATCTTAAGCTGTTTGTCCCCATTTGTCTGACAGACATTGATTGAAGAGCAGGAATTATGCAGCACTTGCCTACCCTGTCTTGGCAGAGCTAGGCTGTTGACTTATCTGCTTCCAAGTTTTGTCTTTTTTTGGACAGCATTCTGTCTATAGTTGAAGCAAGGGCTTTTTCTTGCCAAGAGATAGGCTTACCACTAATTTAACCAGTGGAGATTCTTCGATGCTCATCTTCTACTTGGAGTAGAATAGGGGATGCTGTCATGTCTCTATATCAAAAAGTCTTAAGTTATGAAAACATCAAATGCCATATTCTGCAGACCTCTTGAGGTTTTTGAATTTTAAATTCATTGCTTAGCATAGACAAAACATTTAAATGTGGGTGATATTTTCATCAAAAATGTATTTGTTTAGTTAAGTTGTACAAATTAAGGAGCTAACTCATTTTAGATTAGCTCTCTCCTCTCCTATGGTTTTCTCTAACTTTACTCTGACCTTCACTTTGAGTCCATGTAAATGTTTGATGGACTCTGGATTCTCAGTAGATTTTCTATATCCATTATCTACTTTGGAGGTGTAAGTGTCAGTCTCATTTAAGTGAGCACTAATCTCCTTCCCTAAGAATACGTTCTGTGTTTTGGGTGAAGATTACAAACAAGGACTTCCTTTCAATTCTTTCTGGAAGAAATCTCAAATTTGTAACTTCCTTTATCTAAAGTGGAATTCATATTGGTTGTTCATTCACACAGCTACTTAAACAATGTAGTGGATCTGACCAGGGTGGTTATAGATTGATTTTAAGCACCAGGTATTGGTGAGTTCATTTTCCTGGTTGTTAAATTCATGTGACAAGAAGTTTCACAGGGAGTGCATTGAGTAAATCAATAATAACATTAGTGAGAATACTGAAGAATCTTCTCTTATTTTTTAAATATTAGGTAAAATTAAATTCTGCATAAAAAGCAATACACTTCAGATTATAATTGATGCATATTTTTCTCTGTGCATCATTATCAATAAAACTTGTTCAAAGAATACATCAATTTGACATAAAATTGTCCTTATCCCTTTGCAAAACAATTTTGTTTTGACTATTCATGAATTTCTAAGTAAAGTTTGTCCAGTTAATTAACTAGATTTAAACATTGCCACATCCTCCACCCTCTACACATCAAAATACACATGACATTACACCTAGAATTAACAAGTGCAAAGTTGTAAACTCTTTTGGAACCTTATGTCTGTTGGTGAATGTTTATATTTCCAACTACTTGGAAAGTTGTTACAGAAAGAATCTATTTGTCCAAGTGTTCTGAGTCATGCTGATATTGCATCTCAAAAACATCATTTTGAGGGACAGAGAGATGACACAGTAGTTGACAACACATGTTGCTCTTGCTCTTCCAGGTGACCTGAGTTCAATTCCTAGCAACCATCTCAGGTGGTTCACAACTACCTGTAACTCCTGTGCCAGGGTTTCAGCACATCTAACCTCTGTGGACATTTGTACACATGTGTACATGCTGACACACAGACATAAGTACATGTACATGATTAAAAGAAAAAATCTTTAAAAAAATATCCTTTTGAGCTGCACATAGTGGCACACATCTTTAATAAATACCGTTGGGCAGCACAGAATATGCAGCTCTCTGTGAGTGCAAAGTCGGCCTATTTTATATATTAGTTCAAGGCAAGCCAGTGCTACATAGTAAGACTCTGTCTCAAAACAAATAACTTGTTGAAAGTACTATTTATGCTGGGTGTGGTGGCACATGCCTTTAATCCCAGCACTCAGGGAGACAGAGGCGGGTGGATCTCTGTGAGTTCAAGGCCAACCTGATCTACAGAGTCCAGGACACTCAAGGATACACAGAGAAACCCTGTCTCGAAAAACCTACAAAAATTAAAAAAAAGAAAGTAGTATTTATATGTTAACTCATAGAGATGTAAAGAAGATTGATGTGAATGTAGGGGTGAAAATATTATGTTAATGAAGGTGAAATATTACTACCAACTCTGGTTAATTCATGCTAAGAGAAACAATGCCATATTACATAAAGGGGAAATGAATTAGTAACTATCTGTGTAATAATAACTCTTAATTGACCCTTTCAGTGGATTCTCACATGTGTAAGGAGTGGGATGGAAATTTCTGCTATGTAGGTAACAAACATATGCCATTTTAGCTGCTTTCATAATTGTTGTAAAGATTAGGACTCCCTTGGGGGATTTGAAGAATATAAGGAAAATGTCACCTTAAATTCACAAATTGCAGACTTCTGTATATGATGTCAGTGATATTATAAAAGTTTTGCAACATTATCCTTGTAATCTATGTTAAGAAATAACTTTGCTACCTGTCTATGAAGTACTGCAATCGAAATAAACAGTAAAAAATATATATTCTGTTGATTTATTACCTTCCTTGTCACAGAAGCCTTGAATGTCGCTCATTCTCAGTTATGAGTCTTCACTCTTCTACACTACTACTAATGAAGCTTCCTTGCTCAAAGCAGTCAAATGCAGGAAATTACAGACATCAGCATGGTCTGAGTCACTTTGACAAATACACACAAAAGTATAATGGAGTAAAAATTTATAATAAAACTCTTAACCGTTGCTTCCTCCTGATTGTTTTATTCTATTGAAATAATCGAATATAACAGCATTGTTCAGAATTATTGTTCTTATTTAAAAGTTAGATCAAGAAAACAGAAAACTCATTAAACAATTTTCAAACAACTACTTTAAGGATGTCTTTCTACTTTAATATATATCTCTATATAAAAACTCAATTTTGGATCACAGGGAAAACAGATATAATGCCACAGATTTATAAGACACTGAACAATAATCTGAGTACCTGCCAACCTGCTGGGTTTCACCCAACAACCCAGGGACCAATAAAAGTCCCTGGGCAGGACTCTCCTCCCCTCTCTCTGACACTAAGAAAAAACAGACCAGCAGGAGCTGCACAGAAGCCAGGAATCAGAACCTGGGAATTGGGAATCATCACCAAGAGAGGATCAGGGTAAGAGCCACTCCATTACCCAGCGGGCAGCTCCGAACCCCCAGACAGGGTTACTCACCAGCCTCCTGGGCACTCAGATCCCACAGAAGCTCTCATGTTATTTAGGGAAGAGTTGGCTGAGCTAGAGCTGAGCCATGGGAACTGGATGCTCACTGGGCAGTCCCAAAGCTATCTGAGTGGCTGCAGCGCAGAGGCCAGTGACTCCACACTGGCATTTTGGAAAGCACAGGCATATATATATATATTCCTCCCCAGAGGGGTGTGGGACATACATACAGGCCCCACTATTGCATTTACAGTCACTGGGAAGAATTTCAGCTAGACAGAGCAGCGGGATATACTTCTGGCAGCAGGTTGCCCGGAAGCTCCACTGCAGAGTACCTAAACTTGGAAGACAGTGGCCCCAATAGCCAGTCAGATCCAGATTGATAGGTGGAGCAGGGAGAGTGGCAGAAAGGCAGGTGGCCGGGGTGGAAGGCAGATTTGCTCTCCACAGGGTCCAAGCCCTGGGCAGATTGTGAGGTTTGTGTCAGACTCTTTTGCTAGTGCTGGCTCTTCTGGCGGGAAGCCAGTTCTTCAGCATAACAGTGAGGTTTTGGCTTGAGGGATGCTGCTGTACTCCCTCCCCATCAGAAAAGGATCCTTTCAGGACTCCAGCCGGCAGACCCAACTGCCAAACTTGGGACCTCCAGAGTCCACAGCATCTGTGCCTGGACACACAGGACCATACCAGCAGAGCCAATACATACTGAATACCTAGTGTGCAACATAGAGATCTCCAATTTGTGAGCAGTGAAACAATCCTGGGCCATGCCTCATTGCCTGGGAGTGGGCTGCACAAGCTCACAGTGCTTCTGGCTATTAAATCCACATTGCCCTTGAGAAACCCCTGAGAGCAGCTGGGGAGGAACACAAATATGGTCCTGACTCATATGCTGCAGGGGAGCTACAACCCCACCCAATAGTGTGTGGCCTGCCAACCTGCAATGTCATCTATACGAAGACCAGTTGGATCCTAGGAACCTACAGGAAAACATCCCACCACAACCCTTCACCTGAGTTCCCAATTGAGACAAACAGGTAGAGGTGAGCTCTGGGAGAAACTGAGAACCTCCACACAAGGCCCCTTCCAGCCTGTGGATAGCTACAGACCACCAAGAAAATACAACTGCTACACCAAAGTGCCTCCCTTGGCACCAAACCCAGAAGGCACCAGGAACAAACAGCTAAGAACAACCAAATGGCTAGAGGTCAGTGAAAAACCAGAAACAACAAAAGTCAGGGAGATATGACTCCAACAAAACACAACTATGCTAGTACAGCAAGCTCTGACCACTTCACCACAGCTGAAACACATGAAAACAATAACAATTCTACATTCTGGAAAGTGATAGCGTCCTTTCAAGAAGAATTTAAATCTATGAAGGAATTCAAAGGGTCCACAATTTTACAAGCAAAAGCAATGGAGAATACCTTTAGAGAGCTTCAAGCCAAAGTGGCTCAACTTGAACAGGAAAGAGACAAGGCAATGAAGGATTTAAAAGATATGAGAGATTTCCAGGCAAAGACAAGCAAATTGGAGCAGGAAATGTTTAAAATGAATAAAATCTTTCAAGACATGAAACTGGAAATGGAAGCAATAAAGAAAACACAGTCAGAGATAAGAGTGGAAGTGGAGAAGCAAGGGAAGAGAATAGGAACTACAGACATGAGTATCAAAAATAGGATACAAGAGATGGAAGACAGGATCTCAGGCATGGAAGATTCAATGGAAGAAATCAGTACAACATCCAAATAAAATGAGAAAGCTAAGAAAAGTTCTCACCCATAACATCCAAGAAATAAAGGACTCAATGAAAAGACAGAACCTAAGAATTATAGGCATAGAGGAAAGAGAATACTCCCAATTCCAAGGTCCAGGAAAAATCTTCAACAAAAATCATAGAAGAAAACTTCCCAAACCTAAAGAACAATAAACAGATTAGATCAGAAAAGAAACTCCTCTCGTCACATAATAATTGAAACTCCAAATGTACAGAAAAAACCAAGAACACTAAAATCTGTAAGAGTAAAAAGTCAAGTAACATAAAATGGCAGACCCATCAGAATTACATGTGACTTTACCTCAGAAACTTTAAAAGCAAGAAGGTCATGGACAGACGTCCTACAAGCTCTGCGAGAACATACATGCCCAGCCAGACTACTATAGCCAGCAAAACTCTCTATTAACATAGATGAAGAAAGCAAGATATTCCATGACAAAATGAAATTTAAAAAATATCTACCCACAAATCCAGCCCTACAGAAGATCCTAGAAGGAAATTTCCAAACCAGAGAAGATAACTTCATCCAAGAAAACAGAGGAAACAGAAAGCTCCATGGCAACTAAGCCAAAAGAAACACACAACCACCTACACCAATGGACTCAACTCTCCAATAAAAAAACACAGGCTTACAGATTGGATCCATAAACAAGACCCATTTTTACTGCATACAAGAAACACATATCACTAAAAAAGATAGATGCTACCTCAGAGTAAAGGGCTGGGAAAAGGTTTCCCAAGCAAATGGACCCAGGAAGCAAGCTGGAGTGGCCATCTTAATATCAAACAAAATTGACTTCCAACTGAAGTTAATGAAAAAAGATAGAGAAGGGCATTACATAGTTGTTAAAGGAAATATTCATCAAGAGGACATCTCAATATAGAACATCTATGCCCCAAATACAAAGACACCTACATTTGTAAAAGAAACTCTTCTAAAACTTAAATCACACATAGATCCCCACATATTAGTAGTGGGTGACTTCAACACCCCACTCACAATAATGGATAGATCATTAAGACAGAAACCAAACAGAGAAATAATGAGTGTAACAGAGCTCATGAACCAAATGGACCTGACAGGTATCTACAGAACGTTTCAACCAAACATAAAAGAATAAACCTTCTTATCAGCATCACATGGAACTTTCTCCTAAATCGACCATATAGTCGGACACAAAGATAGCCTCAACAGATACAAGAAAATTGAAATAACGCCTTGTATCTTATCAGACCACCATGGAATAAAGCTGGCCTTCAAAAACAACACAGACAAAAGAAAGCCTACACACACATGGAAATTGAAAATCTCTTTACTGGATGACTTCTGGGTCAGGGAAGAAATAAAGAAGGAAATCAAAGACTTCTTAAAATCCAACGAAAATGAAGGCACAACATACACAAACCTATGGTACACAATGAAAGCTGTGCTACGAGGAAAGTTCATAGCCCTAAGTGCCTTCAAAAAGAAAATTGTAACAGCTCATATTATTGAATTAAAAGCTAAACTGGGTGAATTGGAAAAAAAAAGGAGCAAACACTCCCAAGAGGAGCAGAAGGCAGGAAATCATCAAACTTAGGGCTGAAATCAACAACTTAGAAACAAAAAGAACTATACAAAGAATCAATGAAATCAAGAGTTGGTTCTTCGAAAAAATCAACGAAATAGACAGACCCTTAGCCAAATTAACTAAAAGACTGAGGGAGAAAACACAAATCAACAAAATCAGAAATGAAAAGGGAGAAATAACAACAGACATTGAGGAAATCCAGAGAATATTTGGGTCCAACTTTAAAAATCTATACTCCTTCAAATTTGAAAACTTAAGTGAAATGGACAATTTTCTTGATAGGGTGTACCTACCAAAGTTAAATCAAGATAAGGCTAACAGATTAAACAGCCCTATCACCCCTAAGGAAATAGAAAGAGTCATTAAAAATCTCCCAACATAAAAAAGATGAGGGCCAGAGGGTTTTAGCACAGAATTCTACCATACCTTCAAAGAAGAGCTAATACCAATACTCTTCAAACTTTTTCACAAAATATAATCAGAAAGAACACTTCCAAACTCATTCTATGAGGCCACAGTCACCATGATTCCTAAAACACAAAGACCCAACAAAGAAAGAGAACTTCAGGCCAATCGCCTTCATGAACATAGATGCAAAAATACTAAATAAAATACTAGCAAACCGAATTCAAGAACATATCAAAAGTATCATACACAATGATCAAGTAGGCTTCATCCCAGGAATGCAGGGATGGTTCAACATATGAAAGTCTATCAACATAATTCACCATATAAAAAAGATGAAAGAATAAAACCACATGATAATCTCCCTAGATGTGGAAAAAGCATTTGAAAAATCCAACACCCCTTCATTCAAAAGTTCTGGAGAGAAAGGGCATACAAGGATCATACTTCGAAATAATAAAGGCAATATACAGCAAGCCAGTAGCCAACATCAAATTAAATGGGGAGAAACTTGAAGGATTTCCTCTAAACTCAGGGAGAAGACAAGGATGTCCACTTCCCCCATATCTCTTCAATATAGTACTTGAAGTTCTTGCTATAGCAATAAGACAACTAAAGGAGATCAAGGGGATACAAATTGGAAATGAAGAAGTCAAAATATCACTATTAGGAGATGATATGATAGTATAGATTAGCGACCCCAAAAGTTCTACCAGAGAACTCTTACAGCTGAAAAACACCTTCAGCGAGGTGGCTGGATACAAAATTAATTTTAAAAAAATCAGAAGCCCTTCTTTGTAAACAAATAAATGGACTGAGAAAGAAATCAGGAAAAACAACTCCCTTCACAATAGCCACAAACAATATAAAATACCCAGGGGTAACTCTAACCAAGCAAGTAAAGGACCTATGCAACAAGAACTTCAAGCACTTGAAGAAAGAAATTGAAGAGGTCATCAGAAGATGGAAAGATCTCCCATGCTCATGGATAGGTAGGATCAACATAATAAAAATGGACATCCTACCAAAAGCAATATACAGATTTAATTCAATGCCTATCAAAACACCAATACAATTCTTTTTAAACCTGGAAAAAGCTATTCCTAATTTCATACGGAACAACAAAAAAACCCAGAATAGCTAAATCAATCCTGTACAATTAAAAAAAAAACATCTGGAGGTATCACCATTCCAGATTTCAAGCTGTAGAACAGAGCAATAGTAATAAAAACAGCATTGTAGTGGGACAGAAACAGACCAGTGGATCAATGGAATAAAATTGAACACCCAGAAATGAACCCACACACCTATGGTCACCTAATTTTTGACAAAGAAGCCAAAACTGCACAATGGAAAAAGTACAGAATCTTCAACAAATGGTTCTGGTCCAACTGCATGTCCACTTGTAAAAGAGTGAAATTAGACCCATACTTATCACCTTGTACAAAACTTAAATCCAAGTGTATCAAAGACCTTAACGTAAAGCCAGACACATTAAATCTACTAGAAGAGAAAGTGGGAAAAAACCTTTGAACTCATTGGCACAGGTGACAATTTCCTGAACAGAACACCAACAGGTCAGGACCTAAGACCAACAATCAATAAATTGGATCTAATGAAACTGAAAAGCTTCTGCAAGGCAAAAGACACTGACATTCGAACAAAACAGCTTCCTACAGATTGGGAAAAAAAAACCTTCACCAACCCCACATCTGACAAACGGCTAATATCCAAAATTCACAAAGAACTCAAGAAATTAAATGCCAAGAAACCAAATAATCCAATCAAAAAATGGGGAAAAGAGCTAAACAGAGAATTCACAAAGGAGGAATTACTAAATGCTGAGAGACACTTTGAGAAACTTTCGCTCAGCATCCTTAATTATCAGAGAAATGCAACTCAAGACGACTCTGAGATTCCATATCACATCTGTCAGAATGGCTAAGATCAAAATTTCAAATGACAGCACATGCTGCGAGGGTGTGGAGAAAGGGGAACCCTCCTCCATTGCTGGTGGGAGTGCAGGCTTGTGCAACCACTATGGAGGTCAGTCTGGCGATATCTTAGAAAACTTGGAATAGCTCTGCCTCGGGACCCAGCCATACCACTTCTGGGTATACATCCAAATGACCTCTCACCGAATCACAAAGAAGTTTCCTCATCTATGTTCATAGCAGCCTTATTTGTAATAGCTAGAAACTGGAATCAACCCAGATGTCCCTCAACCAAAGAATGGATTAAAAAACTGTGGTACATCTACACAATGGAATGCTATTCAGCTATCAGAAACAATGAAATTATGCAATTTGCAGCCAAATGGATGG
>CAJQZJ010000060.1:0-70712 GCA_907164525.1 Lophiomys imhausi
GGTAACAGCTGCTCAAGAGTAGGTGTTCAGTTTCTTTGGGTAAAGCATGAACCTGTTTAAAAAGAGATCTGCTTCTCTGTAATTTAGTTTTTCATGCATACTTTCATATCATAAGCAAAAGCCAGTGTCCATCTCTGACATCACTGAAAGGAAGACAAGAACGAAAAGAAAACATTCAATGAAAAATTAATACATTCACAATATCTTTCATGTTTCCTAGCATTTTCTTAATCTAATTCCATATTATCTTACTGAACATTGAAAATGCTTAGAACATTTCAAATTAAGAACTGTGTTTCAAATCAATCCAAAAATTTTGAGCACTGAACTTGGTAAACAGCAATGAAGCCATGGTTCACAAAATGTATCTTTAGCATTTTGTTAAAAGAACCCCAAAAGTTACCTATTTCCTTGAGCATAACAAGCAAAAAGATGAAAAGACCTTTTTAACACATAGTGGAGACTACTCTTTGTCTCCCTAGCAAGTGGGATTTCTGAACATGGTCTTAGACTGTTTCTTGGATTTACCCTTGGTGGTACAGTAGACTGCAGCTTCGGCCTGGGCTTTCTCTTCCTCTTCAATCAAAGTCTGTTCAAAACAAGATGAGTAATTACCAGGCATAGGTTCACTGACTTTAGATAAAAAGTCCATCACTTTTACCTGGCTGGTTTCAGCATAGGCTCTTGGGCCCTTAGGAATTCATAGCATGGAGGATCACTGTCAGGAACCTGGAGGTATTCTAGGTACTCTTCCTGCACTAGATCTTCAGTGATGAGCGTCCTGACATCCCCAAAGATGATGTGTGGGACCCTATCACAGATTCCTAACATATTCAGGAAGTGTCAGGCCTCCTCCTCAGGGTCACTGTATCCATTTAGGTAGATCACACTTAGGAGAGGGATCAGAATTCCCCTGTTGGGAATTCCCAGCTCATTGCTCTTACTTTCCTGGAAAGCAATCTTGCTGATAATTTTGTAGGCTTGACTATGGGGCTGGAGTTCTTTCACCTCAAGACCAAAAACCACATCCAATCAATAAGAGGCTTTCTTGAGGATCTCAGTGAAGTGCTCCTTGAACCTTTTGTTGATAACTTTCAGCATTTCATCCTTCCTTGTGGGCTGTTGCATTTTGTACTTGCAGAGCATGTACTCCATCAACATTCCTGTCATCCTTGACAGGAGATCCATCTGTGACCTTTCTGAAGCAAGTAGGGCCTTGGAGGAACTCTTAATTTCATCCCCTTGGCTTTGGTCAGCTTTACAGTGTCTTCTGTGGGCCATGCCTTGCTCGCTATTGTCATGGTTGCTGAGATTTGAGACTGCTGTGGGAAGCCAGCAGTACAAGGGCTTGGCCTAGCATCTCCTGAAGTTTGATCAGTACAGGCAGGTAGCTCCCCTTTCTCTGCTGACTTAGGTTGAGCATCCTTGAGCCCCTGGGCCTCATTTTGTCCCTGGCAGCCTGACTTTTCTGCCACTGGGCATGATGGCTATTGTCAGGGACAACAGGAAAGAATCTGGGTAGTAGAGTAGGTGACTATGATACCTGATTCAGGAAAATAATATACTATAAGCACTTTGAGAACACTCTAGCTTTCGCCAATTCTTGCCCTCTCCTTCTGTCCGATTATGGTGACACCAGCATTCTAAGAACCCATTGTATTCCTCACCATCTGGGTCACATTACACATACTGCTGAGGTAAAGTATGACTCCCTTTCTGTACTGTTTGAGCACTCTCAATTCTACTCACATCTAGTACTGTGCTACTGTAATGTTTCACAGAATCCAGGAGGAAGAAAACTGCATAGATAGTCAGGATAATGCCCTATCTGGAGGCACTGGCTGAGAATTCAGTGAAATCATTTGTGTTTTGAATTTTTTGAGATGCAACATTTGCTCTGGTTCCCTATCTAGGTTTGCTGTACAGTTGTGTACCAAAGCACCTTGCTCAATGGGGCAACACTTTAAAACAAAGTACTTTTTACTCCTCTGGACTGAAATAGAGAAATGTTGACAGGCTCAAAATGTATCTCAATCTAGAAGATATTTGCATTGAAAGCCTGTAGACCTGAATGAACTCTACATATGATTTTATAGCCTGGAGTAACTGCAGAAATGAAGAAAGTAAAAATATACCATAGGCTTAGAGGTGGTGCTTTTGAGAGGTAATGGCAGGATACGTGTATTATGAAGGGGAAAATGAGAAAATGGGGGTGGATTAATCTATGAGTGGAAACAAGGGCAATACATAGGGAGAGGGAAGAGAAAAAAAATTACAATGAGTGTGTATGCAAAAGCTACAGGCAATCATATTACTTTATATTCGTCTAAAATTACATACATTTTAAAAGTAAAGTTATGTCACTTAGGAGGATAATGCCCCTATCCCAACAGCCATAGACAAATAAAATCCCCAGTACCAGACATGAGAAACCTCCTTTAATGTTGTTGTTCAGGGTACCCTAAACAAATCCCAAAACAATATAGGCTACTGCTATTGGTCTTAGTATTTTCTCCGCCCTGAATTTGAAGGTAATTACCTATTCCTGAAGACAATGTATGACACTATTCAGACACAGGACTTGGAGGTAAACAACTTGATCTGACCTGGAATCCACTCACTGAGGGGTAGCTTTCATTGTATTGGAAGGTGCAATTTAAGGTACCACAGGACAAAACAATTTATAGTTATCCTACACAGCTGTGAGCCCTATGCACCATAACAATGATCAACATGACAAATATCCTCAAAGGTGCAACAGTGGCACTTATATTTTGACAGAAACCAACATCTGTGTAACTGGCCTTCAGGCCCTGGCTGTGGTTAAAAAAAAAAAAAACTCATACATGGTATTATAAACCCATTCAAATACTTGTGGCTGGTGGCATCATGGACCCTAGAAGAGAACCTACTATTGCCACATTCCTAAACCAGTACAACACCTAACTTCATTGTAAATGCTTAATCTTATAACTAAAGAGAAGCAGCATTGTTGCCTATCATCAAAGAAGCTTCTTTTTGAAGCAGATGGATACCATTACAAAAAAGCCACAACTTCTTAAAATGCAGAGAACAACTGACCATGGAGTTCTAATTGATAAATCTACAATGAAACTTCTTCTCAGGATACATCACAGAAGACTGAGCAGAAGGAGCCTGAATTCGAAGACATATGATCTGAGATTATGTCTTCTATATACGATGGAGAGTGTGCATCTATTAAATCAACCATACAGCTGACTAAACAAGACTTGAATGATGTCACCATTGATTCACATGCCAACATGGATGGAGAAAATCTCACAAGACCCTACCCCTAGTTGAAGCATTATAGATAATGGCTATTAAGAAAGAGACAATCAATGTTCTGCAGGTAAAATCCCTCTAGTTGGTTTTCTGATACCATGTGGTCAGTCCTAAAACTACATACATATAAACAACACTAAAGGAACTCAAAAGACTGCACTTATATACACAGATATAACTAATATGTGTATTTATATTATTACTTATATAATTGTTACACATTAAACAACATAAAATTTATGTATGTATTTATATAATGTCATAAACATAACAAGAATAATTAGAGAAAATAGGCCATGAATTTGAGAGGGAGTCGGGGAGACAGGGGAGAAGTTTTAGGGAGGAAAAGGAAGGGGGAAATTATATAAATACAGTGCATATGAATGAAAATTTAAAAATCAAATATAAAAATAATCACACCACTCAGCAGGCAGGGACAGGAAGATTTCTGTAAGTTCAATGTCATACTGGTCTACATTGTGAGTTCTAGGGGAATCATACCTACATACAGAAAACATGTTTTAAAAAATAGAAAAAGACAAAAAATCAGGATACATTGGCATATACTTCTATTCTCAGTATTGGGGTGATAGAAATAAGTAGATATATGGGATGTAACAACCAGTCAGGCTAAGCTACTTAAAGCTCTAACTCAGTGTGTCACCTCTGTTTGGCCTCTAATTTCCACAAGTATAGACATTGACAGAAAGCAAATACACAAAATGTGAGGGAGATGCTGAACCTCCCAACACTAATCTGTGCACTTTTGGAAGGAAAATGCCCTGGAAACAGTAACTGTGGCTAGTCAGGCCTACATGTCCAGGTCGTAACACACAGCTCTGATTTTAAGAGGCCCATTATTTCTCAAAGTGGTACCTCATCTTCATATAGTGAAGACTAATGTTAGGTACACCAAGGTTAACATGAGCCTGTACTAGGCCAAGGCTGTCCCTTCTCAGAGAGTACTTTCAGAGGAGCAGAGAGGCCTCTTATTTTTCAAGCTCTTCATTGATGGTTCATTTCAAATAGCCCTGTGCTGTGTGCTAGGTTCCAGTTTACACTCAACAAGGACGTTAGTATCCTGCTCAAACACTTTAATCTGATACTTTTTCTTTGTCTGCCTCCATTTTACTAGGTCATGGCAACTGTTGTAAAATTCCTCACACATGTATCTTGTATATTTATCATAGTCTCCTCACTTCCCTCACCCATTGCTGTTTTTCCTCACTTCCTTTTCTTTCATCCTGGCCCAATTCCCATTATCCTCTTATTTCTACCAATACAGGGTGGTTTTGGAGAGAGGCTTAACTCTTTCACATATTTACTAATATTTAATAACTTGTGCTTTTACCACCCTGGACACTCATCCTAGGACTTCACAAATGCTATGTTAACTCTGAACTAATTTTGAAACCTCTTCCCATTTATTTTTGTTTTTACTGTTATTATTATTTTCCTGGACACTGCCTGGGATTTTTTTTTTTTAAAGAAGCACCCAAACTTCGTGACATAGAGCCTCCCCTCCTTGTGTGCATACTGGTATTGTCGTCCTTTTTTATTTTTTCCTAAAATGGCTCTCAAATCTTGACACATTCTGAGGCAGCAGCACCTGCTCCTCGGGTTATTGCACTGGTCCTTTATTTTTCCTTCTTCTAAGATGGCACCCAAACCTCTGGAAATCTTGAGACAGAGAATCACCCACCCCCACCCGAGGTGCTTGCTGTGATTTTTTTTCTGAAATGACACCCTAATCTCAAGAGATTCTGATGCAGTATATCTCCACCCTCACCTGGTGTTCTCACTGTGCTGTTTTTTTTTCCTAAGATGGCTCCCAAACCTAGGGTGATTCTGAAGTAGCTTATCTCCTCACCCCAACCTGATGCACTCACTGTGCTGTTTTTTTATCCTAAGATGGCTCCCAAACCTGGTGACATTCTGAAGAAGCTTATGCCCACCTGCACCTGGTGTACTGTGCAGTTATGTTTTGTTTTTCTGAAGTGCCACCCTAATCTCACTAGATTGTGAAGCAGCCTCTTCCTCAGCTCTGTCCCATGCCATATGTTGGGCCTGGCTAAAGGCTGACCAATTCACTATAACACATTTTTTATTGAGTTCTATTTTCTTACTTAACTGCTTTTCCCAAGGAATGAAGTGGTGTCCCTGACTTTCCTTATGCTCTAGGCCTAAGGCATGATAGAGCCTAGGGCTACTAGGCTCTTCTGGGAGAAAATATGTTTAGTTCTATGTTTTCTTATCTCAGAGCCTAAACTTTGTGTTAGGGCTCTGCAAAATGTTAAATCAGGGGTCTTTTTAAGGGCTTTACAATATGTACTTAGTATCTATTCAGGGTCCTTACCTTGATTGCAGACCTCTTTTAGAAATATTCTGCCTGATGATCAATGTGCATGTTTAGGACACCACTGTTGAGGGTTCTAATTCCCACTTCACTTTCCACAGGAAGAAAGAATGAACTACATCTAGTGTGAAGCCAGGTCCTTAAGACTGGCAGCAGGGCCAGGTTGCTACGGATGGATCCCCAATGCTCTGGGTCCAATGCAGTGAAAATTCCCTAAAGGCTTACTGTAATTCACATAAATCTTCCTAGGCTACACAATCCCAACACCTTCCTCATTCCACTGCACACAGAACTCCTTGCAACTGAAGACTGATGTAGCAACACCCTCCTCACCAGGCCATGCTCCTATCACTCTATTGCAACTCACCACCTCCATATTTTATATATGACACACCTGATGCTGCATCATGCACACATATCCACATGCACAAACAAGTGCATACTCAAGCAGGCACCTGCACAATGAAACACACACACACACACACACACACACACACACACACAAACTGACATATCAGACATTTGGGGGCTTAACTCTCAGCTTTCAGACACTATTCTGCTCTTCAAGACCCTCCAGGCCAAAATAAGAGTAACAAGGTCTTAATATTCCCCCTGGTCCCTCATAGCTGGGAATAGCTCTGCAATCCTAGGTTCCCTCTCTGTGAACCCAAGTCTACAAGTCACAAGCATCACTTTCTTCCTTAGTCCTTGGAGAAGGAGTCTAGATACACTATAATTGTTGACAGCTTTCTATTGGACCTCATAGGACTGGAAAAGTCACTGGATCTTCTAATGTCCCTATCTTTGCAGAATGGACTCATAAAGCTGATGGATTCTTCCCTGTACTGATAGAAGTCCCCAGCCACCACAGGAAGCCACATCTTCCTGAGTCACAGGGGGGATGATCAGGGCAAATCTCACAGGGTGCCCACAGATTGAATTCTCAAGCCTGAGAGGATGGCCAGGACTCTATTGTAAGCCTCCCTCTATGGGAGACATTTTCTTTCCTCTTATCTCCCCACACAGGTCTTTTGACTTTGTTTTAAATTAAAATTTTCCCTAACATAACTGGGTTTCTACCAATTACAGTCTATTATACTTCTTGCTGTTGTCTTTCAGATGTATCCAAGCCAAACTTCTGTTTGTTGGCTTAATAGCATGGATTCTGGGGTCCTGAGATTTCTTCTTCCACTGATCTGCATCCATATCCATCTGTCACAAGCATACAGTCACCTTCCTCAGATTAACAGTTCTGTCACTGTCAGTTTGGTGTCTTTACAAGTATAGAAATATGGTTTGCTTTGTGTTTATTTATTGAGATGCTCATTTTCTAGTGACTACTCACAGCTCTTCTCATATGTACTCCTGTTAGGACCAAGCCTCCTGATCCTAGAGGACAAAGGTCACCTTATTATTAATATTTTTTCTGTTTTTGCTGGATATCGCTTAACAGAACAGATTTTTATGTGCTTTTACCACAAAATGTAACATAAAGAAATAACAAAATGCATGTCTTAAGTACTTGACCCATATGAATCATTTAATATCTACACATATATCAAAATCTGATGACATATACCTTAAATTCACAAATTGCAAGTCAAATTCTTTTTTTAGTTTATGATTGTGCATATATGTATTATGTGTGTGTGTGTTCCTACATGCCATGCATCCATGTAGAAATCAGAAGACAACTTTGTCGAGTCATTTCTCTCCTGTCTTTTCATTGAATCTGGTGCTTGAAATCAGGTCACTATGCCTGGAAGGTAAAAGTGTTTGCCTCAAAAATAGTATTATTTTATTTTATTTTCGACTATTTTAAAAATATTTATTTATCTAGAGGATACAGAATAGTGGGCTTGTGGAAGTCAGAGTACAATAAATGACAAGTGCAAACCCCACAATATGATTTCTAGGAATCAAACTCTGATCATCAGGCTTGGAGGCAGGGGCCCCCACCTGCTGAGTGACCCCGACCACCCTCATGAATTAATATTTTTTTTTGGTTTTTCGAGACAGGGTTTCTCTGTGTATACCTGGCTGTCCTGGATTCACTCTGTAGATGAATTAATATTCTTAATCACATAATGGTTTTCTTTTTTTGGCCACAAAAATATCCAAACATTTTCCGTTTGTTGATGTACATAATAACATTATATTGTAAATTAAAATAATCAACATATGATCTAAATTTCTGAAAATCACAAGTGCTGAAACCAAATAATTCTTTCAATATAAGTTGACTGCTTTAAAGAGTAAACTTCCAGTTATACCAGTTAAATAATAATAATAAAATCCAGCATGTTCCTCTCTTGCTAAAATTGGCCCCGCATTATTTAAAAAGTTAATATTTGGCAATCACTGTAAAATATCTGCCTCACCCATCAGCTGATATAAGAATATCAGTTCTATGCAGTAATTGCAGCCATTGTGGCTCAGAAAATCTCTTCCTCAGTTTTTAAATCATGGATCTTGAAGGACAACTGTTTTAGGGTTATTATTATTGCTGTGATGAAACACCAT
Source organism: Lophiomys imhausi (assembly GCA_907164525.1). Taxonomy (NCBI): domain Eukaryota; kingdom Metazoa; phylum Chordata; class Mammalia; order Rodentia; family Muridae; genus Lophiomys; species Lophiomys imhausi. The sequence goes on from CAJQZJ010000060.1 coordinate 8,186, forward strand.
GACCACAAAGCAAGTAGGGAAGTAAAAGATTTATTTGGCTTATACTTCCACAGTACTGTTCCTCATCAAAAGAAGTGTGTGCGAGCGTGTGTGTGTGTGTGTGTGTGTGTGTGTGTGTGTGTGTGTGTGCCTGTGTGTGTTTTCATAGCTTCACACCATAGGAAACTTCACCCACTGGTTTCTAGGGATTTTCCTGTTTCCATTTCAAATCTGTAGGTAGGGATGCTGGAATTACAGACAAGCTCATCTCCAGATTTACGTAGGTTTTGAGGATATGAACTCAGGCCCTCAAGCTTCACTGCAATCATATTTCCAGCCTATGGCTTATAGTTCCTTTTTTAATGCTTTATGGCTTTAATTTCCTAATTTTCTAAGAATGAAGTTAGGTCCCATCAGGGTTGCTTTCATACATGGCCTGGGACTTTCAAGAGTTGGTGCCTGGTCTGCTTCATATGGATAAATATTAGGTTGGAGTTCTGATCATTATCGCTGATTACTCAAAGATTGATTGTAATGATTATCTCTGAGGCTGACATCTTTAGAAACAGGACATCTTTCCAAGAAAATGACCTAACCTCTCAAAAATAGCAAACTATATTGTAACCCATACTTTTCCATGGCAAGCCCACCAATGCCAACCTACAAGTCGAACCAACTGTGGCTCAGGTGGTTGAGTATGATCTGTGGTTATTAAGCACTCTTTGGTACACATTCAGGGTCCTTACCTCAGCTGCAGACCTGTTTCAGAACTTGCAGGCAGCTAGTTGAGGGCAGCACACACAGTTGGCATGTGTCACAGGCACTAAGACCCAGTTCCTCCCCTCCCAAAGGAAGTATAGGTGAACCACATCTGGCCAGGGGCAGGCTCTAAATATTGACAGCAGGGCCAGGTTGCTATGGGATTCCACTGCAGTGGAGGCATTATGCCAGAGTCTGAAATCCTCACTATACTTCCCTAAGACAGCTAGCCTTCCCCAACCCTCACAATTTCCTCAGACGGATAAATATATCTGATTATATAGGAAGTGCAGGGCCCACAGCTTCCAAAACTAAGAAATGACATACCAGTGGCTGGCTGCCTGGACAGTTCCCATTTTCTCTCCATACATTACAGCATCAATCTTCAGCCGTTTGGCCCCATTTCTCTGCCAGACATTGATTGTAGAGCAGGGATTATGAAGGACTTGCCTAACCTATCTTGGAAGAGCTAGGCTGTCAACTTACCTGCTTCCAAGCTTTGTCCTTTTTGGACAGCATTCTGTCTATTGTTGAAGCAAGGGTTTTTTCTTGTGAAGAGATAGGCTTGCTACTAATTCAACCATCTTCCACTGGAGATTCTTCAATGCTCATCTTCTACTTGGAGTAGAATAGGGGGTGCTGTCAGGAGCTGACATGTGTTGATATCAAAAAATCTAAGTTAAGACAATATCTTTGAATTCCATATTCTGCAGATCTCTTGAGGTTTTTGAAGATGCTCTATCTATCTCTTATATTTAGATAAGCAAATGTTGCTTGTCTCTTAGCAACTTGATTTCTGATTAGCTTAGAAAATAACTGTGATAGACTGTCATAGCACCCAAAAAATGACAAGCTTGAATGACTATTAGTTTGCATTTCTTAGTTATCCTAACCAGTTTATGACAGTTGGTAGCAAAAGGCCCAAACTTCACATTGCATTCTTAAGCATTACTAGGTACAATACCTTTAAGAAGCGTTACCCTTAATTTTGAATCAATATACAAAGATCAATACCAATGTGGCCAAATATAATCTTAATTTTGTATCAATATGCAATAATCGATACTGATGTAGCCCAATACAATCTTAATTTTGCATTAATATACACAGCTCAATACCAGTTTAGCCAAATATAATATTATTTTTTATCAGTATACAAAGGTATAAGGGCATATTCAATAATCTGTCCTTTTTTCATATAAGCACTTCATAACTGGAGACATTCTGGGAAATACTATATCCCTGCATACTCTTGGGAACTTGTTCCCCTACTGACCTCCTGGAGAATAAGTATGTTTATCCTTTACAAATGATATAATATAAATAAATGGATATGATGAAGGCACCTAAAATTAAGAGATGGGCTGCAAAACAACACGAAAAAGATTATCACAGGCAGAATTGTTCACATTGGTAACACGTAGAAGAGAGAGTTCAAGTCAAGCTAAGGCAACACTGTGGGTACAATTCAGGCATCATCTATGAAGACACATTCATCTACACGTATTCATCAACAAAAATAGTAGAAATAGGAAACAATACAGAAAAAATAAAACTTTCATATTCACATCTTCAGTCTTTTGTCAACCTAATTTATCAGATGTCTTATCTCATTAAAAAAGTATTTATTTTTTCAAGCTACATATCAATCACACTCCCCTCTTTACTCTCCTCCAGTTCTCACCCTCCAACTCCTCTCCTCCTCAGATGAGGGGAGCAGCCCCCACATATCAACCCCCTCAGTTCATCAGCCCCACATGAGGGCTAAGAGCTACCTCTTGTACTGGGACCTGAAATGGCAGCACAGCTAGGGTAAGGTGTTCCACTAACAGGCACCAGAGTCTATGATAGAGAATATTCACCCCTCTTTCACTTGCTCAAGGATCTGTAGGAAGACAAAGTTGCCTATCATCTATATATGTATAGGGGGCCTAGGTCTAGTCTGTATATGTTCTCTCTCTCTCTCACATTAGGGTTTCATTCTCTGTAAGCCTCTAGGGAGCTAGGTTGGTTAGTTCTATTGATCTTCATTTACAGTTCTTGTCTCCTCTAGATCCTTTCACCCCTCCTCCTTCTCTTATAAGTGACTCCCACAGATTCACCTAAAGTTGGGCTGTCTGTCTGGGCATCTGTATATGTCTGCTGCTAGGTGGAGTTTCTCTTAGGAGAGTTATGCTAGGTTCCTATTCCTTTGGGTCTGTGGATTGTAGAATGGTTATCCTCTTCTGTACGGCTAATATCCAGTTATACTTGAGCATATGCCATGTGTATTTTTCTGGGTCTTGGTTAGCTAACTCAGGATGAGCTTTTGTAGTACTATCAGTTTTGTTACAAAGTGCATGATTTCCTTGTTTCGGATAGCTGAGTAGTATTCCATTGTGAAAATGTACCACAGTTTTGTTTTGTTTTTTATCCATTCTTTGGTTGAAGGACATCTGGACTGTTTCCATTTTCTGGCTATTGCAAATAAAGGTGCAATGAGCATAGTTGAGCAAGTGTCCTTGTGGTTTGGTGGAGCATCTGTTGGGTATAAGCTCAGGAGTGGTATGGCTGGGTCTTGAGGTAGAACTATTCTTAAGTTGCTGAGATATCGTCAGATTGATTTCCAAAGTGGTTGTACAAGTTTTCACTCCTACCAGCAATGGAGGAGATTATCACATTTTTATTTTAAAGATTAGATGGCTTAAGCAGAGTTTTCTAGCCCCTGATCTTTTGACAGTTTTTAACTTCATGTAAATTGACAATCCTATCACAATATGCTTTCTTTCTTTTTTTAATTTTTGTAGTTGTTTTTGTATTGACACAGGGTTTCAAGAAAGATTACTAAAAGTAGTCTATTTTATTCTTCATCAGTCATAGCTGCACATGAGTTTTAGTTTATACCTACAATCATTCAACTCACAAAGGTGAAAGAAGATTTCCAACACTTGAGGGACAGTTTTAATTACATGATCATGTTCATTCAGAGCAGCCTTGGCTATGATGTGCAAACTTATCTCAAAGATAAACACATATGTGCATATGTAAAAACATTCATATTTAGTGATTTTATTGCTTTCACTTCATAGCATACTAAGTAATTTAAGTGTTATTAAACATTCACAATAACAAAAAGAATACTTAATTAAGGGACATTAAGGTAAGTTTCATATTGAATAAAGTAAAAAACTGCAATTTTACATTATCTTATACCATGGACATAGTCCCAGCTCTCTCAAGTACTAGCTGTGTGAGTTATGCAAATAATTGTCAGATACTCTGAGCTTTAGGTTCCATATCAATAAGGTGGTTTTGGTAATTCATGTCTCCTGTGATTGCTGGGAGGTGTGTAATGAATGGAAAGTATGTGTCACCAGGCATGGTGGCACATACTTTTAATCCTAGCACCTGGGAGGCAGAGGCAGGTGATTCTCTGAGTTCAAGGATATCCTGGTCTAAAAAACATGTCCAGGAGAGCCAGAAATATGCAGAGAAACCCTGTATCAAAATAAAAAAAACAAAAAAGAGAGAAAAAATAAAAACAACAGCATATTTCATGTGGTGACATGGTATTTGGCTTGTATTGGATCCCTCCTTTCTGCTATCTTGTGGTTATATATTCCAACCAATTATTTTTCCTTCTTTTATACCTTATAAAGAGAAGGGAGCCTGAAACTGAACCTTTTTAATTATTCAATATGTATTTATTAATAACTATATTCACTTATAAACATTCACTTAACTACTAATCCCAATAACTACAATCCTTATTACCTAAACACTAAATCTATTGATAACAATTACAATTATTTTCATAACCTTTTAGAAGGATATAGTCTCTGGGGCAGGTCCCTAGTTGTCAGGAACATAGTCTCTGGGGTACACCCTTTAATGCACTTAGCAGTCTTTCTTCTGGAATATCTCAGACAAAAATCCGACAGGGTAAATTGGCTATGGCAGCTTCACCTTAAATAAGGCTTGATGCTTTCTTCTCTCTGGGAGACCTCAGCCCTCTGTAAGCCAACTTATATCCTTTGTATCAGCAAATGTGCAGCTCTACCTCAGTCTTTAAAGCTAACCACAGTTCTGCTTAGGCCACTCAGGCTACTGTTTGGACAGGTCGAACCCATCTAAGCAAAAGCTGGGCCACAAGGTTTAGTCCTAGGCCTTTCTTCTGTTTTTCTGAGGCTTTCTCTGCTTACCAGCTTCTTTCTGCCTCAGGGAGATCTGGTCATCAGTCCACCAGCACTTTCTCCATCAGATGATACAAACAACTCATTGTTGTTTCTAGCATGACTACTCTCTAATATTATAGCTCTCTATCATGGGGTCCCTTTTCCATGGAGCTCTGGGTTTTTCCCCTACTTTGTAGTGCCCCCTTATCCTCAGGTTTCTGGCTTTTTATTCCTGTATTGTAGAGCGACCTTCACCTCAGAGCTCTGCCTTTTTATTTCTCTCTCCCAAGTCCTCAGAGTTAAACTTGTTCAGCTGGTTAAGCCATGCCTTTGCTAGCTCACGAGACTATTAATACTTTATACCTTTTCTTAAGCAGCCCACCTGGGATTAAACAAAAACATTCTCACAATTGGATTAATAATCTCCTACCACATTTCCCCCTTTTAGTTCAAAACATTGTGTACGTACGTACGTATGTATGTATGTATATATATATATATATATACACACACACATATATATGTAGTATAAATGTGTATATATATTATATATAATAAAGATATTTATCAAATCTATCAAGAATTATGTATACAATGTTCAGTCTATTTGTAGTTGGCAACCTTTGAGAAAGCATCTATTATCATACCTAGCTTAAAATTCTGTAGCTATAACATTTTCTATTTTTATTTGCATTTATCAACCTCTAATACCTTTTAGACCTAAAAAAATTCTTAAATCCTATACAACTAACCTTAATTGTAAGATTATAATTATTTAGGTTTAAACCACATCACAGATATTAGAAGTAAATTAAGTTATCACTTATGTATGTAGGAAGTGCAGAGTAAGCAACTTCCAAATCTATAGTAATGACAGATGTTAGTGGCTACCGTAACAGTCTCCCATGGTTTCTTTGTGTTGTTGGGGCATCCAGTCTTCAGCCTACTGGCCCAGAATATCAGACAACCTTGTCTGTGAAGTAGAAATATTAAAGTACTAGCCTACCTTATCTCTGTAACATAGGTCAGTCAACTTTTCAGTGTCTTGATTGTACACAGATTGAACAGACAGCCTGATAATCAGCAGTTTTTTCTCCAGTGACTATCTTGCCAAGATAGTTTCTTTAATGCCCATTATCTTTTCTCAAGTGCATTTAGGGTGCTGCCAGGAGCAGATATCAGAAAAGCCTTTTCTTATTAAGACATCTTAAAAGCTATTTTCTGTAGATCTCTGAAATTTTTGAAAGCCATTTATTATCTATATGTCTGTCTATCTAAATAGACAAACATTGGTTGTTTTTTAATCTATGTATCATCTATTTAACTTCAAAAACATACAAGAGATTAAATGTAGAATATTTCTGCAATTAACTAAACTAATATCTAACAAAACTATAAATTCTTAAATCCTACACAGTTTTCAATAGTTGCTTTCAAAGGGACTGAAACGAAAAATTACATTTTAAAGCGAGGAACAGACATTTTCAATGAATTAAATACTTTTTGTATCAGTTTATTTTTACAACCTGGTAACTGTTGGTTGCACTGTCTTGGTAACAACTCTCAGCTGTTCTTGTCTAAAATGTCCCTTTTGGACATAGATTCATTTCTCCAATGCTGACCTCTCCCAAAAAGTTTAAAAATTTCAGAAAATCTTGACTTTCTGCCACTAGAATGAATTTGTGTGCTGTTAATGTGTTTCCCAGAGTTCCATTTTGACATCTGGCTGTTCTCAGACAGGAAGATAAAAGGCAACATACAAAAACCCATTCCTGGGCTAGAGAGATGCTTCAGCTGACAAAGGCTAGTTTCACAGCCAAAAAATATAAGAGTTTGGTTCCCAGCATTCACAGCAGTCTCTCTAGCCACCTTTTTTGTAGGGACACACCACTCCAGAGGAGTAGGACAGAAAAAAGAGGGGTAGAGGGTGGGAGGGGTGAAAAGAGGGGACTGTGATGGAGATGTAACTTAAAGTAATACATAAACATTAAAAAAGTAATGTGCTAAGCACTTGTACTGAAACATGTTAGCCACTAACTAAAGGTCAGGCCAAAGCTCCTAATGTTCTCATCTGTGTGACTTTTTGCTTTGTTTCTGAAGTATAAAAACTGTCTGCATATTTCAGCAGGAATTTATTGCATTTCTCCATCACTTGCAGTATTCAGAGGCCACAATGCCTTTTCCAATTTAGAATAACGCACCTATAATTGACATATGCAAATATTAGAGACATAAAAGGGCAACTTAACATGATACAAAGAGGCCAACTAGGAATAATGGAAATGGAAATAATCTAGAGAAACTGTCAATGTCATCCGTTAGCCTTAACAATGAACTTCCTAATGTAACTGGGGCAATAACCCTTAGAGCACTGATCCATTCTACGTGAAAATTAACCAAAAAGAAAACAAACAAACAAAAAAGAAAAATTATTTGAAGAACAAAACATCCAAAGTTTGTGCTGAACACAAAAATCAAAGAATTTAAGTTCCTCTCCTTTTTTTAATCAGAGATCGTAACTATTCACTCTTACATAGAGAACCATCTTCTTAAATGAAACACAAAAACCCAAACAATCTAATCAAAAATGGGAAAAAGAGCAAAACCGAGAATTCGCAAAGGAGGAATCTCTAGTGGCAGTGAGACAGTTGAAAAAATGCTTAGCACTCTTAATTGTCATGCTGGCAAGGTTATGGTGAAAGTGGAACACTACTGCATTGCTGGTGGGAGTGCAAACTTGTACAACCTCTATGGAAATCAGTCTGGTGATATCTTACAAAACTTGGAATAGCCCTACCTCAAGACCCAGCCATACTACTTCTGGGTATCTACCCAAAAGATTCCTCACGAAACCACAAGGACATATCCTCATCTATGTTCATAGCAGCCTTATTTGCAATATCTAGAAACTGGAAAGAACCCAGATGTCCCTCAACTGACAAATGGATAAAAAATATTGTGGTACATTTACACAATAGAATACTACTCAGGAAATCATGCAATTCGCAGCCAAATGGATGGAACTAGAAAAGGTCATCCTGAGTGAGCAAACCCAGACTCAGAAAGATGCACATGGCATTTACTCACTTATAATTGGATTTTAGCCATATACTACAATTTCAACTGAGCTGATTGTCTAATACTGAGTTAGAAATAGCTATCATAGCCCAGTAAACTCATTGAGTCAGTCTCAGTCTCTCTCTCTCTCTCTCTCTCTCTCTCTCTCTCTCTCTCTCTCTCCCCCCCCCTCTGTCTGTCTCTTCCTCCTTCTGTCCTTACCTTCCTCCCTCCCTCCATCCTTCCCCTTCTCCCTCCCTTCCTCCTGGAATTTATCATTTGCCAACATGCCAGCAATATATCATAGGGCCCCATGAGTCCCTTCCACTTCATATTTGGCAGTTAATAGTGCCCAACTTTTGTGGACCCAGTGGCAGTGTGCAGAGCTGCTGGGTTGCCATGTCTGTTTGCTACTCACAGGATATTATTTTGTAGCTCTTCTGTATCCTCTTTTTTCTTCCTTCCTTCCTTATTTTCTTTCTTTCTTTCTTCCTTCCTTCCTTCCTTCCTTTCCTTCCTTCCTTCCTTCTTTCTTTCTTTCTTTCTTTCTTTCTTTCTTTCTTTCTTTCTTTCTTTCTTTCTTTCTTTTTCATTCTTTGCCACTCTTCTGCAAAGATTTCTGAGCCTTAAAAGGTGGTATGAATATCTTGCCTAGGGGTGAGCCCTCAACTATCTTTTATTCTTATCTTGTGTGGCCATGAGTCTGCATTTATCTGCCTGGGTTCACTGTATGGAAAGCTTTCTCTGTTTGAGGTGAGAGTAGACTTTGTTTGTGAATACAAACTTAGATATTTAGGTTTTAGTTAGATTCTCTTTCAATTTGGCTAGACAAATAGGCTTTATTTTGACTATACCTGTGGGACTAAATACTTTTCAAAATCCTAGTAAATGAAGAGTAATTTTACCTTTGCCCTAAGTTTTGGATGAGATGGAAAGAAACTGTAGCCCAGGAATGAAAAGTATTCTAGCCATAGGAATTATATGTGTGTGGTATGTCTTCATTCCAGCCAGATCACACAGACCTAGAAGGTATTTGGATGTGATTAGAGTATCAATGTTGCTAGATAAAAATTCCTTTATATCTTCCCTCTTTCTGTTTAAGCTAAAAGTTGTATACGGTTTAACCATCACAACTGCAACAATGATCAATCCCATAAACTTAACAGTCCAAATAACCTTATGAAAATCCCTTGATGCATTGACCTTTCATAACTGCAGTCCTGATCATCTGTCCTTCAGCATCAATATTTTCAGTCTGCCAGTCGGATGAACAACTTGTCCTTTTTCAACTGGTTTGTTGAGCTTTCTCTATGCAGGAGGATTCAACTTTCTGCATGATCTGCATTGCTGTCTTTGTGTGTCTCTTCCTTCCTTGAGTTTTGCCTTTCATGTGGAAGATTCTCTCACTCTGATATCTCTATAAATTTTGATGCAACCCATAGTCTTTCATGACCTGCGGAAATATAGGTAAAACCTCTTCCTTAGCATAAAACATTCCCTGACTTCCATTCTGATGTTAAAATATATTTAAAGTAATAAGTGGATCTAATTCAGTAATTTTTCTGCTATCTAGTGTCTGTAAGCTAATGTTATTCCATCTTTCAGTTTATCAAGGTGCAATTAGATTTTTATGAATCCACACATAAACTAGACACTTATGCACTCTTATTCCATGCCCGACTCCATACCAGTGAGCTGGGCTTATCACACATTTAAACACAGAAACAATAAAGCCATAATACATAAGATGTCGATATATATTGTCAGTTAAAATAGGTATTAGTTGTCTGAAAATGAAGGAATATTAATCTGAGCTCCTTATTGTTCTAGTAGATCTCTTTCCCATAGTTTTAGGGCTATGTCTGTCACATAAAGCTTTAAGCTTCCTATTTGAACTTCTGGTCCCACACATTTAATTTGTCTTACACTTTGTTTTACTTGAGAAAATGTCCTAATCCCAACAAACCTTCTGAAGGAGCCAAAGTGGAATCCAAGAGTCTTGTGAGATTATAGTTACATCAGCTCTTATATGAACTAAACCTTTAATTTTAATTTTGGCCTCTGGTCCAGGTAATCAGTCTTGAGGATCAAGGCTGAGCCATCATGTAAGTCTTATTTAAAATTTTTAATTTTGCTACCTCTTTTATAATTAGATATTTCCTACTCTCTGAAGAAACACAAATGCCACTTACCCTTCTTAGCATTTTATCTTCTCATATTGGCTTCTTGTCTCATTCAACTACTCCAAGTATAATTTTCTGTAGAGCAGCACATTAGTATAGGGATATTTGGGGCCAGTGTGGGCCTTCAGCTGTGGATATAGTTTTTTAAAGGTCCATTTAAAAAATTCATGAGTTAATTTAAGTCCAAATGCAAATAATCATAAAATAAATCATCCTTTCTAGAGTCTGGTAGTCTAGCTATTCCCTCACACCCATACTAAAAGTGTAGAGTAGAAAATTATTAACAGCTATCCTTGATTATTTGCCACCATATATGAAAAGATCATATGTCTAATAATCTTTAAATTAAACAGTCTGTGAAATGTAGAGATAGTTTTAATTGAGAAAAAGAGAAATAAAATTCTGTATCAATAGATGGAAAGATAAGACCTTGATGATGGTATAAGACTAAATCCTTCTGATTACTCACCCAATGAGGAAAATGAGGAAGGAACGTGTATCAGGGCAATCAATCTGTTCTAGGTACTCAACCAGTATATCTGTCATTCAAGGGTGATGCTCACTGTGGTGGCTTGAATATAAATGTGTCCCACAGGTTCATATATATTTGCAAGCTTAGTCCCCAGATGGTGATCTGCTTCAGGGGGAATTAGGAAATGTACCCTTGGAGAAGGTGTGTCTCTGGAGGTGAGGCTTTTTATGGCCCCCTCTACACCCCAAGCCTGCTACTTGAGGATCAGGATGTAAAGGTCTCAGCTACTCCTAGAATGTCATTCCTGTTTGTTTCCTGCCATAATAGTAATGGGCTCACCCTCTGAAACTGTAAACAAGCCCATAATTAAATGTTTTCTTTTATGAGAATTGCCTTTGTCATAGTGCCTCTTCACACTAGAACAGTATCTAAGACACTCACACTTTCAAGGTCATAACATAAATAGTCTTACTTTTGCTACTCTGAGTCTCCAGGGCTCTTATGATGAAGTAAGTGTCCATGTTTATCACACAGTGCAATCAGAATTCTAGCAAGCAGAATTATGCATATTTTCCCCAAATTCTCATTCAGAATTTCACATCTGAATATCTGTCTTCTGTGAGGTCTCTACCTCTGCTCTATTTAAGTCAGCTTTTTAAGGTAAATGATCTTAATAGGTACAAAAAAGGACTCTACTGTTTGACAGCATTATATGTATGATAAATATATTTGAATAATGCCATGTATATGGGGTGATTGTGTCTTTTCATTATGTATTAATGGAAGAATGCATTTTTCTTCTTATCATAAATACTTCTTACAAAAAATTGGTTCATTGCAGTCATGTGCAGATTCTTCTCCCCTGATGTTTCAAGGTATGAAATTAGAGGATTGACTACAAAGCAACACACACCTAAAATTAGGCAAACAGGCAAACAAAAACATTGTGCACTGGGTAGCCCATTCTTGTAAGACATATAGAATATAGAGTTTGAGTAAAGCTTATTCTACAAAATAAGTTCAAGGCCTGCCTTATCTATGAAATCATACCTCTTCTAGATCTGAACATAAAAGATTAAAAAATAGAGAAGAGTGTAGGCAGGGAGATGAGAAAAAACTAGAGAATTGAACAGAAAGAAAGCAAATCTCATGATTATATTTTCTATCTTTTGCAGGCCTTACTTCTAAGATTTCTGTAGAAGTGTTTATTTTCTTGAAAAATGGCTAAATCCCAAGATATTCTGATCCCTTCCTCTTTTAAATGTATATGGCATATACATACTCCTATTACTACTAAATGTACTTTTCTTATATTTCTGCATACTTTAGTTAGTCAGGAAGTTTGGATCACACCTGTAATCCCTATAGTCAAGCATGGGAATTGCAAATCTCTAATGCTAGCACTGGCTACATAGAAGTTCCAGTGCAAACTGGGTTACAGTGTAACATACTGTATCAATGAAAAGCAAATATAAAAACCTAATATTGATTTTGCTGATCATGTTGTTCTTGCTCTACTTACATACAGGAGTTTGAGTAAAGATGTCTTATTGGTATAGATTCACGATAATTAAAAAATGTGACTTAAGAGACATAAGTTTCAGATTTGACAAAATGGAATGCTATGACTTTAGATTATCGCACACCATAGAAGTAGACACAGCTTGTCTTTCTGCCAGCGTGATGAACTGTGTAAGTTGGAAGACTCTCTGAGCTTCAGATTCCAACTTTGTGAGATGGATTTTTTTAAGCCTTGTCCTCCACAACTGATAGAAGATGTGTAATGCAATAATGTACTTGGAACCAGTGACTAGCAGCATATTTCAGATTCTTCTCTTCAACTGCCTGATGACTTCAGTTTTCAGTGATACCACTTTCCACCTAAGACTCAATATAAAGGAAATGGGAGAGTCTCATCTGACATCCCTGATCTAAAACCTTTTCAGCAGGACAATTTTCTGTCCCTTCTACTCAAACGTTCAATGTCAGCTCAGACCTTACTCAGGTGACCTGATTTACTTCCTGTCAGAAAATGAGGCAACACTTTTTTTGCACTTCATATTATATCCTCTATGTGAGACCTTTACTTTCTTCAGCACCAGCAAGAAGAAGTGAGGAATATATTTCCTAGTGTACTAGTTTTCTTTTTATTACTGTCTTAGTTACTTTCTATCACTGTGAAAAGACACCATTTCCAAGCTAACTACAAAAGAAAGCATTTAATTGGGGGCTTGTTTATAGTTTCAGAGGGTTTGTCCATGACTAAGTTGGTGTAGTGCAGTACAATAGGCAGGCAGGCAGGCATGGCACTGGAGCAGTAGCTGAGAGCTTGCATTTTTCCATTAATTAGTTAATGGATTTATTTATTTTTAAAAAAATATTTATTATTACTTCAAGTTACATCTCCAACACAGTATCCTCTTTCCACCCCTCCCAGTCCCGCCCTCCCACCCTCTACCCCCTATCCCTTCCATACCACTCCTCTGGAGTGGAGTGTGCCTACATAACAGCCTTCACCCCTTCACCCCAGTTCAGAAGTCATATGAGGACCAAGAGCCTCCTCATACACTGGGAGCATACAAGGCAACACCACTAGGGTAAAGTGCTTCTCTGATAGGAAAAAAAAGTCGATGTTCATGTTCCCTTTGGTACATTCATTGTAATATAGTTATCCTGTACTATATGGCTAAAATCAGACTATAAGTGAATAGATGTCATGTGTATCCTTCTGGGTCTGGGTTACCTCATTCAGAATGAGATTCTCTAGTTCCATCCATTTGGCTGCAAATTGCATAATTTCATTGTTTCTGATTGCTGAGTAATATTCCATTGTGTAGTTGTATCACAGTTTTTTAATCCATTCTTCGGTTGAGGGACATCTGGGTTTTGTCCAGTTTGTAGCTATTACCAATAAGGCTGCTATGAACACAAATGAGGAAACTCCCTTGTGATTCAGTGAGGAATCATTTGGATGTATACCCAGAAGTGGTATGGCTGGGTCCTGAGGCAGAGCTATTCCAAACTTTCTAAAATATCGGCAAACTGACCTCCATAGTGATTGCACAAGCCTGCACTCCCACCAGCAATGGAGAGAGGTTTCTCCTTTCTCCACAACCTTGCCAGCATGTGCTATCATTTGAAATTTTGATCTTAGCCATTCTGACAGGTGTGAGATGGAATCTCAGAGTTGTCTTGAGTTGCATTTCTCTGATGATTAAGGATGTTGGGCATTTCTTCAAGTGTCTCTCAGCCATTAGGAATTCCTCCTTTGTGACTTCACTGTTTAGCTCTGTTCCCCATTTTTTGATTGGATTATTTGGTTTCTTGGCATTTACTTTCTTTAGTTCTTTGTAAATTATGGATTTTAGCCCTCTGTCAAATGTGGAGTTAGTGAAGATTTTTTTCCCCAATCTGTAGTCTTCTGTTTTGTTCATATGACAGTGTCTTTTGCCTTACAGAAGTTTTTCAGTTTCATGAGGTCCCATTTATTGATTGTTGTTCTTAGATCCTGAGATGTTGGTGTTCTCTTCAGGAAGTTGACACCTGTGCTGATGAGTTTGAGGATTTTCCTCACTTTTTCTTCTAGTAGATTTAGTGTGTCCTGCCTTATGTTAAGGTCTTCAATACACTTAGATTTAAGTTTTGTACAAGGTGGTAAGTATGGGTCTAATTTCATTCTTTTACATGTGGACATCCAGTTGGACCAGCACCAATTGTTAAAGATGCTGTCCTTTTTTCCATTGTACGGTTTTGGCTTTTTTCTCAAAAATTAAGTGACCATAGGTGTGTGGGTTCATTTCTGGGTCTTCAATTTGATTCCATTGACCCACTGGTATGTTTCTATATCAGTACCATGCTGTTTTTATTACTATTGCTCTGTAGTACATCTTGAAATCTGGGATGTGATACCTCCAGACATTTTTTTTATTATTATACAAGATTGATTTATCTCTTCTGTGTTTTTTTGTTATTCCATATGAAGTTGAGAAGTGCATTTTCAAGGTCTATAAGGAATTTTGTTGGTATTTTGATAGGAATTACATTGAATCTGTATATTGCATTTGTAGGTTGGCCGTTTTCATTATGTTGATCCTACCTATCCATGAGCATGGGAAATCTTTCCATCTTCTGATGGCCTTTTCAATTTCTTTCTTCTAAGCCTTGAATTTCTTGTCGCACAGGTCTTTCACTTGCTTGGTTAGAGTTACCCCCAGGTATTTTATATTGTTTGTTGCTATTGTGAATGGTTGTTTCCCTGATTTCTTTCTCATCCCATTTATTTTTTGTATAAAGAAGGGCTTCTAATTTTTTTGAATTAATTTTGTATCCAGCCATCTTGATGAAGGTGTTTATCAGCTAAAAGTGTTTTCTGGTGGAGTTTTTGGGGTCGCTTATATATACTATCATATTGTGCACAAATAGGGATAATTTGACTTCTTTGTTTTCAAGTTGTATCCCCTTGATCTCCTGTAGCTGTCTTATTGCTGTATCAAGAACTTTAAATGCTATGTTGAAGAGATATGGTGAAAGTGGACATCCTTGTCTTGTCCCTGAGTTTAGAGGAAATGATTCATGTTTCTCTCCATTTAATTTGATGTTGGCTACTGGCTTGCTATATATTGCCTTTATTATTTCTAGGTATGGTCCTTGTATTTCAGTTCTCTCCAGGACTTTTAGCATAAAGGGGTGTTGGATTTTGTCAAATGCTTTTTCAGCATCTAGCAAGATTATCATATGGTTGTTTTTTTTCCAAATTTTTTTATATGTTGAATTACATTGATGGATTTTCGTATGTTGAACCATCCCTGCATTTATGGGATGAAGCCTCCTTGATCATGGTGTATGATACTTTTGATGTGGTCTTGCATTCAATTTCCCAGTATTTTATTATTTTTACCTCTATGTTCATGAGGGAGATTGGTCTGAAGTTCTCTTTCTTTGTTGGGTCTCTGTGTGGTTTAGAAATCAGTATGGCATCTATTCACTTATAGTAGGATTTTAACTATATAGTAGAAGGTATTGATACTATAACTAACACACCAAAGGGAACTTGGACATAGACTTCTTATTTTTAATTTTTATTCCTTATCTATTTTTTATATATTAGTTATATATTTTTTCTATTTTTTAGTCTTTTTTATCTATTGTATGCTTATTGGTTTGTTTGTTTAGTAGTTCTCTCTCCCGGGCAACGAGACACTTTTCACTGATGGTACTGCTTCATAGATCCCCAATGAATGAAAAGGCTCTTGGCCCTCATACGACCTCTCAACTGACATGAGGGACTGTTATATAAGGACACCCCACCCCAGAGAAATGGGATGGAAGGGTTAGGAGGTAAAGAAAAAAAATGAAATGTGA
This sequence comes from Lophiomys imhausi, assembly GCA_907164525.1. NCBI lineage: Eukaryota > Metazoa > Chordata > Mammalia > Rodentia > Muridae > Lophiomys > Lophiomys imhausi. The sequence goes on from CAJQZJ010000060.1 coordinate 24,151, forward strand.
TGTTTCGGCCTTTTACTACTAATTGTCATAAACTGTTTTAGGGTAATTAATAAATGCAAATTAATGGTTATGCAAGCTGGTCATTCAGTTGGGTACTATGACAGCCTATTATAGTTACTGCTAAGCTAATCAGAAATAAACCTGCTAAGATACAAGCAACATCTGCTTACCCTAATATAAGAGATAGACAGGGCCTTTTCAAAAACCTCAAGAGATCTGCAAAATATGGCATTCAAGGATGTTTTCGTAACTTTAGATTTTTTTTATATCAAGACATATCAACTCCTGACAGCACCCCCTATTCTCCTCCAAGTAGAAGATGAGCATTGAAAAATCTCCAGGGGGAGATGATTGAATTAGTCGCAAGCCTATCTCTTGGTAGGAAAAGCCCCTTGCCCCAACTGTAGACAGAATGCTGTCCAAAAAGGACAAAACCTGGAAGCAGGTAAGTCGACAGCCTAGCTCTTCCAAGACAGGGTAGGTAAATCCTTCATAACCCCTGCTCTACAATCAATGTCTGTCAGAGAAACGGGGCCAAATGACGGAAGATCGATGCTGTAATGTATGGAGAGAAAATGGGAACTTTCCAGGCAGCCACAGGTATGTCATTTCTTAGTTTGGGAAGCTGCAGGCCCTGTACTTCCTATAAAATCAGATATATTTATCCCTCTCAGGTCTCTGAGGTGGTTGAGGAACAGATAGCTAGAGTCTCATAATTTAATTTTCAGTTGTTTAGGAGTCAAGAGAGTGTTATAGATCTAAGAAGACACTTTTAAAATTGTGTTGCAAGTTAGTATGAATGTTGAGTCAGATATAGACCTTTAAACTCATGGAGATGTTTAGATAGTACAATGTTAAAGTCAAGTACCAAATACATATGGACTGGTCGTTGGGAATGTACGTTAAGCCATATAACCCTCATAACTGTGGCCTAATTACCTCTGTTGTACTGTATTGTATTTGTTATTATAAGAGAAAGAGCCATTTGTTGGACTGAAAGGGGAAACTGTAGGGGGAAATAAGATATACCTTAAACTTTAAAAAAAAAAGGGAAGAGGATGGGGGGTTGAGGGTGGGAGGGCGGGACTGGAGGGGGAATAGGGAGGGGACTGCGATTGAGATGTAACCTGAAGAAATAAAAAATAAAGGAAAAAAAAAAAGAAATCAGGGTGACTGTGGCCTCATAGAATGAGTTTGGCAGTGTTCTTTCTGATTCTATTTTGTGGAAGACTTTGAAGAGTATTGGCATTAGTTCTTCTTTGAAGGTCTGGTAGAATTCTGAGCTGAAACCGTCTGGCCCAAGGCTGTTTTGAAATGGGAGATTTTTAATGATTGTTTCTATTTCCTTAGGGGTTATAGGGTTGTTTAGATAGATCTTTAACAAATGGTGCTCGTAAAACTGGATATCTCTATGTATAAGAATGTAAAAAGTTCCATACGCATCACCATACACAAAACTCAACTCTAAATGGATCAAGATCTCAACATAAAATCAAGTATACTGAATCTGATAGAAGTGAACGTGAGGAATAGCCTTGATCTCATTGGCACAGGATAAGTCTTTCTGAAGAGATCATAATTGGCACAGGCACTAAGATCAACAATTCATAAAGGGGACCTCATGAAACTGAAAGGCTTCTGCATGGCAAAGGACACTGTCATTAGAAAAACACAGCAACCTACAGAATAGGAAATAATTTTTCCAACTACACATCTGACAGGGATCTAATATCTAAACTATATAAAGAACTAAAAAAGGCCCTAGATATTAAAAAAGTAACACAATTAAAAATGGGTACAAATAGTAACAGAATTCTCAAAAGTGGAATTTCAAAGGACTGATAAACATTTAAAGAAATTTTCAACATTCTTAGTAATTAGGGAAATATAAATCAAAACCACTTTGAGATTTTCAATTACACTACTGAGAATGCCTAAGTTTAATAAAACAAATGACAGCTCATGCTGGTGATGATATAGAGTAAGGAGTTCTCCTTACTTCTCCTTACTCACTCATTTGTGGTGGGAGTGCAAATTTGTGTAGCCACTGTGGAGAACATGTGACAGTTACTCAGGAATCTAGTAGTCGATCGACCTTAGGATCTAGCTATATCACTCTTGGGCATATACCCAAAGATGCTTTTTTCTACCACAAAGACACTTACTCAATCATGTTTATTACTGTTCTATTCATAATAGTAATAGACATCTATTAGAAACAACCTAGAACACTTTCAACAGATGAATGAGTAAAGAGAATATGGTACATTCACAAAATGGAATATTATTCAGCCACTATAAAAAATGAAATCATTAAATTAGCAGGTAAATGGATGGAACTAAAACAAAACAAAACAAAAACCATCCTGAGTGAGGTAACCCAGAAAGACAAATACAGTAAGTTAACTTAATATGAGTATTATCTCTTAAATCAATAATATTAACCAAACTACAATCCATAGAACCAAAGAAAAATATAGAATAAAGGACAAGGTGGGGCAAATATATCTCCCTAGGAAAGGGAAATAAAATAGAAAGTTGTGGATTTATTGGTGGGACTGGAATGGTAGGATCAAGTGAGGGAGTTGATGGAAAGAGGGAGATGAGAGAGAGAATACAGAGAGAGCAAAAATTAAGTGCCATTTGAGGGATAGTATGGAAACCTGACACAGTAGAAACTTCCTAAAAAATGGACATATTTGAAGGTAATGTAAATTAAATTTACAAAAACTGGGGAAAACAGAGTCCTAACTGGGCATCTCTTGTCACCAAATGCAGCTTCCAGTATTGGAAACATATCACATATAATTACGTTGTTGGCCAAAGGGGTACCTTGAGAGCCCCAAGCAACCCAGGCTGTTGCCAATACTATAACTTGCTCATCAGAAACTGATGGCAAGGTAAGACTGTATTGTTGAAGACTACACCTAGACAACTCATTTAACATGGAAAAGTACAGAAGGTACGTACATAGAATCTTCACTACAGGAAGGTATTCTGCATGCTACCAAAGAAGAAACATAAACACCAACCCAGCTACAAATCATTTGACCTACAATGATCACCATTGCATGCAAGAATGCAAGATATGCAAGCAGAATGGTAGTAAAAAGCTTGTGGGAATAGCCAAGCAATATCTGTTTTGACTATAGGCCCACTCCCTTCTGCTTCTTTTGTTTTATTCCAATGTGGTAGCTTTTGTTTTATCTTAATATTATTTTATTATTATCCCTTAGAAGCCTGTTTGTTTTATAATGAGAAGCAGAAAGGGGGTGGATCCAGATGGAGAGGATGTAGGGAGGAATTGTAAGGAGTAGAGGGAGGAGAAGATATAATCAGGACATAATGTATGGAAAAAGGTTTTTTTTTAATAAAAAAGGGGGAAATAAGTTCAGTTCTGTAGACTTACGAGCCAGAGAGTGGCACTAATACCCTCTTTGATAACTTGATAGCACTTTCACAAGAAGTAAAGTACTTTTAAAAAAATTTAAATGTAATAATTGGATGCTCATAGATACCCTGAAACATATTAAATATTTTAATGATCACTGTCAGCTGCTGAGATTTATTTCCGTAATCACAGTTTTTTAAAGGCTGGCTAAGAGCACTTATTAAAATGCAGGCATAATACTGTCACTATAGTGTCAGAGTGTATAAAGCAATATTAGCTCAAAATGTTAGTTGAACTCTGCTAAAACACTATCAATATTTTACAATATTTTTAGCTTTTTGTTACATAACAGTAAAAAACAGATTTTAGGTTACATGTAATATTTATCTCCTTTCATTTTCAAGACCTTTTAATATTTGTATTACTATCTTTTCTCATGTATGATGAAGTTTCTTTATAGCTTTAAATGCAATTGAAAGTAGTATCAAAAACAGAGCTAGAAAATTGTATTTTAAGTAAAGTAACCAGACTCAAAATGACAAGTGTCTCATGTTCTCTTTCATCTGAACTCCTAGCTACAAATCTTCTGATATGAATATATCTTGGAGTAAGGACAGAAACCAGGAAAATAAAAAGATACCATTGCTGAGATTGGAGGTTAGGGAACAATAAAGAAAAATGGGGGAACTGTTGGTGTAGTGTTAAGCATTCTAAATGTTAATTAATTGCTCCTGCTTGCTCTCTGTTACTTATATTGACTCTGATTGGTTAAATAAAATGCCAAGGCCTGAAATTTGGCAAAGACAGAGAAAGGTGGGATTTCCTGAGATTAGAACAGGAAGCCTGCACTTTAGACAGACAATACAGGCATTTCAGCCAGAAGCAGCAGGAAAGAGGATGCACACCATGGGTTAGAAAAAGGAACCTCATTACACATGGTCAGGAACCTCACGTATGTATATATGGGGTCATATTTGGGTAATAGAATTATGAGCTAGCTTAGATGGGCTAAGATTGCACAATTCAGGCCAAGGCTTCTAAAAATCCATGCGGTATCTGTGTGCTCATTTATAATGGACTGTTAAGGATTAGCTGCCGAACCAATTAAATATAATATAAATACTGGTAAATAATTTAATTATTTCTACAAATGGCACCCAATATAATTTAATTAATTTTTTTACAGGGAACAGAAATACAGAAGTGATCTTATGGGGAAAGAGAAACATAGGGGACCTCTAATTAGAGAAGGAAGAGGGAGATATCTACAGCACAGAGTGCAAGGAGGGTAAAATAACCACAAGAGTGTCTGAAAAAAGTCATAATGAATCATTCTATGAAGTATCTACCTAAAATATTTATCATACATATAAATCTGTATACAAATATAAATTTATTATTTAAGTTAAAAGATTCCATCTGTTCTGACAATGTTCCCTCCAAGAGCCAAAACACATCTAATAAACAAAAAATAAAATAAAATAAAACAACAAACAGCAAAAGTAAAAACAAAACAAAACAAAAACACAAGAAAACAAGACCAGGCATGTGAAGCCCTCTTGTGAGTTGTTCATCAGTGTTGTCCAAGAAACTCCCTAAACATTATAGATTATTGCTCTTGCCTTTGGTTTTCTCACAGAAGTTGAAAGTAACTACCTATCACTGAAGATAACATGTGCTTCATAGAGTCTAAAGGCCCCTGAGTTGGAAATGATTTGAAAAATTCTTCCCTGAAGATCAGCTTTCGTGGTACCAGACAGTATCATGCAAAATTCTAAAGAAGGAAGTAACCAATAATCTTGCCCAGGTATGACACCTATGGACCAAAACAATGAACAATGAACAATATGACATGATAACCCTAAGGGCCAGTAACTGTATCCATACCTTGGCCATAACAAATAGCCCTCTAATTATACTAAAGACCTATTCAACAATAAGGAAATCATGCTTGATACTGGAAACATACCTAACTGAAATTGCAAATTAATTAATTAATGTGATTATTAGTAAGTATAAACTGTAAGATTAGGCTGGTGGAGTAGCTGGCAGCTTGGCAGAAGAGCAAGCAGCCTGGCCAGAGGGTCTTAACCGGTTGCCTAACTTATCCTGGAGAAACACCCCGGGACCAAGGGTGGCCCTACACCATCTGTAATCTAAACTCTGTTAATTAATATGTGTTGTTATATTAAGCCAGTAGAATTACCAGCAGCTTGGCTGGGGATTCGCATGGGCTCAAGGGGAGTCTGGAAGTCTGGAAGTCTAACGGCCCAGGACTGTTTGGACTGAGGGCCTATAAGCTACCACAGTCTTTTCCCCAATAATTAAACACACCAAGACCTTTGGATGTTTTAATGCTTAGCCCTTAGCTGGGTAGACTCTCAATTAGCTACTCTAAGTTAACCCAGATCACCTAATCCCAAACCACCATGTGCCTGCGAGTACCTTCCAGCATTCTCCAGACATCTGTCTCCTTCTGTGTCTCCCGGCAGAAAGGAGAAGACACTGTGTGTGCCCAGAATTCCTGTTCTGATCTCAGGAAGTCCCACCTTCCTATACTCTTTCTGCCCAGCTAATTGACCATAAGCGATTTTTATTAACCAATCAAGAGAATGCCTCAGAAGGGGTGGTAACCAAATCTCAGCATTGAATTCAATGTATCAGAAACAATATTAGACCTTCCCTCAACATCTCCCCCTTTATGTCTAGAAAAAGGCTCCTTTTCTTAATAACAATAAATACAACAATAAACACAATACAGTAACAATAACAATAAAAACAATTATGAAAACTAAAAAGTGTGACATACATTCTCAACATCCAGTCCATATGTATTTGACTAGTTAACTAGGACATATTCTATTACATATCTCTCTTGATGAGTTTAAGGATCTATACCTAATTCAACTTCCATCCTAACTTACATTATTAACTAAACCATCTTAACCTTAAAACATCCTTTTAATTCCTAAATGATTTAAAATATACTGTGATGCTATAATTATGTAGTCTTCAATCACATCACAAACCTGAGAAGAATAAATATATCTGAATAGATAGGAAGTGCAGAGCAAGCAACATCCAAAACTATGAAATGACAGACAACTGGCTGCCTAGACAGTTCCCAGTTTCTATAACATTGGAGCATCATCTTCAGCCTTCTGGCCAAGCATATCTCACAGACTTAGTTGTGGAGCAGGAAATAAGATTTGCCCATTCTGTCTTTGCAGAATCAGGCCATCAATTTATCTGCATTGAGCTCTGGTCCATCTTTGGACTGTATATAGTCTGTTGAGAGAGTAGAGGCATTTTTGCCCAGTAGGAATTTTCACCTGATGGGAGATTTCTTGATGCTCATTATCTACTTCCAAATCCAAAGGGAACTGTCAGGAGCTGACAGGGTCATTTCAAAGAATTTTTAAAATAATAAAAATATCTTTAAATGCCATATTCTACAGATCTCTTGAAGTTTTTGAAGATCATCTATCCATATCCACTGAGTAAGCAAATGTTGCTTGTCTCTAACAACTTAATATCTGATTAACTTGGAACCTCTGAGATTAACAACTTAATTATCCTAATAAAATCACAAGTTTTAATGACTATCAACTTGTATTTTTTAATTATCCTAAACAGTTTGTGATAGTTACTGTCAAAAGGACTAGAACTTCCCATTTCAAATTTAAGAATTACATAGGTACAATAACTAGTCAAAATATAGCCTTAATTTTGTATCAATATACAAAGATCTATAGGAGTAGATTCAATAATCTACCCTTCTCTCTTATCAATTCTATACGATATATCCATATTTCCTCTCTTTTTTCTTTTTAAGGTCTCCCCCTATATAAGAGAGAAAGAAGGATAAAGAAAGAGAAAGAAATCCTGGAGCCTAACTTCCTACGCTTTGTTTAATACGACCGTATAACAATTTGTAACCATTCCCCCTAAACGACATTTATAATTCATCAAATAACAAAAGAATCATCCACCCCACTTTGAATTGTGAGGCAGAAAACCTGTTTAGGGGCCCAAATAAAATGAAAAAAAAAAAAGGTTAAGCAAGTAAATTGTAACATTTGTTGTCCAGTCTCTATGTGCTCAGAGATTTGAATGTTCTGAGCAATTTGTAGTTCGAAGCTGGACTTTGGGTAGGAAAGTTTAGGGCTTTCTTGAAACCCTGTCTGGAACAGTCTTTGAGTATGGGCCATCTCAGCAAGCTGTTTGAAGTTGTTCTGGATGCAGACTTTGGAGGAAAGAGCTGTTGAGGCAGTCTATGAGGCTGGATCATTTGGGTTACTTGTCTCATCTTCTTTGGACTCAGGTCCCGTTGTTCTGAAAATATATAATTTCTCACAAGTAAAATATAGTTCTGCAATTACCAAAATTGCCTTGGATGTGAAGGATGCACAAATCAATGAAGGAATATTTTCTGTTCTTTGAACAGAAGAAAGACATTTGTAAGTCTCCACTCATGCCATAAAAAGATGACATGTAATATCTTTCCTAGGGTAAATTGTCTTTTGGACAGTAGAAGAAAAACAATTTTTTATTCTTCAAAAGAAATCTTCAAAATTTGAAACTAAAACTTATCTTTAAGTGTATATAAAACATAATAATCTTGCCGGGCGGTGGTGGCGCACGCCTTTAATCCCAGCACTTGGGAGGCAGAGGCAGGCGGATCTTTGTGAGTTCGAGGCCAGCCTGGTCTACAAAGTGAGTCCAGGACAGCCAACAATACACAGAGAAACTCTGTCTCGAAAAACCAAAAAAAAAAAAAACATAATAATCTTAACTTTCTATCAATATCTATTATAACAAAAGAATCTTAAATTTCTATCAATATCTGTTATTATAACAAAATAATCTTAAGTTTTTAATAATAAAAGAGACAAAAATAAGGTAAGGGAAAGAGGAAAATCCCTGAATACAATTCACAACACATAACATATATCCATTCATCCTAGATAACAACAAACAATCACAACACATAACATAACACATACACACACAAAACTTCCATCCTATCTTTTGGGAATGGAGTGTAAATATTTTTGGGTACACTTCAAAAAAATGAGATATTGGCCAATTCCCAGGAAAGTTACCTATAGCTTTTGTTGTCCAGTGTCTGTAGGATTGATCATTTTTGGACTAGTGCTTTTAAAAATGGATTGAATGCAAAGTTTTTAAGAAAACAGTGATTGAAGCAGTATGTTGGGTTGAATCTTTTGGCCCATTTGTCTTGTTATTGTCATTCAGTCCTTGGCTCTGAAAATAAATTTTTGCTCTAAATTTGAGCAAGTGGAAGGCATAGAACAATTTTGTAAATCCATTTTAAGGCATAAACTCTATCCATCCTGGATAAAAGATTGGAATATTATGAATACCATAAACTCTATCCATCCCAGATAAAATATTGGAATATTATGAACACCATAAACTCTATCCATCCTGGATAAAAGACTGGAAAATCATGAAAATCATACAGTTAATAAAATACTCTTACCATGTGAGGACATTCATGTTTAAGCTAATGGGAGGTTCTCCCTTGTCAGATCTAATCTTTATAAGTTTTGTTGATACCCACATTTTATTCATTCCCTGTAGACACATAGGCATAATCACATCCCCATTGTAGGTTTCCACTCTAAAGTTAACATATCCTTATAATGTATTTAACTTCTCAGTTTTTTTTTTTTTTTTTTTGTATAACCCAGTGTCTCTCAGCTGCAGTGGTACCATTTTCACCAACAGTTAGGAAATTCAACATTAGCAAAGCATTGTGTAATCTATCCCTGGGATTCTTTAATTCCCCCTTTTGTTTAAAAAGGATCTCTTTTAAGGTACGATTAGCTCTCTCTATGATTGCTTGTCCTGTAGGATTGTGTGGTATAACAGTAACATGCTTTATATTATAATATGCAAAGAATTGCTTCATTTTATTAGATACATATGCAGGAGCATTATCAATCTTAATTTATGCAGGTACACCCATAAATGTCATTATTTCTAATAAATGTGCAATAACACAATCAGCTTTTTCAGAACTTAAAGCAGTTGCCCATTGAAACCCTGAATATGTATCAATGGTATGATATATGTACATTTATTTTCCAAATTCTGTAAAATGAAAAACATCCATTTGCCAAATTTCATTCGTTTTAGTACCTCTAGGGTTATGACCAGTAGGTAATGGAATTTAATGGAGTTTGGTTTACAGAGAACACGTAGTACATGTTTAAATTATTTTCCTGGCTTGTTGCCAGGTAATAGAGAATTTTTTCTTCAAACCTGAACTAGTAGCATGATGTTTTTGATGAAATTTTGAGGCTTCCAAAATATTTCCTATGAGTAATTGGTCAATTTCCTCATTCCTTGTGCCAGTGGACCTGGCAAACTTGTATGACTTTGAATATGGGTTATACATAAGGGGTTATTTCTACCTCTGATGACCTGTTGTAATTGTATAAATAAAGAAGTTAATTCTGTGTTATCGGGAATAAATTCAGCAGTTTCTATATGCAACACAACTCTTTCTGCATATAGAGAGTCTGTAAGTATGTTAAGAGACTCTGAAAAATCTAATAACACCATAAGAATTGCATACAATTTTGCTTTTTGAACTGAGGTATATGGACTTTTGATTACCTTGCTGATTTTGTCTGTCTTATAACCTGTCATTTCCATCTTGTTAGCATCAGTATATAAAGTTGCTGAATCAGGAATTGGTGTTCCCTTTACAATATGAGGAAGAATCCAATTAGTTGTTTTTATAAATTGTATATGTTTGCTTTTTGGAAATTTGTTAGTAATTTCTCCCAAATAATTACTGCAAGCTCTTTGTCAATCTTCATTGATTATCCACAATGACATAATCTTAGCATTGGTAAGAGGCACTACTATTTCAGCCGGGTCCATTCCTGATAATTGACATATCTTTTCTATGTATGTCTTTAATTTTTTACTTTGTTTATGTGGTAAGAATATCCATTCCATAATACTATCTTCCCGTTGCATAATAAGCCTTGTAGGAGAATGAGTTGATGGTAAAATGACCAAAATACAATCAAGTTGGAGATCAATTCGATCTATGTATGCATCTTGCAATCTTTGTTCTACCAACATTAATTCCTTTTCTGCCTCAGCAGTTAAACATCTTGGACTGTTTAGATTTGAATCCCCTTGTAATGTTTGAAACAAATTACTTAACTGATGAGTACTTAAACCAAGGGTGGGCCTTCACCAATTTATATCTCCCATTAATTTTTAAAAATCATTAAGAGTTTTCAATTTGTCTCTACGGATCTGTACCTTTTGTGATCTTATTCTCTGTTGACTTATTTATAACCCAAATAGTTGATTGAATCTCCTCTTTGTATTTTTTCAGGAGCAATTTTTAACCCCCATAGTGGTAGAATTCTTTGCATTTCCTTTAATAAGTTCTCTAAAATAACAACATTAGAATCAGCCAACAAAATATCCATATAATGATAGATAATAGATCGAGGAAACTGCTTGCACATTATTTCTAATGGCTTTTGTACAAAATATTGACACAGAGTTGGACTATTCAACATCCCCTGTGGAAGCACATTCCAATGATACCTCTTGATTGGTCTGCTGTTATTAAGCATAGGTACAGAGAAAGAAAACCTTTCCCTATCATTCTTATGCAATGGAATTGAGAAAAATCAGTCTTTTAAATCAATTACTATTAAAGGCCATGACTTTGGTAATAGAGAAGATAAAGGCATACCAGGCTTCAAAGGACCCATAGGCTTAATTACTCTCTTCACAGCTCTTAAATCTGTTTCCATTCTTCATTTACCCGATTTCTTTTTTACCACAAACACAGGAGAATTCAATGGGTTGGTAGACTCTTCTATATGACGAGCCTCCAGCTGTTCTTTTACCAATTGTTCAAGAGCCTCTAATATTTCCTTTGTTATGGGCCACTGCTCTTGCCACATTGGTTTATTTGATAGCCACTTCAATGGTAGTGCTGTTTTAATTTTAGCAGTTGTCCCTAGTACAAATTTGGAAACTCGATACCTGGGGTGTCCTGTGTTTGGACACTAGATATAGCTTGCAATTGTTGTTGAATACTCATATCAATACCTGTCTCAAAAGTATCTATAATCTCAATGTCTGGGGTGTCCTGTGTTTGGACACTAGACATAGCTTGTAATTATTGTTGAGTACTCATATCAATAACTTTCTCAAAAGCATCCATCATTTCATCATTTGTTATTTCTAGAATTGTAGGAATATTAATTTGAGTACCCCATTGTTGTAAGAGATTCCTTCCCCATAAAATTATGGGTACATCAGTTACATAAGGTTTCAACTTCCCTGTTTGCCCTTCTGGTCCTACACAGTTAAGCCATCGTACACTTTGTTTTACATGTGATAATTCACCAATTCCTATAAAATGTGTAGGAACCCTTTGAAGTGGCCAGTTTGGATTCCAAGACTCCTGTGAGATGACAGTTACATCCACACCTGTGTGAAGCAATCCTTCTATTTCAATACCATTTATTTTTATTTTTAATTTTGGTGTCTTATAATTCACCATTGTTTGCCAATATACACGTTTTTCAGTATTTTCAACTTCTTCTGTTCTGTCTATTGGAACAACCTTGCCCTTGCTGTAAGGAAACAGCAGCAGTTGGGCAATTTTGTCCCCTGCATTAATTGTCATCTCTTTCCATATGGATGTCATAATTTTAATTTCTTCCTTTAAGTCTCCATCTATAATACCTGGATAAATAAAGAATCCTTTACAAATTAATCCTTTTTTCCAAATATTAATCCTATTGTCCCTGATGGTAAAGGACCATAAATACCAGTTGTTAACATATAACATTCATATGATTTGGATAATGTTTTAGATTCATCTGTGGTCAAATCTAAAGCTGCAGTACCTTCAGTAGCCTGTAAAAGATCAGCAATAGTTAATTTTGTTCTTCCTGCCTGTTTGTATCCCTCTGGTTGGATGATGGATGACGGTTCACATTGTTTTGGGGGGCCTGAACCAGGAGGCCCCTCCCCTCGTTCCCTGGCAAGGGGTTATCTCTGACATCTGTTTCATCTCTACAATCCTGGGACCAGTGTTTACATTTTCCACAACAAGTACAAAATCCTGGAGACCTTAACCTTCTATTGCCATTAAAAGCTGTTCGTTCCCTTCTACGATCATGTTCTGCAGAGTCCAGGCACCTATCATTTTGAGTTCTGGAGGATTCAGACTTACGATATCTTTGGAAATGACCAATCTCACCATTTTCAAAGCACTCATTAAGACTCCTAGCAACTGCTTGTGCTATTAGTCTGATGCTCCTGAAAACCAATATCAGCTGTTTCTCTTATCCATTCATCTACTGGTGTTCTTCAAACTTTCAATGGCCTAATTGCCCTTTGACATTCAGCATTTGCATTTTCATATGTCAAGGCATTTATCAAGTCCTGTCTGTCACCAGGATTATCTACATCTCTCTGCACAGCTGAAGTCAATTTCCCTAAAAAGTCTGAGAATGTCTTCTGAGGACCTTGCATTATCTTGGTAAATGAAGTAAACCTTTTCCCAGCCTCAGACACCATATCCCAGGCTCTCAGAGCTGTAACACGACATTGTTCTGTGACAACATCTTCAAATTGAATCTGTAACCATATGTCAGCATAAGGTCCCTCACCAAGCATTTGGTGGGTTGTGACATTTGTTCCCCTTGCCATATTTTGTTGTGCTAATTTTGTGGCTTCATGTCTCCACCATGACAACCATTGTAATTGCTGACTACCTGCTAGCACAGCTGATATCAGTCCTTCCAATCTTGGGTAACGATTCTATTTTGTATAGCCTAATTATTTAACATCTGTTTAATAATGATGAGTGTATTCCATAAGAGACAATAGACTCCTTAAATCTTTTTAAATCTAAAATGTCTATTGGATGCCATGTTAATTCCTGATGGAGTTGACCGTTATTATTATTAGGCCTAATTTGCAACATAACTGGAAAAGCTGATGGTGATTGTGCAGTACTATGCAGCTCCTCTGGGGGCGCACTTGGTTTTACATTAGTACCATTACCTACCTGGTTTTCTACTGGTACACGCGGCGGCTTTTATACTGGTATATGCGGCGACTGTGGAGACCTACCTAGAAAAGAACTTGGCACTTTTTCAGTTCTAGTCACCTGCCCTGCCAGAATTTTTGTAAGCTCCTCAATCTACATTTCCATACTTTTTAATTGTGTAACAGATGTCTTCCTTATGACAAACCAATAAAAGAAATAAAAAGTAAACAGCATAAAACATTCGGTCTGATTGAAAAACAGTGTAGAGGTCAGCAGTAAACATTGTCATATTGTCAACAACTGGCATCATAGTTTCAAAATCTGTAGTTTTCCCTATAGTTTTGAAAATAAAATTACCCATAATGCCCCACGTTGGGCATCACCTGAAACTGCAAATTAGTTAATTAATGTGATTATTAGTAAGTATGAGCTGTAAGATTAGGCTGGCAGAGTAGCTGATGGCTTGGCAGAGGATCAGTCAGCCTGGCCTGAGTGCCTTAACCGGTTGCCTAACTTATCCTGGAGAAAGAGCCCTGGGACCAAGGGTGGCCTACACCACCTGTAACCTAAACTCTGTTAATTAATATATGTTGTTATATTAGGCCAGTAGAATTACCAGCAGCTTGGCAGGGGATTCGCCTGGGCTCAAGAGGAGTCTGGAAGTCTTTAAGTCCAACGGCTCAGGACTGCTTGGACTGAGGGCCTATAAGCTGCCACAGTCTTTTCCCCAATAATTAAACACACCAAGACCTTTGAATGTTTTAACACTTAGCCCTTAGCTGGGCAGACTCTCAATTAGCTTCTCTAAGGTAACCCAGATCACCTAATCCCAAACCACCATGTGCCTGCGAGTACCTTCCAGCATTCTCCAGACGTCTATCTCCTTCTGTGTCTCCTGGTGGAAAGGAGAAGACTCTGTGTGTGCCCAGAATTCCTGTTCTGATCTCAGGAAGTCCTGCCTTCCTATACTCTTTCTGCCCAGCTAATTGGCTATAAGTGAATTTACTAACCAATCAAGAGAATGCCTCAGAAGGGGCAGTAACCAGATCTCAGCTTTGAATTCAATGTATCAGAAACAATATTAGACCCTCCCCCAACATCTAACTGTACAGGGCTGATGGAGTCATGAATCTTAGAGGAGAAAGGAGTCATGAATCTTAGAGGAGAAACCTACAACCTGCCACTTTACTAAATCAACATAATCCCTAACTAAGTACTTGTACTTACACCCACAGATAAGTATAATTCTCACTCCACATCAAGGAAACTTCTCTTTGCATCAGATGGAGAACAATACCAAAATCTACAACTTATCAAAATGAATATATCTAGAGCCCAGTTCCAAAGCATACATCTATAATACAACTTTCCCACCTAAGGCTCAGGGATCATTGCATAAGAGGAAGTGTGAGAATTGTAAGAACCAGAGGCTAATGGAGTTTGCTGAGAGACTGTAAGAAGCCACATCCATAAAGTCTCACCAATATGATTACCTAAACATTCTGGTCATTGTTGCAGTTCACAAGGTTCGCAGCTGAGTTAGACTATAAATGACTCACCCTCTGCATTCCCCAATACAGTAGCATGTGCAGCACCTTCCAGTACTATGTAATATAAATACAGCCTACTCAGTCTGTATAATGTACCTTGTATGTACATGTTTTTACGGCTGACAATTTGGTACTTTATAGCCAATTGGTGTGTTCTTCACTGGGGGGAGACTATCCTTATCCCAGCATTCTTATAGTTTCCCATATTTTTTTCCCCAAGGCTCAGGATCCACAGGCTTTTCCCTGCCTCCTTTAGTAACAACACAGGTTATCGATGTTGTTCTATGATTAACATTTCTTTTTATTGTCCACTAGAACTTGAGGGTAAAACCCTATTGCTAAAGGCATCACTCAGATTGGTCATTGGGTGAGGAGAAATCACTGGTACTCACTAGGAAACTTCCTTCCTGATCATTAGCTTTCATAATACAGAAAGGTATTATTCATGCCACTGACCCAAGGGATGAGGAGATGGATGAGTTATCCACAGTCTTACTCAACTCTGAACCCTGTGTACTGCAATAATGACCTGCATGGCAAGATGTACTTATGGGTGCAATAGTGAATGAATGTTATTGGGGTAATCAACTTTTTTCTGGTTGGATTTAAGGTATACACCTCAGTAGGAAATACATAGTTGGTACTATTAATCAGGTTAAGAACATATGTTTGGGAGTTTACAGACTTCAGGGTAAACCTATTACTATTAATCTATATTTGTGGACATTTAAATGGACAGAGTGGAAGACAGCCTTCTTCTTGTGCCTGAATTTGTATCTCTATTCATAAATTAGGGTCACTTCCAGACCTCATCAGAGAAGTTTCTTTGTTCTTTGGATGGTGATTAACACAGAAACTTACAAGTAGTCCAAGTAAAGAGAATAGTATCAGTAGAGTTCTCAGCCACAATTGGGTCACCTCTATTACACCTGTTCACATGGCTCAGAAATAATCATGGAAAAGTGGGCAGAAAAGTTTATAAGAACCAGGAATCAGAGAAGATTAAATCAATATATACTGGATATGACAGCATCTCTGAACTGACAAGCTCACAGCATCTGTGGTTGTCTGTAAACAATCAATTCAGCCAATATTCTAGCAATGAGTGGGAAGTGGTTCACAAGCTCCCATCCCTAAGGATTTACTGACATTTGATAATTTCTGTGGGGTAAGAATCAGTCTTCTTTAAGGGTAGGTTTACCATCCTATAATAGATGGCCCCATAAACATGAATGTGTGGGTAGCTGAAATAGAACTTGAGGGGTTAATGAGAGAAAATAAGAGGACATGAAATGGTGGTGAGGGGAGTGGAAGTAGATCTGGAAGGAGTTATAGGAAAGAGTAGGGGTGTGATCAACATGAAATTTCTAAAGAAGGGATAAAAAAATCTTACTTAAAATTTCATTTATTAAGTTTTACTATGCTCACTTTAAATGTTTTACGAACATATGTATCTCCCGTATTTATCAGTGTAAGTATAGAAAATGTCCATCAATACAGAAAATTCTATGTGATTACATTCATTTATACAAGTTTTTCCTTTCCTTTGCTTTCCTTTCATTCTTCTGTCTTAATTATTTACCATTGTTATACTAAGTTAATGTTAGATTATAATGAGTTAGATCACTTGTATTAAGTATTACTGCCTTCAAAAAAGCTGGTAATAGCATGGGTGTAAGGACCATGAGTCTCCACCCCTAGATGATGAGCTATTGGCAGTTGATGGTTCCTGGGAGAGGAAGAGTCAATCAAGTGGATGCCCCCACATCCATCTCTATGTGGGGACAATAATTGGAATTTGGGTTATATATTTCAAAATACATGAAATTGTGAGGAAAATGTGTTGGAGTAAGGGAGTGGAGTGGAATAGATATGAATTAAGTGCACACTGAATAAATATGTATATGAATTAAAAGAATAAATAAAATTGAAAGCTAGGAATGTATATAGTGAGCTATTTAATGCAGACATATTTCAATGATTCATAACATGTTTTAGTTAAAAATTTCACATTCATGAAATTTTGTAATTATATGGTTACATTATAAACAGTAATCTGAGACAAAATAGGAGAGGTCCCATCTCTCAGAAACTTTTTTCTGTGTTTCTGTATATTAGACATAGCTGACCCTATGTAGAGTCTCTACCACTTCCAGTCTTTAGAATGGGGTGAAGATAGAGTGGACATCCAGAACAAGAGCATGCTACTGTGTGATCCTGAGTGCCAGACACAGTCACTGATAGAATGGTTTGATAGGTAGTTAATTAATGCCAGAATTTTTCAGGGTAGGTTGTGGACCCCTTATTTTTGAAGCAACTTCTGTTGCCATTGCTTTTACCATCCTTCCTGATGCTGCATCTTCTGCTACTGTTCAGGTAACCCTACATCTGTTTTAACAGCTGCCACTGTCACTAATGTAGTAGACAAAAGTTCCTTGAGGTTTATACAATCTCCTTCAAGTTTTTTAGCCTCCTAAGGTGCTGGTAATGCACATTTCCATCATCTATTGCAACTCATGAACATATAGTCCCAAAATACCTGAGCTATTTGCTGAGCAAAGTGCAAATCTGAGTGTTGAGAGCAAAAACAAACAAACAAAAAAGCAATGACATGACTGTAGAAATTCTATGACTCTGTGCAACTACCCTCTGACTGTAGTAGACTGTTCCTTTTGCTTATATATGTTTCATTTCTTGGCAACTCAGGAAGATGATCTGGGATCTTTCTCTCTCTCTCTCTCTCTCTCTCTCTCTCTCTCTCTCTCTCTCTCTCTCTCTCTCTCTCTCTTGCACTGCCTCCTTTGTGCTTACCTACAAGCCTGTGATGCTTTTGGTGATATTGCTTTGCCTTTTCATGATTTTTATCTCAGATTGACCAGAACTCCTAGCTGAACTGGTACAACTAAAAGCTGATAACACTCAAAGCTGAAACCTGGGAACATCAAAAATAGCTGTACGTTTTAAAATTTCTGTTTGAGTTGATAAAAAACACTATTAGATGATTGTTTAAAAAAATCTTTTAAATAAACAATGATATAAGACTCAGTTTGACAGGCACAATACTAAGTAACAGTATGTTCTAGATCAACCTGGCCTAGAAGACATTTCTTTATTGATATCTATTTCTTTGAACTGCGCATATGCAATGAACCTTATTTGTCTTTAATATGGAGGACATGTAGTTAAGTGTTTTCCCTTCATTAAGTCTTAGATCCAAATATTTATTATAGAAGATAAATATAAAATATTCAAATCCTATGAGCAAGAAATTTATGAACTACTAGGAAAATAAATAGATAATAATAAAAGATATTAAGTGTATGTTTCAAATAAATATAAAAATAGAGCATGATGTTATCTTAGATGATTTAGGGTGATTAGGAAAAGTTTTGATGAGGATATAGCACTTGCTCTTGAAGAATAATGCATAAAACCCTTTTGTAGATGAGAGTAGAAGAAAAGATAAATAAGGGGAACACCTTAGCATATTCTGGAACATGTCAGGATCAAAGGTCAATTTGTTTTGCTAATTACAAAGAAAGATACCAATTGGCTACCAAATCCTTGATACTGGTTTAGAATTAGAGAAAGTCCATTTTTGAGATTTTACTAATTTTTATTTTTTATGTATGGTTGTTTTTCCTGCATGTTTATCTGTGCACCATGTGCATACAGTGTCCACAAAGGCTAACAATGGTATTTCTTTTTCTAGCATCTGACCAAATTTTGAGCAATACATTAGACTGTCTGCTGTCATATTTCATTTGAAAATTATTACTTTATAATCAAGTAATGCATTTCTTAATTTATTTTTACATTTTTTGATTTAGTGGAGGATGTGTGCTATGTGGTAGCCAGAAGAAGGAAACATGGAATTCAGTTATCTCCTTCCTGTATGTGGATTCCATGGATTGAACTCAGATTGTCAGGCTTAGCTGAAGCTACTTTTACTTGATAAATCCTTTAATAAACTTCTTTGAAAAATTTCCTTCTTATTATTAGGAACAAGTAAAAGAGACCTATTTTAAGAACTACAATTTCATTTTCAGACTTCATTTAAACATAGGGAGAAAATAAATTGAAGGTCCCAGGCCCTTGGTTTTCTGGGGACTTCCCAAAAGGTGAAAAGCTTCTATTGTAAGGAAACAGCTGTATGAGTTCAGAAATCTAAGGAATAACCTGTAAGGAAACAGCTGTCTGAGTCCAGACATCTCAAGGACAACTTCTCCATCTTGCTGGCAGGGTTACACTATGTTCATGTGCCCAGGCCCAGGAATCTACTCCTATCCTGATTGATGGAAACTCCTTTGCTCAAAACCTTATGACAAAATATGATTGGGCAATGCTATGGCCCACCCTGCTTTCCCCTTGCTTTAAGGATTCATCCTTTAAATGTTCTATACAACAACCTGTCAGTTCAGCTCCTTAGTTTGTTCTGAAGTCGTGATCAATCAGTAGCAGCTTGATTACAATAAATTTTTGTCATCTGCATTGACATGGTGTTTGAGTTATCTTGGATTTCAGCAGATCCCACAACATTATGAAGGAAGTTAAGCCTAAAATTAATACTATTTCATGTCTTCTGCCAACCTTAAAAACTTGTTAATTAAGTATATTCATTTTATTTTATTTGTGAGTGTTTTTCCTATAGGTATGTATGTGTACCACATGTGTGATTTGTTCCCAAGTGAGTCATAAGAAGAAAGCATTGGATCACCTGGAACTGGAGTTAAGCATAGTTGTGAAGCATCTTGTAGGTTCTGGGAATTGAACCTAGGTCTTCTGAAAGAGCAAGAAGAGCTCACATCCTCTGGGCTATCTTTTCAACCATTTATCCTCTACAGAAAAATATTTTCTTTTATTTAAAATGAGTCTCTTTTAGAAAACAAGTAGCTGTGTTTTGTTTTATTACCTTTTTACATATCCTCTACACTTCAGTTAATATAAGTAATATGTAACATATGTCTTAGGGTTTATATTGTTGTGAAGAGACACCATGGCCACACCAGCTCTTATAAAGAAAAACATTTAATTGGGAATGGCTTACAGTTTCAGAGACTTAGTCCATTATCATCATGATGGGAATTATGTCAGATGTGATACTGGAGAAGAAACTGAGATTTCTATATCTAGATCATCAAGCATCAGGAAGAGAATAATGTACCAGGTCTTACTTGAGCTTCTAAAATCTCTAAGCCCATTCACAGTGACTCACCTCCTCCAACAAGACCACACCTTCTCCAACAAGGTCACAATTTCTACAATGCCACTTCTAATGAGCCTTTGTAGCCATTTTCATTCAAACTACCACAATATGAAATAGTTTTTATATAGTTATATTAATCTACACATTATCTATAACTGATTTATATTTGTCACATTTGAGTTTCTGAGCTTGCTATCTGTTTATTGCTGTTATTCTTTTGATATTGGGTCTCATGCTGCCCAGCTACACTTGAATTTGCAATTTACGGGAAGATGATTTTGAATTCCTGAACTTGCTGCCTCTACTTATCAAGAGCTGGAATTACAGGCATGCATTACCATGTCCTACTGCTTTTGATTTTATTGAACATTTTATGTGACTCTATTTTCTCTCCTATCTTAGTATATCAATTTTACATTTAAAAATTTCAGTGGATTTCACAGAGTTTGTAATATATATTTAAAATTAATTCAATGACACTTTACAATAATACTATACTGTTGCTTCATGGATAGGATAAATGATACCTTAGTGTATTTCTAATTCTTACTGTCATTTTTGTTCCATAGCAGTTTCCTCTGAGATTGAAACTTCCATCTCCTGGGGAATCTTCTTAAACCAGAGGGTAAACAACCCAAGTTAGCTTCAGGAAGTACATGAAACTGACCAGATTAATTAGGCCTCTGCCTCCCAGAGGAAACAATAAATAGAGCTGGGGTTCACTTTATGTTTGCTAAATAGCAAAAAAAACCTCTTAGACAAGCTACCTTGGAGTTTCTATTCCTGTGAAGAAACATCATGAGCATAGAAACTCTTATAAAGCATTCAATTGTAGCCGGCTTACAGTTCAGAGGTTTAGTATATTATTGTCATGGCAAGAAGCATGGTGGTATGTAGGCAGATGTGATGCAGGAGAAGTAACTACAAGTTCTACTTATGGAATGACAGGCAGCAGGAAGAAAGAGTGACACACTGGGCCTGGTTTGAGCATCTGAAATGTTAAAGCACACCCACAATCCCACACTACCTCCAACAGGGCCACACCTACTCCAACAGGGCCACACTTCCTAATAGTACTATTTCCTGAGCCTATGAGTGCTAATTTTATTCAAACAACCAAAGAAGCCAAACTTAAAAGAAGATTCTAAGAGGAGACCAGCTGCCTTGAAGAAGCAGAAACCAGCTGGGTTGTCTGGAAGAGGTTTAGACCAATTGAGGCACTTGGGAAGTACACTCTCTAACCTGTTGAACTTCCTACAGGCTGTGAAGTGTGATCCAGGTTTCTAGCTTTTGTGAGCTGTTAACCATGCTGTGGTGGCTTTTGTGATAAAGCTGTCTTTGAGTAATTTCTGCTCTTATAAGTAATCCATTACCCATATTCCTGAAAGGAATCCTCATAAAACTCATTGATTCATCAACTTTATCATTGGTGGTATCCATACTTTGTTGTAGGCTCCATATCTAAAGTGAATAGAAATGTGTAGTATTTCCTTAGGAAAAGTCTTGTGATACAGCATAATTGACACACAAATAGGAACATGACATAAATAAATATGTGTTGAGTAAATGCATGGTTCTGGCCATGAATGGTAAGTTATGCAACTGAGGATGAGCAGGCTGAGAAGAGAACACTATGGGGGATATTCTGATAAATTGTCATTTCCTGTATGGTATATGCTAATGTATGTACCTTTGTGCTATCAGTGTGGTGGCATAGCTCTTTTTGTGGGTAATGAGTCATTTACCTAAGGCTGAGCCATCTGTCTATGCTATTAATTCCAGGATGGTAGTCTTTTTCTATGTGGTATGGGGTGGCATGCTTGCTTGGTGAGTGTGGTTCACCATGTGAATATGGAGATGCCCTGAAAACAGTTAATGGTTTAGAGGGTATTTTGCTGCCTTTGAGGTTAGTGCACAAGGGTTGAAATGTTGCCAAGCTATGGTAGAGGTTATTTGGACAATATTATGTTTAGTTAGCAATGCACCTGAGGCTGAGATGGAGGCTATGTAGGAACTTGTTTCTGTAAAGGAGCAATTGCAACAAGTAAAAGAGATTTAGTTAGCATCCTCCATGTTAGCCTTTGGTATAGCAAGTAAATAAACAAGAGGATAAGAGAAAGGTATTTAAAGCCATAAATGATATCCTGTGGGTCTGACCTTCAGTAGAAATAGAAGAATAATCTGTGATCCATCATATATTTTAGGGCTTTAGGAATAGTCCCATACAAGAAACTATGGTATAGCAGGAGATTCCAAGATGGCAGCAGCCTGCATGGATGCATTTTGTACATGGGGAAAATAGCTATAACACCACAGAGTTATAACACACTGAGCAACAATCTGAGAGGAGGAAATCCTCTGGGTTTCACCAAGTCAACACAGGGACTAATAAAAGTCCCTGGGTGAGACTCTCAGACACTCAGAAAAACAGACCAGCAGAAACCGTGAGGCCGTAGAAATAGGGGAAGTAGGAGAATCATCACCAGGAGAGGACCCTTGGGAGTCAGCCACTCAAATAACCAACAAGCAGCTTCGAACCCCAGACAAGGGTACTCACCAGCCTCCTGAGCTCCCAGAAACCCCACAGACTATCTGAAACTAAGGGGAGGATCAGCAGAGCCGTGGGAACAGGAGTATTCTCAGCTGAACCATTGTGCCCATGAACCACAGCACATTCTGAGATAGAGGACAACAGTGGGACCACAGCGCTATATCTCCAGCAGAGTGGCTGTCTGGGAGGCGCAAGCATATTTGGGCTTGCTCAGAAAGGTATTGGACATACAAGCCCCTCTATTGGATTTGAAATCCCTCAGAAGAACACTGCAGCTAGACAAAGCAACGGGATACACTTATAGCGGGCTATGCCTCTAGCACCAGTGCAGTGTCCTAGGCCTTGGCAGGCAGCTCCAGTTGCCAGATAGAGGTTCCTCCTTGCTTCCTGATGGCCCAGTTTCTACAGGACACCTCCAGCACCCAAACCAAGAGTCCAAGCCCTGTGGACTGGTTGTGGGGTTAATATTGGACCCCTCAGACAGTGCACCTGTCTCCTCCTTGGCAGGAAGCCAGATCTTCATCATCTGCATTTATGCCCTGGAGCAATGAGTTCTTGGCCTATGTGTACTATCTGAGTGACTCAGACTACAATGGCTTAGTGCCTAGGGACAGAGGGCACAGAGGTGCCCTGAGGACCACTTCGGAGGAGCTGCCTGGGGGGAACACGACCACTGACCTAATCCTCAGACCAGGCAAACTAGCAACAGGGGACTCTGCAGGCTGTAATAATATATCCTGCCCTAAACTCAACCTTAGTTCGCAGTTGGGACACAACTGGAAGCAGTGAACTTCAGGAGGTGAACTGAAATACAGCCCCCAACACAAGATCCCACCTAGCCTGTGTTAAGCTACAAACCACCAAGACTATACAGCCTCTACACCAAAGCCCCATCCTTAGCATCAGGTCCAGAAAACACTAGGAACAATCAGCTAAAGACAACCAGATGGCTAAAGGTCAGAATGAAAAAAAAAAAAAAACCTGAGGAAAATCAGGGAAATATGACTCCAACAAAACACAGGGATGCTAATAGAGCAAACCATGACTATCCCACTACAGCTGAAACAGACAAAAATGATGACAAATCTATACTTAGGAAAATGATAGAGTCCTTACAAGAAGAAGTTAAATGCCTTAAAGAATATAAAGAATCTTCAATTTTACATATGAAACCAATGGATAATATCATTAGAGACCTCCAAGCGAACTCAGCCAAATATGAATGAGAAAGAGACAAGGCTGTGAAAGGCTTGAATGACTGGCAGACAAAGTCATCTAAATTGGAGCAGGAAATGTATAAAACTTTTAAAAGCATTCAAGACTTGAAATTGGAAATCAAAGCAATAAACACAACATGAGCAGAGATCATACTGGAGGTGGAAAACCAAGGAAAGAAAACAGGAACTAGAGACATAAGTATCAAATATAGGATACAATAGATGGGAGACAGAATCTCAAGTGTGGAATATTCAATTGAAGAAATCAGTACAACAACCAAACAAGAAATCTAAAAAAATTCTCACCCACAACATCCCAGAAATCAAGGACTAAATGAAAAGTCAGAACCTAAGAATTATAGGCATAGATGAAAAAGAAGACTCCCAAATCCAAGGTCCAGGAAACATCTTCAACAAAATCATAGAAGAAAACTTCCCAAACTTAAAGAAAGAGATGCAGATATTATTCCAAGAGGTATACAGGACTCCAAACAGATTAGACTAGAAAAAATTCCTCTTACCACATAATAATTGAAACTCCAAATGTACAGAACAAAGAAAGAATATTAAAAACCATAAGAGAAAAAGTTCAAGTGACATATAATGGCAGACCCATCAGAATTACACCTGACTTCTCCTCAGAAACTCCAAAAGCCAGAAGGGTTTGGACAGACATCCTACAAGTTCTAAGAGAACATAAGTGTTAGCCCAGACTACTATACCTAGCAAAATCTTCTATCAACATAGGCAGAGAAAACAAGATGTTCCATGACAAAACCAAATTTAAACAGTTTCTACGCATAAATCTAGTTCTATAGAAGATCCTAGAAGGAAAATTCCAACTCAGACATGATATGTGCATCCAAGAACAGAGAGGAAGCAAAAAACTCTACTGCAGCTAAACCAAAAGTAACATACAACTAACTCCTACATCAAAATAATAGGAAACAACAACTTTTCGTCATTAATATCCCTCAACATCAATGGAAACAACTCCCCAATAAAAAAGAGAGGCTTACAGAATGTATCCCTAAACAAGACCCATCATTTTTCTGTATACAGGAAACCAATTTCACTAACAAAGATAGATGCTACCTCAGAGGAAAGGGCTGGAAAAAGGTTTTCCAAGCAAATGGATCCAGGAAGCAAGCTGGAGTAGCCATCCTAATATCAAATAAAATGGACTTTCAACTGAAGTTAATCAAAAAAGATAGGGAAAGGCACTACATACTCATTAAAGGAAAAACTTATCAAGATGTACTTCTCAATACTGAATATATATGCCCCCAATACAAGGGCACCCACATTTTCAAAAGAAACTCTTCTAAAGCTTAAACCACACATTGATTCCCACATATTAATAGTGGGAGACTTCCACACCCCACTCACAACAATGGACAGATCTTGGAGACAGAAACAAAACAGAGAAATAATGAGACTAACAGAGGTCATAAAGCAAATGGAGCTAAGGGATATCTACAGAACTTTTCACCCAAAACACAAAAGAATACTCCTTTTTTTCAGAACCTCATGGAACTTTCTCCAATATTGACCATATACTCAAACACAAAGCAAGCCTCAATAGATACAAGAAAACTGAAATAACCCCTTGTATCTTATCAGACTTCCATGGATTCAAACTGGACCTCAGTAACAACAGAAATAACAGAAAGCCTACATATTCATGGAAAGTGAACAACTCTCTACTCAATGACCACTGGGTCAAAGAACAAATAGAGAAGAAAATCAAAGACTTCGTAAATCCAATGAAAATGAAGGCATAACATACCAAGACTCATGGGACACAATGAAAGCAGTGCTATGAGGAAAGTTCATAGCAATAAGTGCCTTCAAAAAGAAAATTTTGACAGCCCATATGAGCAACTTAACAGCAGAAATGGAAGAGCTAGAAAAAAAAGAAGCAAAGACTCCCAAGAGGCAGGAAATCTTTAAACTTAGCACTGAAATTAACAACTTAGAAACAAAAAGAACAATACAAAGAATCCACGAAACCAAGACTTGGTTCTAGGAGAAAATCAACAAAATAGACAAACCCTTCACCACACTGACAAGAAGGCTGAGGGAAAATACACAAATAAGTACAATCAGAAATGAAAAGAAAGAAAAAGAAACAGACATTTAGGAAATCCAGAGAATCTTTAGGTCTTACTTCAAATATCTGTACAGCACAAAATTTGAAAACCTAAGTGAAATGGACAATTTTCTTGATAGATTCCACCTACCAAAGCTAAAGCAAGATATGATTAAAAATTAAACAGTCCTATATCCCGTAAGGAAATAGAAAGAGTCATTAAAAATATCCCATTCAAAAAAAACCCCAGGGCCAGATGTTTTCAGCACAGAATTCTACTAGACCTTCAAAGAAGAGGTAATACCAATGCTCTTCAAACTCTACCACAAAATAGAATCAAAAGGAACACTGCCAAACTCATTCTATAAGGCCACAGTCACCCTGATCCCTAAACTACACAAAGACCCAACAAAGAAAGAGAACTTCAGACCAATTTCTCTCATGAACATAGACACAAAAATACTTAAAAAAAAAAAAATACTGGCAAAATGAGTCCAAGAAGACATCGAAAGTATCATATACCATGATCAAGTAGGCTTCATCCCAGGAATGCAGAGGTGGTTTAACATATGAAAATCCATCAATATAATTCACCATATAAACAAGCTGAAAGAAAAAAAACATATGATCATCTCCTTAGATGCTGTAAAAGCATTTGACAAAATCCAACACCCCTTCTTGCTGAAAGTCCTGGAGAAAACTGTCATACAAGGACCAAACCTAGAAATAATAAAGGTGATATACAGCAAGCTAGTAGTAAACATCAAATTAAATGGAGAGAAATTTAAAGCATTTCCTCTAAAATCAGGGACAAGGCAAGATGCCCACTCTCCCCATATCTCTTCAACAACTACTTGAAATTCTAGCAGGAGCAATAAGACATCTAAAGGAGATCAAGGGGACACAAATTGGAAAGGAAGAAGTCAAATTATCCCTCTTACCAGACTATATGATAGTATACATATGCAGCCCCAAAAATTCCACCAGAGAACTCTTATAGCTGATAAACACCTTCAGTAAGGTGGCTGGATAAAAAATTAATTGAAAAAAATCAGAATCCTTTTTTTACACCAAAAATAAACAGACTGTGAAAGAAATTAGGGAAACAATGCCCTTCACAATAGCCAAAACAACATAAAATACCTGGGGGTAACTCTAACCAACCAAGTGAAAGACCTGTATGACAAGAACTTCAAATCCTTGAAGAAAGAAATTGAAGAGGACTTCAGAAGATGGAAAGACATCCTAGGTTCATGGATTGGTAGGATAAACATAATAAAAATGGCCATCCTGGGGGGATCCAAAATGGCGGCAGCCCACACGGACTGCCTTTTAATCATGGGAAAAATAGCCACAAAACCGCAAATGTTATAAGACACTGTACAAAAAAAAAAAATCTGAGTGACTCGACCCCCCTGGGTCTCACCCAACTACCCAGGGACCATTAAAAGCCCCTGGGTAGGATGCTCCCTCCCACTCTTGGACACACATGGAAGCCGCTGAATCTGGGAATTGGGAACCCCCCACCAGGAGAGACTCGCCGGATAAGATTCACTCTAATACCCAGCGGGCAGATTGAGACACCACACAGGGATACTCTCCAGCCTGCTGGGGCACCCAGGTCCTGCACAGATGATCCGGCTATCTGGCAAAGGAGAGTTGCGGACCCGTGGAAGTGCTCCACTGCAGAGTCCCCGTCCAGCTGCAGATTGCGATCCACTGTGGTATACTGGAACTTGGTCGACCTTGATGCCACTTGCCAGTTTCCAGAGCCAGTTCCATATACACATTCATGGGGCTGTGGGAGCAGCAAGGCTACAGGGGGTGAAGGCGGACTTAACCACCACTGAATCCAACCCTGGGCAAACTGTGAGGTCTTTACTATTATTATTAGATTTTTGCTAATACAGGCCCTTCCAGCGGGGAACCAGAGCTTAAGTGTATACAGCTCCACCCCCTGGATAAGTGAGTTCTCCACCTGAGAGGCGGGGTAGGAAAACAAACCTTACAGGAGTGGAGTCAGGCAATTCGACTGCTACAACAAAGCGCCCCCCTTTGGATCCAAGCCCAGAAGAAAACAGGAGCAGACAGCACTTCCAAATGGCCAAAGACCCCAGAAAAAAAAAATCAGGGCAGAATGACTCCAACAAAGAAAGCTATGCTCTTTCATCCAACCCTGACCACATCACCACAGCTGAAACACATGAAAACGATAACAATTCTACATTATGGTAAGTGATAGAGTCCCTTTAAGAAGAACTTAAATCTATGAAGGAATTCAAAGAAGCCACATTTTCACAAATGAAAGCAATGGGTAATAACATTAGAGAACTCCAAAACAAAGAGGCTCAACTTGAACAGGTAAAAGACAGGACAATGGAAGACTTCCAGGCAAAGACAAGCAAATTGGAGCAGGAAATGTACAAAACAAATAAAACCATTCAAGGCATGAAAATGGAAATGGAAACAATAAAGAAAACACAATCAGAGTTAAAAGTGGAAATGGAGAATCAAGTGAAGAGAACAGGAACTATGGATATGAGTACCAAAAATAAGATTCAAGAGATGGAAGACAGGATCTCAGGCATGGAAGATTCGATGGAAGAAATCAGTACAACATCCAAAGAAAATGAGAAAGCTAAAAAATCTCTCACCCACAACATCCAAGAAATCAAGGACTCAATGAAAAGACGGAACCTAAGAATTATAGTCATAGAGGAAAGAGAAGACCCCCGACTGCAAGGTCCAGGAAATATCTTCAACAAAATCATAGAAGAAAACTTCCCAAACCTAAAGAGATGCCAATAAAAATACAAGAGGCTTACAGAACACCAAACAGATTAGATCAGAAAAAAACTCCTCTCGCCACATAATAATTGAAACTCCAAATGTACAGAACAAAGAAAGAGTATTAAAAGCTGTAAGAGAAAAAGGCCAAGTCACATACAATGGCAGACCCATCAGGATTAGACCTGACTTCTCAGATACTTTAAAAGCTAGAAGGGCCTGGACAGATGTCCTACAAGCCCTGAGAGAACATAGGTGCCCAGCCAGACTACTATACCCAGCAAAACTCTCTATCAACATAGATGGAGAAAACAAGATATTCCATGACAAAATCAAATTTAAACAATATCTACCCACAAACCCAGCCCTACAGAAGATCCTAGAAGGAAAATTCCAACCCAGAGAAGATAACTACAACCAAAAATAGAGGAAATAGAAATCTCCACAGCAACTAAACAAAAAGAAGCACAAGTCGACCACATATACCAAAATAATGGGAAATAACAACCCTGGTCACTAATATCCATAAACATCAATGGACTCAACTCGACAATAAAAAGACACAGACTGGATCCATAAACAAGACCCATCTTTTTGCTGCATACAAAAAACACATCTCACTATTGAAGATAAGCACTATCTCAGAGTAAGGGCTGGGAAAAGGTTTTCCATGCAAATGGACCCAGGAAGCAAGCAGGAGTAGCCATCCTAATATCAGACAAAATAGACGGCAACTGAAGTTAATAAAAAAAGACAGAGAAGGGCATTACATATTCATTAAAGGAAATATCCACCAAGAAGACATCTCAATATTGAACATCTATTCCCCAAATACAAAGGCACCTACATTTGTAAAAGAAACGCTTCTAAAACTTAAATTGCATGTTGATCCCAACACATTACTAGTGGGAGACTTCAACACCCGACTCACAACAATGGACAGATCATAAAGACAGAAGCCAAACAGAGAAATAATGAGTCTAACAGAGATCATGAACCAAATGGACCTAACAGATATTTATAGAATGTTTCACCCAAACACAAAGGAATACACGTTCTTCTCAGCACTGCACGGAACCTTCTCCAAAATCAACCATATAGTTGGACACAAAGATAGCATCACCAGATACAAGAAAATTGAAATAACTCCTTGTATCCTATCAGACCTCCATGGAATAAAGCTGGACTTCAACAGCAAAAAAATCAACAGAGTCTACACACACATGGAAATTGAACAAATCTTTACTGGATGATGACTGGGTCAGGGAAGAAATAAAGAAGCAAATCAAACACTTCTTAAAATTCAATGACAATGAAGGCACAGCATACCCAAACCTAAGGGACACAATGAAAGCTGTGCCACGAGGAAATTTCATGGCACTACGTGCCTTCAAAAAGAAAATTGTGATAGCTCATATTAGCGAATTAAGAGCTAAACTGGGTGAATTGTAAAAAAAAAAAAAAGCAAACACTCCCAAGAGGAGCAGAAGCCAGGAGATCATCAAACTTAGGGCTGAAATAAACAACTTAGAAACAAAAAGAACTATACAAAGAATCAATGAAACCAAGAATTGGTTGTTTGAGAAAATCAACAAAATAGACAGACCCTTAGACAAATTAACTAAAAGGCAGAGGGAAAAAAACCCAAATCAACAAAATCAGAAATGAAAAGGGAGAAATAACAACAGACATTGAGGAAATCCAGAGAATACTTGGATCCTACTTTAAAAATCTATACTCCACCAAATTTGAAAACTTAAGTGAAATGGACAATTTTCTTGATTGATTCCACCTACTGAAGCTAAATCAAGATCAGATTAACAGATTAAACATTCCTATAACCCCTAAGAAAATAGAAAGGGACATTAAAAACCTCCCAACCAAAAAAAAAAAAAAAACCAAACAACAACAACAAAAAAAAAACCCAGGGCCAGATGGCTTTAGCACGGAATTCTACTAGACTTTCAAAGAGGAGCTAACACCAATACTCTTCAAACTCTTTCACCAAATAGAATCAGAAAGAACATTGCCAAACTCATTCTATGATGCCACAGTCATCCTGATTCCTAAACCACACAAAGACCCAACAAAGAAAGAGAACTTCAGAACAATCTCCCTCATGAACATAGATGAAAAAATACTTAAAATACTAGCAAACTGAATTCATAAACACATCAAAAGTGTCATACACCATGATCAAGTAGGCTTCATCCCAGGAATTCAGGGACGGTTGAACATACGAAAGTCTATCAACGTAATTCACCACATAATCCAGATGCAAGAAAAAAACCACATGATAATCTCTCTAGATGCAGAAAAAGCATTTGACAAAATCCAACACCCCTTCATGCTAAAAGTTCTGGAGAGAACGGGCATACAAGGACCGTACCTAGAAATAATAAAGGCAATATACAGAAAACCAGTGGCCAACATCAAATTAAATGGAGAGAAACTTGAAGCATTTCCTCTAAACTCAGGGACAAGACAAGGATGTCCACTTTCACCATATCTCTTCAATATAGTACTTGAAGTTCTTGCTAGAGCAATAAGACAACCAAAGAAGATCAAGGGGATAAATATTGGAAAGGGAGAAGTCAAAATATCCCTTTTTGCAGACAATATGAAAATATACATAAGCAACCACAAAAATTCCACCAGAGAATACTTACAGCTGATAAACACCTTCAGCAAGGTGGCTGGATACAAAATTAATTCAAAAAAATCAGAAGCCCTTCTCTATACAACAAACAAATGGTCTGAAAAAGAAATAAGGGAAACAACCCCCTTCACAATAGCCACAAACAATTTAAAATACCTGGGGATAACTCTAACCAAGCAAGTAAAGACCCATACAACAAGAACTTCAAGCCCTTGAAGAAAGAAATGGAAGAGGCCTTTAGAAGATGGAAAGATCTCCCATGCTCATGGATAGGTGGGATGAACATAATAAAAAATGACTATCCTACCAAAAGCAATATATAGATTCAATGCAATTCCTATCAAAATACCAACACAATTCTTTATAGACTTGGAAAGAGCTATTCTCAATTTCATATGGAACAACAAAAAGCCCAGAAATGCTAAATCAATCCTATACAATAAAAAACATCTGGAAGTATCCCAATCCCAGATTTCAAGCTGTACTACAGAGCAATAGTAATAAAAACAGCATGGTATTGGTATAGAATCAGACCAGTAGATCAATGGAATGGAAGTGAAGACCCAGAAATAGACCCACACACTATGGCCACCTAATTTTTGACAAAGAAGCCAAAATGGCACAATGGAACAAGGACAGCATCTTCAACAAATGGTGCTGGTCTGTCTACCTGGATGTCCACTTGTAAATGAATTAAATTAGACCCATACTTATCCCCTTGTACAAAACTTAAGTCCAAGTGGATCAAAGACCGTAATATAAGGCCAGTAACACTAAATCTACTAGAAGAAAAAGTGGGAAAACCCTTGAACTCATTGGCACAGTTGACAACTTACTGAACAGAACACCAACAGCTCAGGACCTGAGATCAATATTCAATAAATGGGACCTCATGAAACTGAAAAGCTTCTGTAAGGCAAAAGACAGTGTCATTTGAACAAAACAGCAACCTACAGATTGGGAAAATATCTTTACCAACCCCACACCTGATAGAGGGCTAATATCCATTATTTACAAAGAACTCAAGAAGTTAAATGACAAGAAACCAAATGATCCAATCAAAAAAATTGGGAACAGAACTAAATAGAGAATTCACAAAGGAAGAATCCCTAATGCCAGAGAGACACTTGTAGAAAGGCTCATAACCCTTAATCATCACAGAAATGCAACTCAAGACGACTCTGAAATTCCATCTCACACCTGTGAAAATGGCTAAGATCAAAAGCTCAAGTGATAGCACATGTTGGCAAGGTTGTGGAGAAAGCAGAACACTGCTCCATTGCTGGTGGGAGTGCAAACTTGTACAGTCACTAAGGAAATCAGTCTGGAAATATCTTAGAAAACATGGAATAGCCCTACCTCAAGACCCAGCCATACCACCTCTGGGTATGCATCCACAGGATTCCTCACCAAACAACAAGGACATTTCCTCATCTATGTTCATAGCAGCCTTATTTGTAATAGCTAGAATCTGGAAACAAGCCAGATGTCCCTCAATCAAGGAATGGATAAAAGAACAAAAACAAAACTGTGGTACATCTAAACAAGGAAATACTACTCAGCCATCAGAAATAAGGAAATCATGCAATTTGCAGCTAAATGGATTGAACTAGAAAAGTGAGCTAACCCAGACTCAGAAAGATGCACATGGCCCTATTCACTTATAATCAGATTTTAGCCATATACTACAGTATAACTATACTACAACCAGTGCACCAAAGTAACAGGAACTTAGACTTTGCTACCTGTTAATGAGACATTTGCCCTAGTGGTGCTGCCATATAGGACCCCAGTATATAAGGAATCTCTTAGTTCTCATATGACTACTGAAGTGGGTGGGAGACTGATATGTAGGGACACCCCAATCTGGAGGAACATTCTAGAAGCGAGAGGGGTTAGAGGGTAGGAGAGTGTGACTGGGAAGAGTGGAAAGAGGACACTGTTATGGAGATGTAACTTGAAGTAATAAACATTTAAAAAATGAAACTATATTAATCAGTAATACTCAGCTCTTGATCTCCTAGAATTGGGGAAGACTTTTTAACAAACAATCAAAGAGCCTGCCTTGTGAGGATGTGAGATGTGAGAATAGATGATATCTGTATGATTGCTGTGGAGGCTGAAAAACTGAGTAATATACTACCCATACCTCCACAAGGCAAAAGCTGCTTATGCTGAGACTATATGAGGGAAATCAATCCCTCCCTGATAGGCTGGTTTATCAGAGTCATTAGGAACACTTTTTTATCTCCATCTGAATTCCCCATATATGCCTTGGAAGGAAAACAATAGTGGAAGGTCAGGCACTATTGAGGGAACTATATAAAAGGGGTTGTGTTTGAAGCATAGCTCACTGAACATAAAACTCTGTTCACAGAAGAGATGAAGAAAAAGTTGATTCAGCAGGGACCTCGGGGCTGGTATGAAGCTCTAATAATTTTGCTGAGCCCTTTGTTGAGGCATGATGTTTACAAAGTAGGAAAGGCTTGGTGGATCTCAGTGACTTAAACCTGCAGGTAAAGAGAGTTGATAAAATGAGAGATCAATCTAGTGGAGAGAAGAAAAAGCAAAGTATAGGAAGAGGAATGCTTGGGTCCTCAAAAACAAACACAGCAAGATTTATATTGAATCAGTGTTCTGAAGGAAAACAATGATAGAAACCAGATTGTGTGTTAAGGATCTTTTGGGAGCCTTTAAAGCCTGATGAACAGTTCACAGAAGATATCCTTAATAGAACAATTCAGGCATGATGTTCAAGCTTGTCATAAGGGTAGGTAATTATTCCTCCAGACTAGAGAGTACATTTTCCTCAAGAAAAAGGTTATACTAGGGGGACAGATGGTTTTCTCATTTAGGGCCTCCCCTAACATCGAGGTATGGAGAGGTAACAGGTATAGCTAGAGCCATAGTGTTAACCCAGGGAATCTTAACCTCAGATATGAAAATGTAATGGCTCAAAGACAATTATTATAGATAAGGATTATGATAAAGTTTATGATAAGTTCAAGTTAAGGATTATGTAGAACAATTTAAGTCAGTTCCTCCTGTCTTAGTCACTGTTCTATTGTTGTGAAGAGACAGCATTACCAAGGCAACTTTTATAAAATAAAACATTTAATTGGTGACTTACTTACAGTTTCAGTCCATTATCCTCATGGTGGGAAATATGGTCATATTCCTGGTGATAGAGAAGCAAATGAAAGAAACAAGTTTGAACCACTGGCTAATAGAGATATTGGAACTGGCTTGTTCTTTCGAAACATCAAAGCCGAACCCTAGTGATGTATTTCCATGAGCGAGGCCACATCTCCTAATCCTTCTCAAATAGTTCCATTCCCCAAAGACTAAGCATTCAAATATATGAGCTTATGAGGTGTATTCTTATTCAAACCACCATACCTCATAACCATGCTTTGCAGTCAATCTTGATCTGTGAAGAAGCAATTGATATAAACAGATGGTGTCTTTCATTCTATATTAGAGCTTTTTTATGCTTGATTTTAGTATCTTCTTAGTTGTGAGCTCCTAGAATCTCCTTATACTTTCTCAGAATATATGACAGCAGGCATTGAGAATGCTTTACTAAGGTTATCTTTTTACTGTAAGCCAGGACAAGACCTGTGGCTGGAGAGGTCATGGGTTCAAATGGGGAAATATATTTTATGATTTTACTAGATAGATATGATGTGCCTGTCAAACTCCCTCCTAAACAAAGCATTTACCCTCATAGATCACCAGTGTTGAAAGCCTCAACTCATAAGCACTGATAAAGTTTCTTACAACAAATGACAATTACTGTGGCAATGTGGCCTAATTATTAGTCATAGGTGGACACCTATAAACACCCTTTCCAGTGTGCAGGAATAATTTTGAAAGAGGGCATGAAAAGAATGTTATACCCAGAGGAAAGGGTGGAGTGTTGTATAGTCATTTCCTATAGATTGAAGCATTCCTTCCTGCAGGGAATCTCCTGAAGACAGAAAGTACATAACTCAAATAATTTTAAGAAGTGCCTGATACTAACAAGCTTCACTAGTTCTCTCTCTCTCCTCAAGATTATATAAACAGTAGAGACTGCTGAGAGTGTCTCAGACAAACCAAGCTACAAAGAAGACTGAAACTAGACCAGCTGCTGAAAATGAGCAGAAACCAGCTAATCAGCCTGGAAGAGGTTTAGATCAACTTAAAACACCTAGAAAGGACACACCCCAACCCACTGAGCTGCCTCTTTACTATTATTTCTTTGGTCATGTACAGTTTATTAATAGGTCCCAACAAAACATTTTTCATTTCAGTAATATTTTTATTTATCACATGATCTTCATTGTTTCCTAGATGTTTCATCTTTCTCCTTATGTTGCCTTTCTATTTGTACATGTTTTCCACTTAGTTCATTAAAATCTTACCATACTAATAAAAGTTATTTTGATCTCCTAGCTTGGTCATTTCAGATTTTATGAGCCTAGCTTTAAGTGTGTGTGTGTGTGTGTGTGTGTGTGTGTGTGCTTCCAGACTGCTGTTTTGACTTTTCTTATAACTTGCATTTATTTTATCTGGAAGTCAAAATAACACATCACTAGTAGGACATATGGTAGATTAAAAATTTAAGATTGTCTAGCCAGCCAATTAGTGTTTGCTGTTTACTGTAACTGCAGTGTCAGAGGCTAAAATTTCCTCTTGTGATCTTGTTCTTTGTTCCTCAGTTATGTTTGAGTTTTTCACAGCAAGTTAGTAAATACAGTCTGAAACACCCAGTTCTTTTAGCTGAAGTATATTGTTATTGTATATGAATGCAATTGATGAAGTGATAAACTATGAGATGAAGGAAACATGCTAAAACTCTACAATTAAGTTTTAATGTTTTAGTATACTTTTCCCCATATGGAAAAGAGATCCAGAATTCTGTACTGCTTTTTCCACACTTCAGTTAGGTTTTGTAAACATCCATCAAGTTAAACTGTAATAAAAATAATTTCCCAGAGGACTAGGCTGTTTTGAGAGCAGAGGGCATTTTGAATGTTCCTCCTTGTTCTTTCTGAAGTGTCAGATATTTCTCTATTTTTCTCATTTGAACTTGATGGTATTCCTAAAGGTAAAACTCAGGAAATTACACAGAACTCATTAGGAATAAATACCTTAGACTTTTAAATTTTGTGTTAATACTTACACAATACTTCAACAATTCATCAATTACACTTTATCGTTCTCTACCAATTCTGGCCCCAGCTGTGTATATCTACTTTCAATATCCAACAAAGCTTTGCATATGCCTGTTTATTTCAACAGTTTGCAGGATAGCATTTTGCCCTGTGACTTCTGTTCCTTTATGGATTTAAGAATTATTGATGTTTAGTTCATTTAAATTTTATTCTTGTGAGACCAGAAACTGGAAGTTAAAGCTATTTCTTTTTTAAAGAGAAATATATTTTTGTATAGCATGTGATTTTAATAACAATATTTAGTTATCTCTCTTTTTTAATTAAAAATTTATATGCAATATTTTTGATAATCTTCTTTCCCTTCCTCCTTACATACCCCACTTTATGTTTTCTTTCTCCCCCTCTCTGTCTCTCTGTCTTTCTTTCCTTGAGACATGGTGTTTATATATAGTCCTGGCTGTCCTGGAAATCACTATGTGAACAAGGCTGGCATCAAGCTCATAGAGATCTTCCTGCCTCTGCCTCCTGATAGCTGATATCAAAGGCATGCATCATCATGCCCAGAGCTGATAAGGCAATATTTCTTTGTATTTACACATACTTTTCCATTGTAGTTACTTTGTTGCTCTGTGTATTATCCATTGTACTGTTTATTAACTTCAAATATACTATTACTGAGTTCTAGGCCACCAGCCAGGAACACATCTTAATATTCAAAGACCATTTTCTACTTTTGATCTACGTTAAATTAGTTTAAATAATCCCTAGAAAAATCAAAAGTTAGCATACAGAACTGCCTCTGATAGTACTGTGAAAAGGTAGGATCTTTGAATTTCCAGTTAGTATTTTAGTCCCTTTATCCTTAATCAGGACCAGATGATCAGGATTTCATTGAACTTTGCTATTTTAATTTGAAATTGCATTGTTCTGAAACTGACATATGATGGAAAATTTTTTTTTAATCAACGTTTCTTTACTGCAATGACTAAATAACTTTTACTATGTGAGAACATTTTGCCTTGTTTTATTTGTTGCCATGGATTGGATTTTGTTCACCTGAAATTTGTGTATATATTGATGTTTCAACCATGGTTGATTCTGAATATCAGATCCTTCCATTGCACAAGTGCTAAGATGATAGCTTTGTGCTACAATACCTACCTTATATAGTGGAGATTTAACCCAGGATTTCATGCATGCTGGACAACCACTCTACCAACTGAGCTATATCCTCTGCTTCTAATTACTGTTTTCTTTCATATCTGGTTATATATCCTTTTGAGGACCAGAAATATAATCTTGTGACAATTTACATAGCCCTTTTTATCTTTAGGTCACTAAAGTTTAGTTAAACTTAAAGTTAAAATTAAAGTTTTGGTTTCAGAGTTGTTTTGAATTACATGTCTTTCTTTATCTTCAGGTTGGGTTTGAGTGGCAGTCCTGACTTTTGGCTGGAGTTAGTGGCCATGGAGTTGGATCTGACCTTGAGACACCACTGTCTTCTCCATGTTTCAGACGTACATGCTTATGTGGTTCTTATTGCTTCTATGATTAATACTGAAGGACTGAAGATTTCCTTGAATATTGATCTGTTCAGTGAAAACAGATGTAAGTTCTTAGTGAGTCTATGAGAAGCATATCTATTATGATGTTTCCTAACATAAATGTTCTCCAAGTAACATTATCTTGTATCACTTCTTACAGATGCAGTACACTCACAACCAGATAACAAAACAAAAGTTAAAGAAGATAAGGGCAGAGATCCAAGATGGTGCAGACCATAGAGCAGTGTATCTGAGTAGTAGGAGAATGAGATTAGTCACTCTGGAGTGAATGTGAGGTCCCCTAGTTGAAAATGAAACACAGACGGTGGTGTCTGAATTCCCACAGTGAACATTGAGACTGGTCAACAGATAAAACAGCCCACGCAGTTCCTGGGAACACCACCCTGAGATCAGCCAGCTCCATCATCTGTCTGGAGAGGAGCTCCGGATAGAGGAGATCTAGCCCAGGAGCGGATCCAGCTCATGGCTCCAGCCACAGACCAGAGGACCCCGCCTGTCTGCCTGATATCCAGCCTGCACTTGGACCTGTACACCCAAGGGAAAAACAGCCGCACCACAAGAGCAAAGGTAAGTGAGTTTTTTTTCCTGGAGTTTTCAACATGGTGGCACAGTGTGCACTGTAGTGGAGAGACAGAGATCTAACCCAGTCACAGCAAAACAATTAGGAGCCA
Source organism: Lophiomys imhausi (assembly GCA_907164525.1). Lineage (NCBI taxonomy): Eukaryota > Metazoa > Chordata > Mammalia > Rodentia > Muridae > Lophiomys > Lophiomys imhausi. The sequence goes on from CAJQZJ010000060.1 coordinate 63,074, forward strand.
AGTCTGACTGCAAACAGAGCCCGCTACTGTGTGTTCTCCATAAATGTTGGGGTGGGTGGGTCACTCACATTAGCACCCAAGCATCTGAGGCAGTCAGCAACAGGCACACTGAGACTGGCACCTATTGTGGGTGGAGCTCCCTGCCTGCATGGTCAACCTAGCTGGGGAGCCAGAACGACTGGGTCAGTGAGAACAGAACACAGACCCAACCACAGCTCTACCTGCCTTTCTGAGGAGACCTGCCAGCTCCCAGGTCCTCAGAGGCTAGCCGTCTCCCCACTCCAATGCCCTCTATATTGGTCCAATTGGGTCACAAGCAGTTGAGGAGAGCGGCAGCCACCCTCCTCTCCGAGAGCCAGTCAGTCTATTACAGGAACCTGCCTGCCATCTGGAGGTAAACACCAGGATCTCAGGATCAGCCAACCCCCAGGGCAGGGAGTTTTCCTGAGCAACAAGGTCAGCTGAAAAAAGAAACAAACAAACAACACCTTGGTCAATGGGATGACAAAAAGTCAGCGCAAGAACATGGTAGAAAAAAACCAAAGCAACAGGATGTCTCCAGATCTTATCAATAATGCTACAGACAACTCTGGACAGCTGAACACAATTGAAACAAAGGAAAATGACCTTAATCCTATTCTTATATTAATAATAGAAGGCCTAATGGAGGAAATCAAATACCGCAGAGAGCAACAACAAAGTACTGCAAAGGAGGTGATGGAAATGAATAAAGAGCTTAAAGGAATGGAAGACCTGAAAAGGGAAGTTGAAGCAATGAAGAAAATCCAATCGAGACATCTATAGAACTGAAAATCCTTAAGAAAAGAATCGGAACTACAGACATTAGCATCAGAATACAAGAGATGGAAGAAAGAATTTCAGGCTCAGAGGATAAAATTGAAGAAATTGAAACCTCTGTCAAAGAAAATGTCAAATCTAAAAAAATCCTGACACAAAACCTTCAGGAAATCAAGGACACAATGAAAAGACGGAATCTCAGAATAATAGGAATAGAAGAAAGAGAAGAGTCCCACCTCCATGGACCAGAACATATCTTCAACAAAATCATTGAAGAGAATTTCCCAAATCTAAAAAAAAGAGATGCCTATAACTGTACAAGAAGCTTACAGAACTGCAAATAGATTAGACCAGAAAAGAAAATCTTTCTGCCACATAATAATCAAAACACTAAATGTACAGAACAAAGAAAGATTTTTAAAAGCTGCTAGGGAAAAGGGTCAAGTAACATATAATGGCAAACCTACCAAAATCACACCTGACTTTTCTTCAGAGACTCTAAAATCCACAAGAGCCTGGACAGACGTCTTGCAGACCTTAAAAAACACAAATGCCAGGCCAGACTACTATTCCCTGCAAAATTGTCAATCAACATAGATGAAGAAAACAAGATATTCCATGACAAAGCTAAATTCAAACAATATCTATATACAAATCCAGCTCTTCAGAAGACATTGGAAGGAAAACTTCAACCTAAAGAGGTTAACTACACACAAGAAAGCACAGAAAGCAAATAGCAAGCCTGCAGCAAAAGCAAAAGAAAAGAAGCTCACTCACACACTATTTCCACCAATATCAAGATGGCAGGAAGTAACAATCACTGCTCATTAATATCTCTCAATATCAATGGACTCAATTCCCCAATAGAAAGGCACAGGCTAGTAGAATGGATGCAAAAACAGAATTCCACATTCTGCTGCTTACAAGAAACACATCTCAGCAAAAAAGATAGACATTATCTACAAGTAAAGGGCTGGAAAAAGATATACCAAGCAAATGCAACCAAGAAAAAAGGTGGAGTAGCAATTCTAGTATGCAACAAATTGGACTTTCAACCAACATTAATCAAAAGAGATGGGGAAGGACACTATATACTCATCAAAGGAAAATCCACCAAGAAGAAATTTCAATACTAAACATCTACACCCCAAATGTAAGACCACCCACATTCATTAAAGAAACACTACTGAAGCTTCAATCCCACAATGAACCTCACATATTAATAGTGGGAGATTTGAACACACCACTCTCACCACTGGACAGATCAACGAAGCAGAAATCAAACACAGAAACAATGAACCTCACAGATGTCATAAATTAAATGGACCTAATTGATATGTACAGAACATTTCACCCCAAAACAAAAGAATACACTTTCTTCTCGGCACCTCATGGAACCTTCTCCAAAATACACCATATATTTGGTCACAAAGAAAGCCTCAACAGATTCAGGAAAATTGAAATTACTCCTTGTAACTTATCAGACCATCATGGAATAAAGCTAGGCTTCAACAATAACAAAAACAACAGAGAGCCTGCAAAAACAAGGAAACTGAACAACTCTCTCCTCAATGACCTCTGGATCAGGGAAGAAATTAAAGTCTTCTTAGAACTCAATGAAAATGAAGGCATAACATACCCAAACTTATGGGACACATTGAAAGCAGTGCTAAGAGGAAAGTTTATAGCACTAAGTGCCTTCAAAAATAAACTGGAGAGCTCCTATACTAGCCACCTAAATCACATCTGGAAGAGCTAGAACAAAAAGAAGCAAACACTCCCAAGAGGAACAGAAGAGAGAAAATTATCAGACTCATGGCTGAAATCAACAACTTAGAAACAAAAAGAACAATACAAAGAGTCGACAAAACCAAGAGCTGGTTCTTTGAGAAAATCAACAAAATAGACAAGCCCTTAGCTAAAATAACTAAAAGGCAGAGGGAAAATACCCAAATCAACAAATCAGAAATGAAAAGGGGGAAATAACAAAAGACATTGAGGAAATCCAAAGAATCGTTAGGTCCTACTTCAAAAACTTGTACTCTACAAAATTGGAAAATCTAAATGAAATGGACGATTTTCTTGATAGATTCCACCTACCACTGTTAAATCAAGAACAGGTAAACAAATTAAACAGTCCTATAACCCTTAAGGAAATAGAAGAAGTCATCAGAAATCTTCCAACCAAAAAAAGCCCAGGCCCAGATAGTTTCAGCACAGAATACTACCAGACATTCAAAGAAGAGCTAACACCAATATTCTTCAAACTGTTTCACAACATAGAAATAGAAGGAATACCGCCAAACACATTTTATGAGGCCACAGTTACCCTGATACCAAACCTCACAAGATCCAATGGAAAAAGAAAATTTCAGTCCAATTTCTCTTATGAACATGGATGCAAAGATACTTAATAAAATACTTGCAAACCGGATCCAAGATCACATCAAAAGTATCATCCACCAGGATGAAGTAGGCTTCATCCCAGGGATGCAGGGGTGGTTCAACATTAGAAAATCCATCAATGTAATCCACCACATAAATAAGCTGAAAGAAAAGAACCACATGATCATCTCATTGGACACTGAAAAAGCTTTTGACAAAATACAGCACCCTTTCATGTTAAAAGTCTTAGAGAGTCAGTCATACAAGGACCATATTTAAACAAAATAAAGGCAATTTACAGCAAGCCGATAGCCAACATCAAACTAAATGGAGAGAAACTTAAAGCGTTTCCTCTAAAATCAGGGACAAGGTACAGCTGCCCACTCTCTCCATATCTCTTCAACATAGTACTTGAAGATTTAGCTAGAGCAATAATACAACAAAAAGAGATCAAGGGGATACAAATTGCAAAGGAAGAAGTCAAAGTATCCCTATTTGAGATCATATGATAGTATACATAACTGACCCCAAAAATTTGACCAGAGAACTTCTACAGCTGATAAACTCCTTCAGCAAGGTGGCTGGATACATAATCAATTCAAAAAGATCAGTCGTCCTTCTTTAAACAAAAGATAAATGGGTTGAGAAAGAAATAAGGGAATCAACACCCTTCACAATAGCCACAAATAATATAAAATACCTGGGGATAATCTAACCAAGCAAGTGAAAGATCTATATGATAAAAACTTCAAGTCCCCGAAGAAAGAAATTGAAGAAGTTATCAGAAGATGGAAATATTTCCCTTGTTCACTGATAGGTAGGATCAACATAATAAAAATGGCAATCTTACCAATAGGAATATACAGATTCAATGTGATTCCTATCCAAATGCCAAGTCAATTTTTTACAGATCTGCAAAAAACAATTCTCAACTTCATATGGAATAACAAAAGACCCATAATAGCTAAATCAAATATGTACAATAACAGAACATCTGGATGTATCACTATCCCTGATTTCAAGCTGTACTACAGGGTGAGAGTAATAAAAACAGCAGTTTTAAAACAATACTGGTATAGAAACAGACCAGTTGACCAATGGAATCAAATTGAAGATCCAGAAATAAACCCACACACCTACGGTCACTTAATTTTTGATAAAAAAGCCAAAAAAAAATAAATAAAATGGAAAAAGGAAAGCATCTTCAATAAATGGTGCTGGTCTAACTGGATGTACATGTAGAAGAATGCAAGTAGATCCATACTTATCACAAGTACAAAACTTATGTCTAAGTGGATCAAGACCTCAACAGAAATCCAGACACATTAACATTAATAGAAGATAAAGTGAAGAAAATCCTTGAACTCACTGGAACTGGTAGCAACTTCCTGAATAGAACACCAATAGCTCAGGCACTAAAATAAACAATCAATAAATGGGATCTTATAAAATTGAAAAGCTTCTGTAAAGCAAAGGACACTGTCCTTAGAACAAAACGGCAGCCTACAGACTGAGAAAGGATCTTCATCAACCTATCATCTGACAGAGGGCTAATTTCCAAAATATAAAAAGAACTGAAGAAATTAAACAGCAAAAATCAAATAACCCCATCAGTAATGGGGTAGAGTGCTAAACAAAGAATTCACAGAAGAGGAATCTCTAAAGGCCGAGAGGCATTTGAGGAAATGTTGAACATCTTTGGTCATCAGGGAAATGCAAGTTAAAACAACTCTGAGATTCCATCTCACACCTGTCAGAATGGCTAAGATCAAAAACTCAAATGATAGCACATTCTGGCAAGGAGGTGGAGAAAGGGGAACACTCCCCCATTGCTTGTGGGACTGCAAACTTGTGCAACCACTTTGGAAATCAATCTGGAGATATCTTAGAAAATTAGGAATAAATCTACCTCAAGACCCAGCCATAGAAATGTAACCACAACACATTGCCTCAATAATATTCATAGCATCTTTATTTGTAATAACCAGAAACTGGAAACAACCCAGATGTCCTTCAACTGAAGAATGGATAAAAAACAAAACAAACAAACAAACAAAAAAAAAAAAAAACACTGGTACCTTTACACAATGGAATACTACGCAGCTATCAGAAATGAGGAAATCATGCAATTTGAAACCAAATGGATGGAACTAGAAAAGTTCTTCCTAAGTGAGCTGAGGCAGTCCCAGAAAGATAGACATGGTATGTATTCCCTTATAAATGGATATTAACCATGCATCACAGGATAACTATCCTACAACCCACACATCCAAATAGATAGGAACCTAGTATATCTATCCTAGGAAAAATTCTACCCACCAGTGAGTCATGGAATCTGCTGCAGGTTAGTGGAACCCCACACCCTAGATGGTGTGCCTTATCAAGCTCCAGTACACGTGGAAGCTCTTGGCCCTCACATGACACAAGAACTGAGGGAGTATGATATGTGAGGGCCCACCTCATCTGAGGAGAAGGAGAATAACAAGTAGAGGAACAAGGAGGGAGTGAGGGAGGGAGGGAGGGAAAGAGGGGCCAGGAGGGGTGTAGGGAGGAAACTATGTTCTAGAAGTAAATAATACTTTTTAAGAAAAGAGTTAATAAGATTAAAAATATAATAAAAATACAATATAAAAATTTCAAACTATAATTTACCAAAGGTATTCTTGCCTTACTGGCATGAACGTGAAATGGCCTTAATTTCAGATTAGAATGTTAGACTGCAGGTGGTCACATAGATTACACAAAATTAATATCAGCTTAAAAGTTCTTTTGTTGTTGTTGTTGTTGTAGAGGTATAGCATATTTCCATGGTTTGGCATTAAAAAGCAGGTAACAGGTTTAAAACACTGTAAATAAATTCAAGGTTACAGCTTTTCAACCTGGTTTTACAAACGTCCAAGAGCTGAAAAAACTTAGAGCTAAGGTAAAATACATGAAATGCGTTGTGTTAGCCCACGCCTTAACTCCAGCAGAGACAGGAGGATCACTATAGAGTTAGTTGTCTTATAAATTCTAGAGTTACAAGGAACAGGGTGGTGATGGTTAACACCCTTAATCCAATCATTCGAGAAGAATACACCCTTAATCCCAACACACTAGAGACAGAAATAGGCAGATCTCAGAGCTCAATGTCAGCCTGATACAAAACAAGCTCTAAACAGAGAAAAACTTCGATCCAGGGGTGGTGGAGCACATCTTTAATCCCATCAGTTGGGAACCACATGTCTTTTATTTCTAATACTTAGAATGCAAAGACAGGCACATAGGATTTGGAAGGATTTAGTTTTAAAAGCTACTTACAAAAAGCATGCTGCAATTCAAACAAATTGTCCTTTGAGATTTCAAATTATATACACTAAAGGTTTGTTTACCTCCAAATTATCAAAATAATTTCTTTTTTAATCCGGATTGAAAGGTAATACTTTATATATTGTCAAAAAAAAAAACAAATTTGCTCTAGGAAAAGTATTACCTGAACTCCCCACCCCGCAAAAATGTGATTGTCCCAGAGTTAGGATTAGGGCAGGGCTTTGTTCTTATCATTCAGGAGATTTAAAGCATCCATTCAAGCAATCCAGGGAAATGGACAACAGAAACCTCAGCAGAAAACTGATCAGACACCAAAGAAGAGGAGTGACCTAGATGATCCAGCCTTGCAGACTTCTTCAATAGCTGTTTTTTCAAAAGTCTACAACCACAACAACTCAAAATTGCTAAGATTGTTCAGCTTTACACACTGCTCCAGCCAGAACTTCAGTAAAACCCTGAAAATCAGCTTCTCTCTACGAACTTCTTAGGACATCTAAATAGCTGAGCACAAAAGGACTGAACATCAAATGATTCTATTAACATTTTAACCATTTTTCCATTCTTATTTGGGCCCCAAACAGGTTTACTACGTCCCAAATCAATAGGAAGTCATTTTAAGAGAACAACGTCCCATCCCCAGAAGGTTGGGAGGGTGTTTCCCCCCTTTGGTTATTTGATGGATAATAGAAAATTTCGTAATTTAGGGGAAGAGACTACAAGCTATTAAATATTCTTGTTAAATGGGATTTGGAGTTCAGACCCAGAGACTTCTCTCTTTTTCTTTTTTGTATCCTTCTTTCTCTCCTATGTAGGAGTGAACAGACTTGAGAAAAAAATGGACATAGACATAGTATAGGAAAGATCAAGCAAAAAGGACAGATTATTGAATATGTCTTTATACCTTTGTATATTGATACAAAATTAATATTATATTTGGCTAAATTGGCATTGATCATTGTGTATTAATGCAAAATTAAGATTGTATTGGGCTTCATTGGTATTGATCTTTGTATATTGATACAAAATTAAGATTATATTTGGCCACAAGGGTATTGACCCTTGTATATTGATGCAAAATTAAGATTGTATTGGGCTACATAGGTATTGATCTTTGTATATTGATACAAAATTAAGATTGTATTTGGCA
>CAJQZJ010000060.1:73724-106903 GCA_907164525.1 Lophiomys imhausi
TTTCTTTCTTTCTTTCTTTCTTTCTTTCTTTCTTTCTTTCTTTCTTTTTTTTGTTAGCATTTCAGTCTCTATAAGCCTCTAAGAGCCTAGATGCATTGGTTCTGTTGACCTACATATATTGATCTTGACCCCTCCAGGTCTGGTAGAAGTTAGGCCTTTAGTAAATTAGTAGGCAGTTCAGATTAGTATCTGGCAATACATAAAAGAGAACTTGGTATCCTTTGAACTTGAGCCAAGATGGACAGAATACAGTTGAGGCCATAGTTCTTTGAACTGCCCTGTTGAAGGGGTGTGGCTAGAAAATTATTCAACTTACTCTTTTCCTCCTGTCCTCACCAATTGAGATTTTATAAACCTGAAAGAAATTGTCCTTGCAAACTGACAAAGTAAGGCCCAATGGACTTTAAGCTTGAAAGAGACTACCTGATGGGACTGCCATAAACCAAGTCACCCTGCATGGACCTATGCTGAGAATATTAATATCCTTTTATGAAAGTGAAAATAGTGTTAGTTATGTATTTTTAGGTAGGTATTAGAGTGTTTTAGATATTAGGCTGTTCTTAGATCATAGGTTTTGGTTATAAGATTTAGGTATTTATAGGTGTTTCTTAAGTACTATTAAATATAAGTGCTTATAAATGAAAATATTCTGTTACAACCAGGTCTCTCTATTCCTCCTCCCTCTCTTATATCGGGTTCCCAGAGCTCCACCTAATGTTTGACTGTGTGTCTGAGCCCTTGCTTTGTTCTCCCACTGGGTGGAATTTCTTGATAGGGGGCAGTCTGTCATGGACTCTGTTGCCTCTTAGTGGGACACTTTAACTGAGCTGCCATGTCAGACCCCAGAGAAAGAGGAAGGTCTTAGCCCTCATGTGAGTGATGAACAGAAGAGGTCTGATATGTGGGTGCCCCCACACTGGAGGAGAAGGATAGATGGGAGAGGCAGTAGAGGGTGGGGCAGTAGAACTGGGAGGGGAGGAGGGAAGGGGCTGTAATCCAGATGTAACTGAAATTAATAAATAAATGTTTAAAAAAGGCATGCAACATGTGCTAGAGTTGTATTTCTGTGAAGAGCCTTTGAGAAGGAATATTATATACAAGAAATAGAAATATAACAGGAACTAGCAATCACTGGTCATTAATAACCCTCAATATCAGTGAACTCAATTCTCCAATAAAAAGACACAGGCTAACAGCATGGATTCAAAAACAGAATCCATCACTCTTCTGCTTACAGAAACACATCTCAGAAAAAAGACTTTATCTGAGAGTAGGGGGATGGAAAAAGATTTTCCAAGCAAACAGACCCAAGAAGCAATCTGGAGTAGTCATTCTAGTGTCTAATAAAATTGATTTTCTTTTTTCCAACATTTATTTATTTATTCAAGTTACATCTCAATCACAGTCCCTTCCCTCCTCCCCTCCTGGGCCCATCTCCCTCCCCTCTTCCTCTTCTCATTCCTCTCATCTTTTTTTTTAATTTAAGGTGTATCTTTTTTCCCCCAATGGCTTTCCCTTTCAGTCCAATAAAAGGTTCTTTTTCTTATATCAATAAATATAAGACAAAACAATAAGAACATTTAAGCAACAATTATGAAAATTATAAGTTATAACATACATTGCCAATGTCCAGTCCATATGTATTTGGCAACTGATAAGAATATTCTATTATATATCTATCTCATCTCGATGAGTTTCAAGTTCTATACCTAACTCAGTTTCCATCCTAACTTGTATTACCAACTTAAAAACATCTTCTTAGAACCTAGAACATCTTTTTAATTCCTAGAAAAACTTGAAATTTAACTGTGAGACTATAAGTATCTAGTCTTCAACCACATCAGTGACCTGATAAGGATACATATACTTGAATAAACATGAAGTATAGAGCAAACAGCTTCTAAAACTAGGAACTGACAGACAACAGTTTGCCTGGACAGTCCTCAATTTCTCTCTATAACATTTTTTCCATTCTTATTTGGACCTCCAAACAAGTTTCCTACATCCCAAATGAGCAAGAAACAATTTTAATTCCCATTCCCAGAAGGTGGGGTGGGTGATTTTTTTAGTCATTTGATGGGTTATACATGCTTGTTGTTACTTAGGGAGATTAGTTGCAAGTTGTTAAACAAGGTTTAGGGGGTTAGACCCAGGGATTTCTCTCTTTTTCTTTTCTCTATCCTCTTTCTCTCCTATCTAGGGTGGGAAGCTTTGAAAAGAAAAAAAGGGGATATAGACATGATATAGGAATGATAAATAAAAAGTGGTAGATTATTGAATCTGCTCTTATATTTTTGTATATTGATATAAAATTAAGGTTATATTTGGCTACATTGGTATAGATATTTGTATATTGATACAAAATTAAACTTAACTCTTTTTAAAGTATTGTACCTATGTAATTTTTTAAAATGCAATGTGAAGTTTTGGCCTTTTGATAGTAACTGTCACAAACTGTTTAGGATAATTAAGAAATGCAAACTAATAGTCATTCAAACTTGTCATTTTGTTAGGTAGCAGTGTAGTGTATCACAGATGTTTTGAAAGTTAATCAGAAATCAAGTTGCCAAGAGTCAAGCAACATTTACTTATCCAGATATGTGGAGATGGATAGATGGTCTTCAAAAACCTCAAGAGATATGTAGAATATGACATTTAAAGATGTTTTCTTAGCTTAAGATTTTTTTTTATATTGAGACATGTCAGCTCCTAAAGCAGTCCCTATTCTACTCTAAGTAGATGATGATCATTGAAAAATCTTAATTTGGAGATGGCTCCATTAGTGGCAAGCTTGCCAATGGGTAAGAGAAAGCCCTTGCTTCAACTGTGGACAGAATGCTGTCCAAAAGGGACAAAACTTGGAAACAGGTAAGTCAAAAGTCTAACTTTACCAAGACAGTATAGGCAAGTCATTCATATTTTCTACTACAAAATTAATGTTTGTAAGACATACTGAGGGAAAAGGCTGAAGATAAAATAGACTTTCAACCAATGTTAATCAAAAGAGATGGAGAACACTTCACACTCATCAAAGGAAAAATATACCAAGAAGACATCTCAATTCTGAACATCTATGCCCCAAATGCAAGAGCACCCTCATTCATAAAAGAACCATTACTAAAGCTCAAACCCCACACATTAATAGTGGGAGATTTCATCATCCCAGGCTCACCACTGGACAAATCAACAATACAGAAATCAAACAGAGAAATAATGAAACTAACAGATATCATGAATCAAATGGACCTAACAGAACATTTCACGCAAACCCAAAAGAATATACTTTCTTTTCAGCACATCATGGAACCTTCTCCAAAACTGACCAAATAGTTGGTCACAAAGAAAGCTTCAACAGTTACAAGAAAACTGAAATAACCCTAACCTCTTGCATTTTACCAACCACCATGGAATAATGCTGTCCTTCAAATAACAGAAACAACAGAAAGCAAACTCATGGAAACTGAATAACTCTCAACTCAATGATCTCTGGGTTAGGGAAGAAATTAAATACTTTTTAAGAATTCAATGAAAATTAAAGCACAACATACCCAAATTTATGGAACACGATAAAATCAGTGCTAAGAGGAAAGTTCATAGCACTAAAAGGAATTGGACAGCTCTTACACTAACAACTTAAAAGCACATCTGAAATCTTTAGAACAAAAAGAAGCAAACACATCTAAGAGGAGCAGATGCCAGGAAATAATCAAACTCAGGACAGAAATCAATAACTTAGAAACAAAGAAAATAATAAAAAGAATCAAAGAAACCAAGAACTAGTTCTTTCAGAAAAATAAACAAGATAAACAAATACTAGTCAAACTAATTAAAATACAAAGAGATAGTATCCAAATTAACAAAATCAGAAACGAAAAGGAGGGCATAGCAACAGATACTGAGGAGACTCAAAGAATCATTCAGTCTTACTTCCACTAAATTGGAAATCCTAGTGGAAATGGATGATTTTTTGATAGATTTCCCTTATCAAAGTTAAGTCAAGATCAGGTGAACCATTTAAACAGTCCTATAACCCCTAAGTGTAAGGAGTTAGATTAATATAAATTAGATTTAGTAAATATCTAGGGGTTTCTGATACAGTCTCTTAGTTCAGGGCATGAAGATCAACTTGGCTGTGACCATTTAGGTTATCAGCTTGTGGACTAAAAACAAGGATGAAGCCAGGTGAAAAACAGGAAAGACTTAATGGACTGAAAAACAAGATTGAAGCCAGGAAAACCAGGAAAGACTTAATGGACTAAAACCAAGGTATTTGGCCTGGCATTGTTTTCAGCTGCTAAGTGGGCAGAGCCCAAATTAAGCTGAAACAGGTGGAACAAGGAGAGATCCTATTTAAGGACAAGTGGATGGAGCTAAGGGGCCCCCATGCTGGAGAGCTCCGATGCTAGCAAGTCCTCATACTAGAAAGGACAAGTAGTTTGTATCGTCTGATGGAGAAAGCACTGGTGAACGGATGGCCGGATCTCCCTGAGGCAGAAAGAAGCTAGTGAACAGAGAAAGCCTCAGCAAGACAGGAAAAGGCCAAGGACTAAACCCTGTGGCTCAGCTTTTGCCTAGAGGGGTTCTGAAAAGTGACCTAAATGAAACTGTGGCTGGCTTTAAAGACTGAGCCAGAGCGGCAGATTTGCTGATGTGAAGGAAATATGTTGGCCTACAGATGGCTGAGGTCTCAAAGAGAGAAGAAAGCCTCAAGACTTATTTAAGGTGAAACTGCCATAGCCAATTTACCCTGATGAATCTACATCTGAGATATTCCAGACAAAAGACTGTTAAGTGCATTAAAGGGTCTACCACAGAGACCGTGTTCCTGAGGACAGACGACCTGCCCAGAGACTGTATCCTTCTAAAAGTTTATAAAAATAGTTGTAATAGTTATTAATTGGTTTAGTGGTTAGGTCATAGGCATTGTAGAAATTTGTAGGAATAGTAGTTAAGTGTTTATATTTTTATAAGTGAATATAGTTATCAATAAATAAATATTTAATAATTTTAAAAAGTTTGGTTACACCTAAGGAAATAGAAGCACTCATCAAAAGTCTCCCAACCAAATAAAGCTTAGGGCCAGATGGTTTCAGTGCAGAATTCTACCAAATTTTCGAGGAAGAGATAATACCAATACTCAAACAATTCTGCAAAATAGAAACAGAAGGAACATTGCCTATCTCATTCTATGATGCTGTAGTCACCCTGATACCTAAGCAACAGAGTCAACAAAGAAAGATAATTTCAGACTAATTTCTCTTTTGAACATTGATGCAAAAATAGTCAACAAAATACTCACAAACCGAATCCAAGAACACATAAAAAAAAAAATCATGCACCATGATCAAGTAGATTTCATCCCAGCAATTCAGGGATGGTTCAACATTGGAAAAAATGTGTCAATGTAATCCATCATATAAACAGGCTGAAAGAAAAAAAATATGATCACCTCACTAGATGTGGAAAAAGTATTTGACAAAATCCAACTCCACTGTATGATAATAGTATTGGAGGGATCGGGGATACAAGCATAATAAAGGCAATATACAGTGAGCCAGTATCCAATGTCAAATTAAATGGAGAGAAACTTAAAGCATTTCCCCTAATATCAGGGACAAGGCAAGACTACCTACTCTCTCCATATCTATTCAACATAGTATCTAAAGTTCCAGCTAGAGCAATAAGACAATTAAAGGAGATCAAAGGGAATACAAATTGAAAAGGAAGAAATGAAAGTATCCCTATTTGCAGATAATTTGATAGTATACATAAGTGATCCCCAATATTCTACGAGAACTCCAACAACTGATAATGACATTCAGCAAAGTGGTTGGATAAAAAATTAACTCAAAAAAGTCAGTAGCCCCCCTTCATACAAATGATAAATGGGCTGAGAAATAAATTAGAGAAAAAACACCCTTCACCATAGCCACAAACAATATAAAATACCTGGGGATAACTCTAACCAAGCAAGTGAAAGACCTGAATGACAAAAACTTCAAACCTTTGAAGAAAGAAATCAAAGATCTCCCATGTTCATGGATCAGAAAGATTAACATTGTACAAATGGCTGCCTTACCAAAAGCAATGTAAAGATTCAATGCAATTCCCATCAATATCCTGACACAATTCCTTACAGAACTTGAAAGAACAATTCTCAGCATATATGGAAAAATAAAAAAAACCCAGGATAGCGAAAACAGTCCTATACAATAAAAGAACTTCTGCAGGTATCACCATCCCTGACTTAAAACTGTAATACAAAGAAATAGTAATAAAAACCACATGGTATTGGCATAGAAATAGACAGGTTGACCAAGAGAATCAAATCAAAGACCCAGAAATAAACTCACACACCTATGGAAACTAGATTTTTTTGATAAAGACGCCAAAACCGTTCAATGGAAAAAGATAGCTTCTTTAAATAGATCCATATTTATCACCTTGCACAAGACTCAAGTCCAAGTGGATCAAAGACCTCAACATAAAAAACTGATACACTACACCTAATAGAAGAGAAAGTGGGAGAAACCCTTGAACCCATTGGCACAAGAGACAACTTCCTGAATACAACACCAATAGCTTAGGCACTGAAGTCAACAATTAATAAATGGAACCTAATGAAACTGAAAAACTTCTCTAAGGCCAAGGACAATGTCAATAGAACAAACCAGCAGTCCACAGATTGGGAAAAGATCTTTACTAACCCCACATCCAACAGAGGGCTAATAAAAAAAATAAAACAACTTAAGAAATTAAACACCAAAAACCCAAATAATCCAATAAAAAATGGGGTACAGAGCTAAACCTAGCATTCACTACAGAAGAATCTCTAATGCCTGGGAAGCATTTAAAGAAATACTCAACATTAATCATACGGTAAATGCAAATCAAAATGACTACGATATTGCATCTGACACCTGTCAGAGTGCTTAAGATAAAACACTCAAGTGACTGCACATGCTGGTGAGGATGTGGAGGAAAGGAAACTGTTCTCCATTGATGGCGGGAGTACAAACTTGTACAACTAGTTTGAAAATCAATCTGGCACTTTCTCAGAAAATTGGGAGTAGTTCTACCTAAAGATCCATTTATACCAATCCTTGGCATATACTCAAAATATGCTTCCCAAAACCACAAGATATTTCCTGAACTATGTTCATATGAGTTTTATTTGTAATAACCAGAAACTGGAAATAACCCAGATATTTCTCAAAGGAAGAATGGATTAAAAAATCTGTGGTACATGTACACAATGGAATACTACTCAGCTATCAAAAACAAGGAAAACATGCAATTTTCAGGCAAATGGATGGAACCACAAAAGATCATCCTGAGTGAGTAGTGCAAAAAGATCCAAAAAGACACACATGGTATGTACTCACTCATAAGTGGATATTATCCATTAAGTTACAATCCACAGACCCAAAGAAACTAAGTAAGAAGGCAGGCTCAAGGGATGATGCTTGAATCCCTCTAAGTAGGGGAAATAAAATAGACATCAGACGTGGATGGAGCGCACCCAATATAACTGCCATTTGAAAGGCTTTATCCAGTAGATAATAGAAACAGATGCAGAGATCCTCAGCCAAACATTAGGCAAAACTAAGGGAGTCTTGTGGAAGAGTTAGGGAAAGGTATGAGGGAGCTGGAGGGGTCAAGGTCACCACAACAAGACCCACATAGCCAATTATCTTGGCCATAAATGGTCTCAAAGGTACTGAACTACCAACCAAAGATAGACTTGGATAGACTGGTCTAAAGCCCACTACACACATGAAGCTGATCGGCTGCATGGTTGTCAGTGTATACCCTAATAATTAGAGCAGGGACTATCTCTGATTTGGAATCTGTTGTGCCCCTCTAGATCCAAGTTTTCTAGCAAAACTACCTTGTCTTGCATCAGTGGAAGAGGAGGCATTAGTCCTGGTGTGATTTGATGTGCCAGAGTGGGTTGGTACTATGTGGAGAGGAGTATGGGGGAAGTGGGTGAGAGGGTGGAACTGGGAGGAGAGGAGGGAGGAGGTTGTGATTGGGATATAAAATAGACAAAGAAATCAATGAAAAATATGAATAGAAAGAACCTGGAATATCTGCTAAGGAAACCTGTAAACAATGACCAGAGTAAGAAAAGGAAAACAGTTATACAGGACGCACATTACAAGCCCACAGGGCTGTTGGGGTTTATGATACCATATATCCTAAAAGCTGGATACAGAGCTATAAGATTTACATTGTTTAAATTTCCACTGTAGAGTTTCAGTCCTGCTTTAATTTTATTTTTGTTTTCTATATTTTGACTCTTGCCTTTTATAGTGGTAATGTTTATTTTGGAACCTTTTATAATGGCATATGTAATCTTTGTATCTTTGGAGATTATAATATCCTTCCAGATTTTACAAGTACATGCAGCTAAGAGATTGCCTTATGCCTCAATGAAGACCTTGAAATTGGGCTTTTGAACAATCATTTAAGACTATGCAGAATTTTGGAGATAGGCTGAAAGTTTTGAAATATGAGATGTCATTGGCGTCCTCAGATAAGAATGCTATGGGTTAAAGTGATAAGCTTCAGTTTCAAATGGACAAGAGGCCAACTTGTAATTGTTAATATGCATTGTCAGTTTGACTGGATTTAGAGTCACCCAGAGGACTGATAAGGCCTAAATTTAAGTGTATATGAAAACATATTTTCAGAATATAGCCAGGCAATAGTCAGGGAAAGACCATTATGAATATAGATGACATCATCATTGTTGACTGGAGGATGAGATAGAATGAAAAGGGAAAAAAGGAAAGTCAACTCCTGTGTTTTCTTCCCTGTGGACCCCTTTCATCCATGATGTGAACTGCCCTATTCTGCCATTGCCTCTCTGCCACAATGGATTGACACATCTCAAACCAGAAAATCAAATAAAGAATTCCCATGATTATTTATGTTAGATAACTCCTCACAGTAATGCAAAAGTAGCTACATATCTTCTCATTTGTTCTGTATGAGTTCTCAGTAGACTGGAAGGTGACTGCTCACATTGCCATGAAAGCACTTTCTTTACTCTTTCTTTTTTAATGTTTTTTTATTACTTCAAGATACATGTCTATCACAGTGCCCTCTTTCCACACCTCTCAGTGCCACCCTCCCCCCTCCTATCCTACTCCTCCAGAGTGGGGTGTCCCTACTTATCAGTCCCCCACTGCAGTTCAGCAGTCATATGAGGGCTAAGAGCCTCCTCATACACTGGGGGCCTACAAGGCAGCACCACTAGGGCAAAGTATCTCATTGACAAGAAACAAAGTCTATGTTCATGTTCCCTAAGGTGCATTGGTTGTACTAGAGTTATCCTGTATTATATGGCTAAAATCCAACAACAAGTGAATAGATGACATGTGCATCCTTCTGGGTCTGGGTTAGCTCACTCTGGATGTGCTTATCTAGTTCCATCCATTTGGCTGCAAGTTGCATGATTTCGTTGTTCTGATAGCTGAGTAGTATTTCATTGTGTAGATATAACACAGGTTTTTAATCCATTCTTCAGTCAAGGGACATCTGGGTTGTTTCCAGTTTCTAGCTATTGCAAATAAGTCTGCTATGAATATAGAAGAGGCAACTTCCTTGGGATTTGGTGAGGAGTTATTTGAATGTATACACAGAAGAGGTATGACTGGGTCTTGAGGTAGATCTATTCCATATTTTCTAAGATATAGACAGACTGATTTCCATGGGGGTTATACAAGTTTGCACTCCCACCAGCAATAGAAGAGTGTTCCCCTTTCTCTACAACCTCACCAGCATGTGCTGTCATTTGATTTTTTTATCTTAGCCATTGTGACATGTTTGAGATGGAATCTCAGAGTCCTCTTGAGTTGCATTTCTCTAATGATTAAGGATGTTGAGCTTTTCTTTAAGTGTCTCTCTGCAATTAGAGGTTCCTCTTTGGTGAAGTCTCTGTTTAGCACTGTTTCCCATTATTTGATTGTATTATTTGGTTACGTATTATTTGGTTTCATGGGTTTAATTTCTTGAGTTCTTTATAAATTTGGGATACTAGCTCTCTGTCAAATGTGGGCATGATAAAGATCTTTTCCCAATCTGTAGGTTGCCGTTTTGTTCTAATGACAGTTTCCTTTGTCTTACAGAAGATTTTCAGTTTCATGAGGTACCAATTATTGATTGATTGTTGGTCTTAGAACCTGAGCTGTTAGGAAGTTGTCATCTGTGCTGACAAGTTCGAGGGGTTTCTCCAGTTTCTCTTCTAATAGATTTAGTGTGTCCAGCCTTATGCTAAGGTCTTTGGTCCACTTGGACTTAAGTTTTGTGCAAGGTGATAAGTATGGATCTAATTTCATTCTTTTACATGTTGACATCCAGTTAGACCAGCACCATTTGTTGAAGATGCTGTCCTTTTTTCATTGTACGGTTTTGGCTTCTTTGTCAAAAAGTAAATGACCATAGGTGTGTGGGTTCATTTCTTTCTAGGTCTTCATTTTGATTCCATTAATCCACTGCTCTATTTCTGTACCAGTAACATGCTGTTTTTTATTACTATTGCTCTGTAGTACAGCTTGAAATCTGTGATGGCGATGGCTCCAGATGTTTTTATATTGTACAGGACTACAGTTTTTTTAAAGTGAGACCTAAAGTCTCTCTGGATTTCTGCAATGTCTGTTGTTATTTCTCCCTTTTCGTTTATTTTTAGGCGTATTTTCTCTCTGTCTTTTAGTTAATTTGACTAATGTTTTGCCTATTTTGTTGATTTTCTCAAAGAACCAACTCTTCATTTTGTTGAATCCTTGTATTGTTCTTTTTGTTTTTAAGTTGTTAATTTCAGTCCTAAGTTTGATGATTTCCTGCCTTCTGCTCCTCTTGGGAGTGTTTGCTTCTTCTTTTTCCTAGTTATTCCATTTCTGCTGTTAATTTGCTAATATGAGCTATCACAATTTTTTTAATGGTACTTAGTCCTATGAACTTTCCTCATAGCACTGCCTTCATTGTGTCCTATAGATTTGTTGTGCCTTTGTTTTCATTGGATTTGAAGAAGTCTTTGATTTCCTTCTTTATTTCTTCTCTGACTCAGTAGTTATTGAGTAGAGATTTGTTCAATTTCCATGAATGTGTAGGCTTTCTGTTATTTCTTTTGTTGCTGAAGACAAGCCTTAATCCATGGTGGTCTGATAAGTTACAAGGAATTATTTCAATTTTCTTGTATCTATTGAGGCTTGCTTTGTGTCTGACTATATGGTCAATTTTGGAGAAGATTACATGTGGTGCTGAGTAGAAGGTGCATCCTTTTGTGTTTGGGTGAAACGTTCTGTACTTATTTGTTAGGTACATTTGGTTCATAACTTCTGTTAGTCTCATTATTTTTCTGTTTGGTTTTTGTTTCAATGACCTGTCCTTTGTTGTGAGTGGGGTATTGAAGTCTCCCACTACTAATGTGTGGGAACTAATGTGTGGTTTAAGCTTTAGAAGAGTTTCTTTTACAAATGTGTGTGCCCTTGTATTTGGGGCATATGTATTCAGTAGGTATTGAGAAGTCATCTTGATGAACTTTTCCTTTAACGATCATGTAGTGCCTTTCCCTATCTTTTTTGATTAACTTCAGTTGAAAGTCTATTTTATTTGATATTAGGATGGCTACTCCAGCTTGCTTCCTGGGTCCATTTGCTTGGAAAACCTTTTCCCAGCCCTTTACTCTGAGGTAGCATCTATCTTTGTTATTAAGATGCATTTCTTTTATGTACCAAAATAATGGTCTTGTTTACAGATCCATTCTATAAGTGTATATCTTTTTAGTAGAGAATAGAGCCCATTGATGTTGAGGGATATTAATGACCAAAAGTTTTATTTCATGCTATTTTGGTGTAGGTCATGGTTATGTGTTTCTTTTGGTTTAACTGCAGTGGAGTTTTTTGTTTTTGCTTTTTTGTTTGTTTGTTTTTGTTTTTGGTTTTTGTTTTTGTTTTTTTTTTTGCTTTCTCTGTTTTCTTGGGTGTAGTTATCTTCTCTGAGTTGGAATTTTCTTTCTAGGATCTTTTGTAAGGCTGGATTTGTCGGTAGATACTGTTTAAATTTGGTTTTCTCATGGAATATCTTGTTTCCTCTGTCTATGTTGACAGAACTTTTTGCTGAGTATAGTAATCTTGCCTGGCACCTGTGTTTTCTTAGGGCTTGTAGGACATCTGCCCAGGCCCTTCTGGGTTTTAAAGTTTCTGAGGAGAAGTCAGGTGTAATTCTGACGGGTCTTCCATTGTACATTATTTGACCTTTTTCTCTTACAGCTTTTAATATTTTTTCTTTGTTGTGCATACTTTGAGTTTTAATTATTTAGTGTTGAAGGGAATTTCTTTCCTCGTCCACTCTGTTTGGTGTTCTGTATGCATCTTGGAATTTTACTGGCATCTCTTTCTTCAGGTTTGGGAAGTTTTCTTCTATGATTTTGTTGAAGATGTTTCCTGTACCTTGAATTTGGGTATCTTCTCTTTCATCTATGCCTATAATTCTTAGGTTCTGTCTTTTCATTTAATCCTTGATTTGAGAACTTTGTTAGATTTCTCATTTTCTTTGGTTGTTGTACTGATTTTTTCAGTCGAATCTTTCATGCCAGGGATACTGTCTCCATCTCTTGTATCCTATTTTTGATACTGATGTCTGCAGTTCTTGTTTTCTTCCCTTGGTTTTCTACCTCCAAGATTGTCTCTTCTTGTGTTTTCTTTATTTCTTACACTTCCAATTTCAAGTCTTGAACAATTTTATTGGTTTTATATGTTTACTACTCCAATTTGCTTGTCTTGGTCTGCAAATCTTTCAAATCATTCATTGCCTTGTCTCTTTCCATTAATGTTGGGCTGAGTTGGCTTGTAGGTCTCTAATGGTATTCTCCATTGCTTTCATTTGTAAAAGTGAGGATTCTTTATATTCTTTCAGGGATTTAATTTCTTCTTATAAGGACTCTATCATTTTCCTAAGTATACATTTGTCATCATTTTCATGTGTTTCAGCTGTGGTAGGATGGTCAGGGCTTGCTGTGTTAACCTCACTGAATTTTGTTGGAGTCATATTTCCCTGATTTTTGTCAATTTTTTTTTCTTTTGCTGACCTTTAGCCATCTGGTTGTCCTCAGCTGATTGTTTCTGATGTCTTTTGGACCCAGTGCCAAGGACAGAGTTTTGGTATATAGTTCATATAATCTTGGTTGTCTGTAGCTCATCACAGTCTAGGTGGTTTCGTGAGATGGGTTCTGGGTCTTAGTGCCCCCCCCCCCAAGCTCACCCCTTCCCGTTTTGTCCCAACATGAACTCAGGTTGGGGATTGGATGAGATGTGCTATTGCAGCTTACAGAGACTTGGATTCTAGCAGGTCTTCCTAGCAATGTCAGTGGGGCTCAGAAGACCACAGATTGTAGGTTAGAGCAGCAGGTCATGTATCTGGTCAGAGGGTCAGGTCCATGGTCTCCCCAGGTGGCTTCTTCTAGGTGGTCCCCAGGGTACCTCTGTGCCTCTCATCCCTCAGCATTAAGCCCTCCTTATAGTCTGAATCACTCAGGCGGTGCACAAAGGCCAAGAACTTGCTGCTCCCTTGCTGGGGCTGTAGATGCTGAAGACAGGGTATCCCACTGAGAAAGGGCAAGGTGCAATATGAACACCACACCATGTCAGCTGGGCTTGGACTCAGTGGAGTTATGCAGCCTCTTAACCTGCCTTTCAGCCAGCTACAATCTTACCATTTCAGTGGCACTGCTGCTCTTCCTTGGGTGCTAAAGTGACTGCATGGAAGCTGGGCACTCAGGAATTTGTATGGTACCTCTCTATCTGATGGTTGGTGCTGCCTACCAAGGCCCTGCAGTGATCGAACCCCTGTACTGGTGCAGGAAAAGCATCCCTTTGCCCTGTCTGGGCACAATGTACTTCCACATGATTTTTTATCCAGTAGAGGGACCTGTACGGCCAACACCTTTCTAGGTAAGCCCAGATAAACTTGCACCTCCCAGATTGCCACTCCAGTGGAAATAAATAGAGGTCGTCCCACAGTTCTCTTGTAGCTCAGAATGTGCTGTGGATTGCTGCCATAATGGTTCCGTCAAGAATATTTCTATTCCGGTTGCTCATCTGGTCCTTTTTTTTTTTTTTTTTTTTGGTGCTGGAATGCTGTCATGGAAAGTAGGTGCTCCGAAGTCTGGTGAGTATCCCTGTCTGGGGTTTGGAGCCACTGACTGGGTATAAGTGGCTTGTGCCCACTGCCATGGCAGTATCCGCCTCCTGGGTTAGGATTTCTCACCATGCCCCTGCACCCTCAGTTCCATGTCAGGCCCCTCAGCTGGTAGGTCTGTTTCCCTGAGTGTCTGGGACTCCCACCGAGGGACCCCCACTTGTCCCTGGGTTCATCGGGTGCAACACTGAGGGTTCATGATTCTCAGGTTGTTGCTTAGCTTATTTATATTTCTGCGATTTTTGAGCTATTTTTCCTGAGCTCCAAATGTGTCCCTAGTGACTGCTGCCATCTTGAATCTTCCCCTCTTTACTCTTTCTTTATGGAATGATATTCTTTTCACCAGATGACCTAAGAGAAACACTTAAATAAAATGTATAACCAATGCAGTGAGAATTCATTAATCCAATTGAGTTGGCACAAATTGTAGAGAGCTGCGATGTGCCGTGCCTTAAAGATGGCGCCGGTTTCCACCTTCCACCAGCTCTCAGTGGTAAACAAGTCCATATTTGGCAAAGACCGCTGATCTGGCTTGCTTCCGCATACGTGGGCCTCTAAGATAGCAGCACGTGGCTTTACTTGATTGGCTGTTCATATAGTATTTAGCCTGTGGGTTGGGTCTGCCCGGGCATTCGGAAGACTGTTTTCAAGGGACCTGAATAAACTGCTGGAGAAGAGCTTTTGCGAGTTGCGTCATCCTTGCTGGTCGAGGGGGACGCGACAACAAATAATTAATATTCAAAGATCCTAATGGACTTAATTCCATTATATTTAATTATCTACCCTTTGCATTTACTCTTCTCCTTACTCTTTCTGTGAAGAGAAAGAATGGCTAAAGTCTTAGTAGAGTATTAATCTCAGCTGTAAGTACTGAAACTGACCTCCAGACACACTTTATTTTTTACTTTTTTTTTAACCATGGAGGGACTATAAGCATGATTTAGTGGTAAAGTGGTGTTTAGTGTGCAGAGGACCCTAGATGGGTGCCCTAGAACTTCCTAAAAACAAAAAGAAAAGACATTTTGAGTTTCTAATTTGTATATTCCTTCTCTTTGTTTCCATGAATTTCCATGAATTTTGAATAACCATTTTCATCAAGTTTCTATGAATGTCTTATAGAGCTTTAAAAAATGAACTGCCAATCAAGCTGCTATTCCCGTTTCAAAAATGAAGATAAATGAGTTATAATGAAGTAGATGAAACAAAGGACCATTTATTACATGGATTTCAATTTTAGCAAGATCTTCTACAACAGTTGCTTCAGTTTAATTGATCTAACCTTTCCTATTAGATATCAGGAATATATTTGAATGTAAGTAAGAGAGGCCTCTTAGTTACTTTTTTCGCATATATTATATCCTATTCGGCAATATATATGTATTGCCTGTAGATGTCACTGTACCCTTATGATTCTCAGGAAATCAGCATTCCTCCACAATCCAAATGTATGAAAAAAGATTGAATTTTTATTTTTTAAACAGAGAATTAAAAGACAAGATCTCCCTTAATATAATTCAGAAACGTGGATGTTAGGTAGCAATATGTAGAAATACATGCACACATATGCACACACACATTTCTGCTAAGAAAGAATAGTATTAAAGTTGGTTAATGAATAATGTTTTCTTTTGTTTTAAAAAAATGGATAGACTATTTGGTTAGGAAAAAACTGACCAAAAATAAGACTCTATTTATCACCCTTTTAAACTAAAAAATAAGTTTAAAAACACTTACCTAACATGTTGTACAAATCATGTTTCAACAATATTTTCATAAGTTCTTAGGAGAGTGTCTAAGTTAGGATCTTATTGGTGTTAAGAGACAACATGACCACAGCAACTCTTATAAAGGAAAATATTTAATTGAGGATGGCTCACAGAGATTAAGCACATTATCGTGATGGGATGAAACACGGCAGTACACCTAGAGTTCTACATCTTGATCTGCATGCAGCAGAAGGATACTGTGTGTCTTGAGCAAAGGAGACCTCAAAGTGTACCTCATAGTGACACACTTCCTCCAAAACACCACATCTCCTAATAGTGCCACTCCCTACGGCCCAAGCACTCACACACATAAATCTATCGGGGGCCATTTTTAATCAAACCAGCACACAGAGTTAAAATAAAATGAATTTTGTGACTTACAGAAGAAAACATAGAAATTCTGCTTTTCTGGATGAGTTAATAACAGAGGAACTTTATTGTATTTTTTCAAAATTGGTGCATACATTAGCAATCCTTTACCTGAGAACTGGAATTGACTAAAGCTCAAAAACTCTGTGTGATTTCTTTTCCTTCTCCCTCAGTTGTGCTATATAGGAGTTCACACATAGGATGGATGCTATATAAGAAATCCATGACAGCAGTATAAGAACTTCAGGACAGCCAAGAGTTGAATTAAAAAACTGAAAGTTGAATATGGATGTTGAAGTACAAAGAAATCAATTGACATGGGAAGGTTTTGACAGTGTACCTTGCATTGTACTACAAAAATATGGGTCAGTGTTTGTTTACTTGACAGCCATGCCCCTTTTCTTAATTTAGGCTTAGAGATTGTGTTTCTCACAGCATGTAGCATATCAAAGTCTTTCATAAGGGAAGAATAGGATAATAAGAAATGACTTAGGTGTTTCATAATGTCTAGAAAGTCACTCTGAAAAGGCAGACTTCAGCCAATGACTGAAACATAGAGCTCTAAATAGTAAATAATGCTAGATTTTCAAAAACAGAGAATGGGGATCACAAGATCAGTTTAATTAAACCAGCTTTGGTGACAGAATAGTCTATGCTCAAGTTATCCAAATGGTTGCTTATTGCCAAAGATTAATACTCAGATAAATTCCACTTGATAAATGAGAAGATTGTAGAGCTATATTCTTCTACACATAAGTCTACAGGAGATGGGAAGGAAATCAGATAAGTCATGGATTCAGAAGACCATATGTGAAACTAAATTTCTTTGAAGAAAGCCAGATGTCCTGAGTCCTACTGAGTTTTGGCTGAAGATTGGAGAGGTTTTGTCAGAAAAAGATACTATGATCTTTTTAGACTATAATTTTCTTCTTTACAAAATAAGGCCATAGTTTTTTGTTTGTTTTGTTTTTTAGACACAGGGTTTCTCTGTGTATCCCTGGTTATCCCAGACTCACTTTGTAGACCAGGCTGGCCTTGAGTTCACAGAGATCTGCCTGCCTCTGCCTCCTGAGTGCTGGAATTAAAGGCATGAGTCACCACACCCAGCAACGCCATAGTTCTAAATGATCTCTTCTGTTATATTAAAAAATGTTGAAAGCCATTTTTATTATGTTGATCCTACCTATCTATGAGCATGGGAGATCTTTCCATCTTCTGATGGCCTCTGCAATTTCTTTCTTCAAGGGATTGAAGTTATTGTTGTACAGGTCCTTTACTTGCTTGGTTAGAATTACCCCCAGGTATTTTATGTTGTTTGTGGCTATTGTGAAGGGGGTTGTTTCCCTTATTTCTTTCGCAGCCCATTTGTTTGTTGTATAAAAAAGGGCTTCTGATTTTTTTGAATTAATTTTGTATCCAGCCACCTTGATGAAGGTGTTTATCAGCTGTAAGAGTTCTCTGGTGGAATTTTTGGGGTCGCTTATGTATACTATCATATCATCTGCAAATAGGGATAATTTGACTTCTTCGTTTTCAATTTGTATTCCCTTGATCTTCTTTGGTTGTTTTATTGCTCTAGCAAGAACTTCAAGTACTATATTGAAGAGATATGATGAAAGTGGACATCCTTGTCTTGTCCCTGAGTTTAGAGGAAATGCTTCAAATTTCTCTCTCCATTTAATTTGATGTTGGCCACTGGCTTGCTGTATATTGCCTTTATTATTTCTAGGTATGGTCCTTGTATACCTGTTCTCTCCAAAACATTTAGCATGAAAGAGTGTTGGATTGTGTCAACTCCTTTTTCTACATCTAACGAGATTATCATGTGTTTTTTTTCTTTCATCTTGTTTATATGGGGAAATATGTTGATAGACTTTCGTATGTTGAACCATCCCTGCATTCCTGGGATGAAGCCTAGTTGATCATGGTGTATGATACTGTTGATGTGTTCTTGAATTCGGTTTGCTAGTATTTTATTAAGTATTTTTCCATGTATGTTCATGAGGGAAATTGGTCTGTAGTTCTCTTTCGTTGTTGGGTCTTTGTGTGGATTAGGAATCAGGGCAACTACAACCTCATAGAATGAGTTTGGCAGTGATCGTTCTGATTCTATTTGTTGAAGGAGTTTGAATAGTATTGGTGTTAGCTCCTCTTTGAACGTCCAGTAGAATTCTGTGCTAAAACCATCTGGCCCTGGGCTTTTTTTGGTTGGGAGATTTTTAATGACTGATTCTATTTCCTTAGGTGTTATAGGGCTGTTTAATCTGTTAACCTTATCTTGATTTAGCTTCGGTAGGTGGAATCTATCAAGAAAGTTTCCCATTTCGCTTAAGTTTTCACCTTTGGTGGAGTATAGATTTTTAAAGTAGGACCCAAAAGCAATATATAGATTCAATGCAATTCCTATCAAAATAACAACACAATTCTTTATAGACCTGGAAAAAGCTATTCTCAATTTCATATGGAACAACAAAAAACCCAGAATAGCTAAATCAATCCTGTACAATAAAAAAAAAATTCTGGAGGTATCACCATCCCAGATTTCAAGCTGTACTATAGAGCAATAGTAGTAAAAACAGCACGGTACTGGTATAGAAACAGACCAGTAGATCAATGGAATCGAACTGAAGACCGAGAAATGGACCCACACCCCTATGGCCACATAATTTTTGACAAAGAAACCAAAACCACACAATGGAAAAAGGACAGCATCTTCAACAAATGGTGCTGGGCCAACTGGATGCCCACTTGTAAAAAGTGAAATTAGACCCATACTTATCACCTTGCACAAAACTTAAGTCCAAGTGGATCAAACACCATAACATAAGGCTGGTTACACTAAATCTACTAGAAGAAAAAGTGGGAAAAACCCTTAAACTCATTGGCATAGGTGACAACTTCCTGAACAGAACACCAACAGCTCAGGACTTAAGACCAACAATCAATAAATGGGACTTCATGAAACTGAAAAGATTCTGTAAGGCAAAAGACACTGTCATTCGAACAAAACGGCAGCCTGCAGACTGGAAAAAAAAATCTTCACCAACCCCACATCTGACAGAGGGCTAATATCCAAAATCTACAAAGAATTCAAGAAATAAAATGCCAAGAAATCAAATAATCCCATCAAAAAATGGGGGACAGAGCTAAATAGAGAATTCACAAAGGAGGAATTCCTAATGGCTGAGAGACACTTGAAGAAATGCTCAACATCCTTAATCATCAGAGAAATGCAACTCAAGACTACTCTAAGATTCCATCTCACACCTGTCAGAATGGCTAAGATCAAAAACTCAGATGACAGCACATGCTGGCTAGGGTGTGGAAAAAGGGAACCCTCCTCCATTGCTGGTGGGAGTGCAAGCTTGTGCAACCACTATGGAGGTCAGTCTGGCAATGTCTTAGAAAACTTGGAATAACTTTGCCTCAGGACCCAGCCATACCACTTCTGGGTATACATCCAAATGACTCCTCACAAAAATCATAAGGATGTCTCCTCATCTATGTTCATAGCAGCCTTATTTGTATTAGCTAGAAACTGGAAACAACCCAGATGTCCCTCAACTGAAGAATGGATTTAAAAAACTGTGATACATCTACACAATGGAATAATATTCAACTATCAGAATCAATGAAATTATGCAATTTTCAGCCAAATGGATGGAACTAGAGAAGCTCATCCTAAGTGAGCTAACCCAGACTCAGAAGGATGCTCATGGCACCTCTTCACTTATAGTAGGATTTTAACTATATAGTACAGGATATCTAGTACAACCAACGCACCAAAGGGAACATGGATATAGACTTTTTTTGTTGTTGTTGTTTGCTTTTCTTTGTTTGTTTGTTGGTCTGTTTTTTAGTTTTCCCTCCCTAGCAATGAGACACATTTCAGTGGTGTTACTGCCTTGTAGTCCACACTGTATTAGGAGGCTCTTGACCCTCATATGACTTCTGAACTGGGATGAGTGACTGTTATATAGGGACACTCCACTCCAGAGGAGTGGGATGGAAGGGTTAGGGGATAGAGGGTGGGAGAGTGGGGTTGGGAAGGGGGGAAAGAGGACAATATGATGGAGGTGTAACTTGAAGCAACAAATAAATAAATTTATTTAAAACAATGTTGAAAGCTATGCTTGTACTTAACCCAATGAAGAATATTTATAATGAGTTTATTAATTTCTATTTGCATGATTATATTTTTTCTTCAAAAAAGGAAGAATACAAGGCCATTTCCAGATTCTGTGGTACACATTTTAATTCATGTTTTTCAGGTAAGAAAGCACAATTTTTAGATCTTTCATCAATCTTTTCAGTAACTTTGAACTCCCTAACATAGAGGATGCCCTAGCAGTTTGTAGCACATTCATAGCAGTTTACTTTCACCAGGGGAATGAACAAATTTAACTTCTTACAAAAGCTGGAGCATTGTTTCTTTTGAACATTTTGATGTTAGTCTGCAAAATAAGAATTGAAGGAAGTAAAAGGGGATTTTCTCACAGAAAGCGAGTTTGTAGCAAGAAAGGACAGAAGGGTCAAACAATGGTGCTCAAGTAACAGAGGTCATAGAAGAGGATGAAGGTTTGTGTCTCTGAAAGGAAACTAAGGAGAGAATAAGCTAGCTGAACTTCTTTATTTGATATTGTACCAAATTGATCACTCAGGAGCAGGATCCTTAGTGAAAATACCTTGTCAAGGAGTTATTTCTTAATAATGAGCATGGGATGATGGGATGATGTTAAGAATTCCAAATGTTAATTAATTTGTCCTGCTTGCTGTCTGTTAATTACATTGTCTCTGATGGTTAAAGGAAATGCTGAGGCCTTAGATTTGGCAAAGACAAAGTTAGGTGGGACTATGGTGTGTGGGCTTTTGAGACAGAGAGGCTGATGGGAAGAAGAAGCAAGGAACAGGAAGAAGGAGACTCGCGATGGATGGGGTAGATTAAAGATCATTCTACGTGGCCTGGAACATTGGCATAATGTAGAGAATAGCAGTCCAAAGGAACATATGTATATATAGGGTCATATTTAGGAAATAGAATTATGAGCTAGCTTACATGGAGTAAAATTGCACAATTCAGGCCAAAGCTTGTTAAAATCCATGTGGTGTCTATGTACTCATTTGTAATGGCAGGTTAAGTATTAACAAATGCCGAACTAATTAAATATAGTATAAATACTAGTAAATAATTTAATTAGCCTTTTTTTTCTATAATGGGATGATAATTGCATGATTTCCTCATTTCTGATAGCTGTGTAGTATTCCATTATGTAAATGTACCACAGTTTTTTTATCCATTCTTCAATTGAAGGACATCTGGGTTGTTTCCAGTTTCTGGCTATTACAAATAGAGCTGCTCTGAACATTGTTGAGGCAATGTGTTGTGGTTTCGTTTCGAATCTTTTGGATATATGCCCAAGAGGGCTATGGCTGGGTCTTGAGGTAGATTTATTCCCAATTTTTTAAGATAACTCCAGATTGATTTCTAAAGTGGCTGCACAAGTTTGCAGTCCCACAAGCAATGGGGGAGTGTTCCCTTTTCTCCACATCCTAGCCAGCATGTGCTATCATTTGAGTTTTTGATCTTAGCCATTCTGACAGGTGTGAGATGGAATCTGAGAGTCGTTTTAAGTTGCATTTCCCTGATGACCAAAGATGTTGAACATTTCCTCAAATGCCTCTCAGCCTTTAGAGATTCCTCTTCTGTGAATTCTTTGTTTAGCTCTCTACCCCATTTATTGATGGGGTTATTTGATTTTTTGGTGTTTAATTTCTTCAGTTCTTTATATATTTTGGATATTAGCCCTCTGTCAGATGTTGGGTTGGTGAAGATCCTTTCCCAGTCTGTAGGCTGCCGTTTTGTTCTAAGAACAGTGTCCTTTGCCTTACAGAAGCTTTTCAATTTTATAAGGTCCCATTTATTGATTGTTTGTTTTAGTGCCTGAGCTATCGGTGTTCTATTCAGGTAGTTGGTACCAGTGCCAATGAGTTCAAGGCTTTTCCCCACTTCCTCTTCATTAATGTTAATGTGTCTGGATTTCTGTTGAGGTCCTTGATCCACTTAGACTTAAGTTTTTTACAGGGTGATAAGTATGGATCTATTTGCATTCTTCTACATGCTGACATCCAGTTAAACCAGCACCATTTATTGAAGATGCTTTCCTTTTTCCATTGTAGGTTTTTGCTTCTTTATCAAAGATTAAGTGACCGTAGGTGTGAGGGTTTATTTCTGGGTCTTCAATTCGATTACATTGGTCAACTGGTCTGTTTCTATACAAGTACCATATACTGCTTTTATTACTATCGCCCTGTAGTACAGCTTGAAATCTGGGATAGTGATACCTCCAGATATTCTGTTATTGTACATGATTGATTTAGCTATTCTTGGTCTTTTGTTATTCCATATGAGGTTGAGGATTTTTTTTCCAGATCTGTAGAAAATTGAGTTGGTATTTGGAAAGGAATCACATTGAATCTGTATATTGCTTTTGGTAAGATTGGCATTTTAATTATGTTGATCCTACCTATCCATGAACAAGGGATATCTTTCCATCTTCTGATATTTTCTTCAATTTCTTTCTTCAGGGACTTGATGTTATTATCATACAGGTCTTTCACTTGCTTGTTTAGATTACCCCCAGGTATATTATATAATTTGTGGTTATTGTGAAGGGTGTTGTTTCCCTTATTGTTTTCTCAGCCCATTTTTTTTTTTTTGTGTGTGTGTGTGTAAAGAAAGGCGACTGATTTTTTGAATTGATTTTGTATCCAGCCACCTTGCTGAAGGAGTTTATCAGCTTTTGAAGCTCTCTGGTAGAATTTTTGGGGTCACTTATATATTCTATCATATCATCTGCAAATAGGGATACTTTGACTTCTTCCTTTCCAATTTGTATCCCCTTGATCTCTTTTAGTTGTATTATTGCTCTAGCTAAACTTCAAGTACTATGTTGAAGAGATATGGAGAGAGTGGGCAGCCTTGCCTTGTCCCTGATTTTAGAGGAAATGCTTTAAGTTTCTCTCCATTTAGTTTGATGTTGGCTATTGGCTTGCTGTAAATTGCCTTTATTATGTTTAAATATGGTCCTTGTATGGCTGATCTCTCTAAGACTTTTAACATAAATGGGTGCTGTATTTTGTTAAAAGCTTTTTCAGCATCCAATGAGATGATCATGTGGTTCTTTTCTTTTAGCTTTTTTATGTGGTGGATTACATTGATGGATTTTCTAATGTTGAACCACCCCCGTGTCCCTGGGATGAAGCCTTCTTGATCCTGGTGTATGATACATTTGATGTGATCTTGGATCCGGTTTGCAAGTATTTTATTAAGTATCTTTGCATCCATGTTCATAAGGGAAATTGGTCTGAAATTTTCTCTCTCACTTGGGTCTTTGTGAGGTTTAGGTAACAGTGTAACTGTGGCCTCATAGAATGTGTTTGGCAGTATTCCTTCTGTATCTATGTTGTGGAAGAGTTTGAAGAATATTGGTGTTAGCTCTTCTTTGAATGTCTGGTAGAATTCTGTGCTGAAACCATCTGGGCCTGGGCTTTTTTTGGTTGGAAGACATCTAATGAATTCTTCTATTTCCTTAAGGGTTATAGGACTGTTTAATTTGTTTACCTGTTCTTAATTTAACTTTGGTAGGTGGAATCTATCAAGAAAATCATCCATTTCATTTAGATTTTCGACTTTTGTGGAGTAAAAGTTTTTGAAGTAGGACCAAACGATTCTTTGGATTTCCTCAATGTCTGTTGTTATTTCCCCCTTTTCATTTCTGATTTTGTTGATTTGGGTATTTTCCCTCTGTCTATTAGTTAGTTTAGCTAAGGGCTTGTCTATTTTGTTGATTTTCTCAAAAAACCAACTCTTGGTTTTGTCAATTCTTTGTATTGTTCCTTTTGTTTCTAAGTTGTTGATTTCAGCCCTGAGTTTAATAATTTTCTCTCGTCAGCTCCTCTTGGGATTGTTTGCTTCTTTTTGTTCTCGCTCTTTCAGATGTGCTTTTAGGTGGCTAGTATAGGAACTCCCAGTTTCTTTTTGAAGGAATCTAGTGCGGTAACTTTCCTCTTACCACTGCTTTCAATGTGTCCCATAAGTTTGGGTATGTTGTGCCTTCTTTTTCATTGAGTTCTAAGAAGACTTTAATTTCTTTTTTTTTTTTTTTCTTCCCTGATCCAGAAGTCATTGAGGAGAGAGTTGCTCAGTTTCCTTCTTTTTGCGGGCTCTCTGTTGTTTTTGTTGTTGTTGTTTTTTTTTTTTTTATTTCTTCAAGTTACATCTCAATCACAGTCCCTTCCCTATTCCTCCTCCAGTCCCACCCTCCCACTCTCAACCCCACATCCTCTTTCCTTTTTTTTTTTCTTTTAAGTTTGAGGTATATCTTATTTCCCCCTACAGTTTCCCCTTTCAGTCAAACAAATGGCTCTTTCTCTTATAATAATAAATACAATACAGTGCAACAGAGGTAATTGGCTACAGTTATGAGGGCTATATGGCTTAACGTATATTCCCAATGACCAGTCCATACGCATTTGGTACCTGACTTTAACATTCTACTATCTAAACAACTCCATGAGTTTAAAGTTCTATATCTGACTCAACATTCATACTAACTTGCAACACAATTTTTAAAGTATCTTCTTAGATCTATAACACTCTCTTGACTCCTAAACAACTCAAAATTTAATTATGAGACTCTAGCTATCTGTTCTTCAACCACCTCAGAGACCTGAGAGGGATAAATATATCTGATTTTAAAGGAGGTACAGGGCCTGCAGCTTCCCCAACTAAGAAATGAGATACCAGTGGCTGCCTGGACAGTTCCCATTTTA
Source organism: Lophiomys imhausi (assembly GCA_907164525.1). Classification (NCBI taxonomy): domain Eukaryota; kingdom Metazoa; phylum Chordata; class Mammalia; order Rodentia; family Muridae; genus Lophiomys; species Lophiomys imhausi. The sequence continues at coordinate 98,897 of CAJQZJ010000060.1, forward strand.
TCTCCATATATATGACAGCATCGGTCTTCAGTCATTTGGCCCCGTTTCTCTGACAGACATTGATTGTAGAGCAGGGGTTATAAAGGACTTACCTACCCTGTCTTGGCAGAGCTAGGCTGTCGACTTACCTGCTTCCAGGTTTTGTCCTTTATGGACAGCATTCTGTCTAAAGTTGGAGCAAAGGGATTTTCCTACCAAGAGATAGGCTTGCGACTAATTCAATCATGTCGCACTGCAGATTCTTTGATGCTCATCTTCTACTTGGAGGAGAATAGGGGGTGCTGTCAGGAATTGATATGTCTTGATATAAAAAAAATCTAAAGTTACTAAAACATCTTTGAATGCCATAGTCTGCAGATCTCTTGAGGTTTTTGAAGAGGCCCTATCTATCTCTTATATTAGGGTAAGCAGATGTTGCTTGTCTCTTAGCAGCTTTATTTCTGATTAGCTTAGCAAGTAACTATAATAGGCTGTCATAGTACCTAACAGAATGACCGGCTTGCATAACCATTAGTTTGCATTTCTTAATTATCCTAAACAGTTTATGACAATTAGTAGTAAAAGGCTGAAACATCACATTTCATTTCTTTTTCTTTACCTCCTAACCCTTCCATCCCGTTTCTCTGGGGTGGGGTATCCTTATATAACAGTCCCTCATCTCAGTTGAGAGGTCGTACGAGGGCCATGAGCCTCTTCATTCATTGAGGGTCTACGAAGCAGTACCATCAGTGAAAAGTGTCTCGTTGCCCGGGAAAGAGAACTACTAAACAAACAAACCAATAAGCACATAATAGATAAAAAAGACTAAAAAATAGAAAAAATATAACTAATATTCAAAAAATAAATAAAAAATAAAAATTAAAATAAGAAGTCTATGTCCAAGTTCCCTTTGGTGTGTTAGTTGTAGTATCATTACCTTCTACTATATAGCTAAAATCCTACTGTAAGTGAATAGATGAAATATGTGTCCTTCTGAGTCTTGGTTTGTTCACTCAGGATGAGCTTTTCTAGTTCCATCCATTTGGCTGCAAATTGCATAATTTCATTGTTCCTGATAGCTGAATAATATTCCATTGTGTAGATGTACCACAGTTTTTTAACCCATTCTTCGGGTGAGGGACATCTGGGTTGTTTCCATATTCTAGCATTTACAAATAAGGTTGCTATAAACATAGATGAGGAAACTTCCTTATGATTCCCTGAAGAGGCGTTTGGGTGTATACCCAGAAGTTGTGTGGCTGGGTCCTGAGGCAGAGCTATTCCAAGTTTTCTAAGATATCGCCAGACTGACCTCCATAGTGGTTGCACAAGCCTGCATTTCCACCAGCAATGGAATAGTGTACTCCTTTCTCCACACCCTCTCCAGCATGTGCTGTCATTTGAGTTTTTGATCTTAGCCATTCTGACAGATATGAGATGGAATCTTAGAATCGTCTTGAGTTGCATTTCTCTGATGATTAAGGATGTTGAGCATTTCTTCAAGTGTCTCTCAGCCATTAGGGATTCCTCCTTTGTGAATTCTCTATTTAGCTCTGTCCCCCATTTTTTGATGGGATTATTTGGTTTCTTGGCATTTAATTTCTTGAATTCTTTCTAGATTTTGGATATTAGCCCTCTGTCAGATGTGGGGTTGGTGAAGATTTTCTCCCAGTCTGTAGGCTGCCGTTTTGTTCGAATGACAGTGTCCTTTGTCTTACAGAAGCTTTTCAGTTTCATGAGGTCCCATTTATTGATTGTTGATCTCAAGTCCTGAGCTGTTGTTCTGTTCAGGAAGTTGTCACCTGTGCCAATTAATTCGAGGGTTTCTCCTACTTTTTCTTCTAGTAGATTTAGTGTGACAAGCCTTATTTTAAGGTCTTTGATTCACTTGGACTTAAGTTTTGTACAAGGTGATAAGTATGGGTCTAACTTCATTCTTTTACAAATGGACATCCAGTTGGAACAAAACAATTTGTTGAAGATGCTGTCCTTCTTCCATTGTGCCGATTTGGCTTCTTTGTCAAAAATTAGGTGGCCATAAGTGTGTGGGTCTATTTCTGGATCTTCAATTCGATTCCATTGATCTTCTGGTCTGTTTCTATACCAATACCATGCTGTTTTCACAACTATTGCTCTGTAGTACAGCTTGAAATCTGGGATGGTAATACCTCCAGATGTTTTTTATTGTACAGTATTGATTTAGTTATTCTGGGCTTTTTGTTGTTCCATATGAAATTGAGGCTAGCTCTTTCCAAGTCTATAAAAAATTGTGTTGGTATTTTGATAGGAATTGCATTGAATCTATATATTGCTTTTGGTAGGATGGCCATTTTTATTATGCTGATCCTACCTATCCATGAGCATGGGAGATCTTTCTATCTTCTAAAGGCCCCTTCCATTTTTTTCTTCAAGGGCTTGAAGTTCTTGTTGTATAGGTCCTTTACTTGCTTGGTTAGAGTTACCCCTAGGTAATTTATGTTGTTTGTGGCTATTGTGAAGGGGGTTGTTTCCCTTATTTCTTTTTCAGACCATTTGTTTGTTGTATAGAGAAGGGCTTCTGATTTTTTTGAATTAATTTTGTATCCAGCCACCTTGCTGAAGGTGTTTATCAGCTGTAAGTGTTCTCTGGTGGAATTTTTGTGGTTGCTTATGTATATTTCCATATTGTCTGCAAAAAGGGATATTTTGACTTCTCCCTTTCCAATTTTTTTCCCTTGATCTTTTTTGGTTGTCTTATTGCTCTAGCAAGAACTTCAACTACTCTATTGAAGAGATATTGTGAAAGTGGACATCCTTGTCTTGTCCCTGAGTTTAGAGGAAATGCTTCAAGTTTCTCTCCATTTATTTTGATGTTTGCCACTGCCCTGCTGTATATTGCCTTTATTATTTATAGGTATGGCCCTTGTATGCCCGTTCTCTCCAGAACTTTTAACATGAAGGGGTGTTGGATTTTGTCAAATGATTTTTCTGCATCTAGCAAGATTTTCATGTATTTTTTTCTTTCATCTTGTTTATATGGTTAATGACGTTGATAGACTTTCGTATGTTGAACCATCCCTGCATCCCTGGGATGAAGCCTACTTGATCATGGTGTATGATACTTTTGATGTGTTCTTGAATTCGGTTTGCTAGTATTTTATTAAGTATTATTGCATCTATGTTCATGAGGGAGGTTGGTCTGAGGTTCTCTTTCTTTGTTGGGTCTTTGTGTGGTTTAGGAATCAGGGTGAATATGGCCTCATAGAATGAGTTTGGCAATGTTCTTTCAGATTATATTTTGTGAAAGAGTTTGAAAAGTATTGGTGTTAGCTCCTCTTTGAAGGTCCGGTAGAATTCTGTGCTAAAGCCATCTGGCCCTGGGCTTATTTTGGTTGGGAGATTTTTTAATGGCTGTTTCTATTTCCTTATGGGATATAGGGCTGTTTAATCTGTTTATCTGATCTTGATTTAGCTTCGGTAGGTGGAATCTATCAAGAAAATTGTCCATTTCACTTAAGTTTTCAAATTTGGTGGAGTATAGATTTTTAAAGTAGGATCCAAATATTCTCTGGATTTCCTCAATGTCTGTTGTTATTTCTCCCTTTTCATTTCTGATTTTGTTGATTTGTGTTTTCTCCCTCTGTCTTTTAGTTAATTTGGCTAAGGGTCTGTCTATTTTGTTGATTTTCTCGAAGAACCAACTCTTGGTTTCATTGATTCTTTGTATAGTTCTTTTTGTTTCTCAGTTGTTGATTTCAGCCCTAAGTTTGATGATCTCCTGCCTTCTGCTCCTCTTGGGAGTGTTCGCTTCTTTTTTTCCAATTCACCCAATTTAGCTGTTAATTTGCTAATATGAGCTGTCACAATTTTCCTTTTGAAGGCACTTAGTGCTATGAACTTTCCTCTTAGCACAGCTTTCATTGTATGCCATAGGTTTGGGTATGTTGTGTCTTCATTTTCGTTGGATTTTAAGAAGTCTTTGATTTCCTTCTTTATTTCTTCCCTGACCCAGTCCAGTGGTCCTCTAGTAAAGAGTTGTTCAATTTCCATGTGAATGTAGACTTTCTGTTGATTCTTTTGCTATTGATGTCCAGCTTTATTCCATGGTGGTCTGAAAAGATACAAGGTGTTATTTCAATTTTCTTGTATCTGTTGAGGCTATCTTTGTGTCGAACTATATGGTCAATTTTGGAGAACGTTCCAGTGAGGTGCTGAGAAGAATGTCTATTCTTTTGTGTTTGGGTGAAACGTTCTGTAGAGATCTGTTAGGTCCATTTGTTTCATGATCTCTGTTAGACTCATTATTTCTCTCTTTGGCTTCTGTCTTGATGATCTGTCCATAGTTGTGAGTGGAGTGTTGAAGTCTCCCACTATTAAAGTGTTTGGATCAATGTGCGATTTAAGTTTTAGAAGTGTTTCTTTTATAAATGTAGGTGCCTTTGTATTTGGGGCATAGATGTTCAATATTGAGATGACCTCTTGGTGGATATTTCCTTTAATGAGTATGTAATGCCCTTCTCTGTCTTTTTTTATTAACTTAAATTGTAAGTCTATTTTGTTTGATATTATGGTGGCTACCGCAGCTTGTTTCCTGGGTCCATTTGCTCTGAAAACCTTTTTCCAGCCCTTTACTCTGAGGTAGTGTTTATATTCAATAGTGAAATGTGTTTCTTGTATACAGCAAAAAGATGGGTCTTGTTTACGGATCCAGTCTGTAAGTCTGTGTCTTTTTATTGGCGAGTTGAGTCCATTGATGTTGATGGATATTAGTGACCAGGAGTTGTTATTTCTCATTATTTTGGTATAGCTGGCTGTCTTGTGTTTCTCTTTTGTTTAGTTGCTGTGGGGGTTTCTATTTCCTATGTTTTCTTGGGTGTAGTTATCTTCTCTGGGTTGGAATTTTCCTTCTAGGATCTTCTGTAGGGCTGGGTTTGTAAGGAGATATTGTTTGAATTTGATTTTGTCATGGAATATCTTGTTTTCTCCATCTATGTTGATAGAGAGTTTTGCTGGGTATAGTAGTCTGGCTGGGCACCTATGTTCTCTCAGGGCTTGTAGGACATCTGTCCAGGCCCTTCTAGCTTTTAAATTTTCTGAAGAGAAGTCAGGTGTGATTCTGATGGGTCTGCCATTGTATGTGACTTGGCCTTTTTCTCTTGCAGCTTTTAATATCCTTTCTTTGTTCTCTACATTTGGAGTTTCTATTATTATGTGGCGAGAGGAGTTTCTTTTCTGATATAATCTGTTTGGTGTTCTGTAAACCTCTTGGATATTTACTGGCATCTCTTTCTTTAGGTTTGGGAAGTTTTCTTCTATGATTTTGTTGAAGACATTTCCTGGACCATGGAGTCGGGAGTCTTCTCTTTCCTCTATGCCTATAATTCTTAGGTTCCGTCTTTTCATTGAGTCCTTGATTTCTTGGATGTTGTGGGTGAGAGATTTTTTACCTTTCTCGATTTCTTTGGATGTTGTTCTGATTTCTTCCATCGAAACTTCCATGCCTTAGATCCTGTCTTCCATCTCTTCCATCCTAGTTTTCATAATCACATCCGTAGTTCCTGTTCTCTTCTCTTGATTCTCCATTTCCTCTTTTAACTCTGACTGTGGTTTCCTTATTGTTTCTATTTCTATTTTCATGTCTTGTATGGTATTGTTCGTTTTGTACATTTCCTTCTCCAGTTTGCTTGTTTTTGCCTGGAGTTCTTTCATTGCTTTATCCTTTTCCTGTTCATGCTGGGTCACCTTGGCTTGGAGCTCTTTAATGATGTTATTCCTTGTTTTGACTTGTAAAATTGTGGCTTCTTTGAATTCCTTCATAGTTTTAAGTTCTTCTTGAAGGGACTTTATCACTTTCCATAATGTAGAATTGTCATCGTTTTCATGTGTTTCAGTTGTGGTGAGGTGGTTTGGGCTGGACAGAATAGCATTGCTTTCTTTTGTTCGAGACATTTCACTGTTTTTTTTTTTTTTTTTTTTTTTTTTTTTGTTGGGGGCCTTGGGCCTTTGGGGATTTTTTTTTTTAAAAATTTTTTGCTGTCTTCTGGTCTAGGGTCCAAAAGTTGGCACTGTGGTGTAGGATTCTATTTGCTTTACTCCACTGTAGGGAGTTAGATAAATTAAATTAGATTTAGAAAATATATAGAGGTTTCTGATACTGTCTCTTTATTCAGGGCATGAAGAGCATTATCAGCATGTGGACTAAAAACAGGAAACAAACAGGAGACTTAATAGTTGAAAAACAAGGTTGAAGTTAGGAAAAACAGGAAATACTCAATAGACTGAAAAACAAGGTTGAAGTCAGGAAAACAGGAAAGACTTAATGGACTTGAAGAAACAAAGTATCTGGCCTGACATTGTTTTCAGCTACTAAGTGGGCGGAGCCCAAATTAAGCTGAAACAGAGTTCCTCCTATTTAAGGACAGTGCATGAGGCCCAGAAGGGGAAGAGGCCCCTGATGCTAGAGAGCTCCAAGAGTCCTGCTGAAGAAAGTGCTGGCCATCATTTGATGGCCAGATTTCCCTGAAGCAGAAAGAAGCTGGTGAACAAAGAAAGCCTGAGCAAGACACAAAAAGGCCAAGGACTAAACCCTGTGGCTCAGCTTTTGCCTAGAGGATTTGATCTGTCCGAACAGTGGCCTAGGGGAAACTGTGCCTGGCTTTAAGGACTGAGGCAGAGCAGCTGAGTTCCTGATTCAAAAGAAGTAAGTTGGCCTGCAGACGGCTGGGTTCTCCCACAGAGAAGAAAGCATGAAGCCTTATTTAAGGTGAGACTGCAATAACCAACTTACCCTGACAAATCTGCATCTGAGAGATCCAGAAAAAGGAATGCTAAGTGCGTTAAAGAATCTACAACAGACTGTGTTCCTGACGACTGAGGACCTGCCCCAGAGACTGTATCATTCTAAAAGGTTAGAAAAATAATTATCAATAGGTTTAGTGGCTAGGTTAAAGGGGTTGTAGGAATTTATAGGATTAGTAGTTAAGAAATTGTTGGTGTTTGTTATAAGTGAATTTAGTAATAAATAAATAAGTGTTAAATAATAATTTAAAAGCTCGGTTACACTCCACCCCTATAAGGTGACTCATTCAGTCCTGCCTCCCAGGTGGAGACCTAATTAATTTAGGTGGTGGAGCTGTGTACAAGTAAGCTCTTGTTCCCTGCCAGAAGGGCCCATGCTAGTACATAAGACCGATATAGGACAGTTTCAAATATCTCGCAGTTTGCCCCAGGGTTGGTTCCTGTAGTGGGTAAATCTGCAGTTCAGCTTCAGTAGCCTTGCTGCTCCCGCCGCTTGGAAACTGTCCAGTGACGTCACAGACTGCGATCTGTGGTCTGAAGGCACTTTGCAGTGGATCTCTGCTCACTTCCAAGGATCGCAACCTTTCCCTAGATAATTGGATTGTCTGTGTGAGACCTGGGAGTGCCCAGCAGGGTGGGGATTATCTCTGCGTGGTTTCTGAATCTGCGGTCTGGGTATTAGGTTGGAGCTTACCAAGGGTCTCTCCTTTTGGGGGATGGGTGATCACGATTCCCAGGTCCAGAGGCTTCCTAGCGTGTCCGAGAGTTGGAAGGGGCGTCCTGCCCAGGGATCTTCTGTGGTCCCTGTGTAGCTGGGTGAGATTTAAAAGGGGTCGTGCCCTTTGTACAGTGTCCTGGAACACTTGCTGCCTTGTGACTGTTGACCCTGAAATCAAAATATGTCCGCCCCGGCCGCGCCATCTTGGATCCCCTTTTTTGTTATTGTTGAAGCCTAGATTTATTCCATGATGGTCTGATAAGTTACAAGGAGTAATTTCAATTTCCCTGAATCTGTTGAGGCTTGCTTTGTGACCGACTATATGGTCGATTTTGGACAAGGTTCTTTGAGATGCCAAGAAGAAAGTGTATTCTTTTCTTTTGGTGTGAAATATTCTGTACATATCAATTAGGTCCATTTGATTCATGACATCTGTGAGGTTCATTATTTCTCTGTTTGGTTTCTGCATCGTTGATCTGTCCAGTGGTGAGAGTGGTGTGTTGAAGTCTCCCACTATTAATGTGTGAGATTCA
>CAJQZJ010000062.1:269-10504 GCA_907164525.1 Lophiomys imhausi
CCATCACAGCATTTGTACATATATCATACTTTGTTCTTATTTGGCCCTCTCGGCTTTCCACTCCTGTTCCCCTTCTCTCAAATAATCCTTCCCTTTGCTTGCACGTCACATTCCACTAGCCTCACTTGTTCTCCTTGTCCCTCTCATTAGATTCCTCCCTCCTTCTCCCACAGTCCTCTTTCTGTATTCATGCCCTTAAATACATGTACACACATATATAAATTTAAGTCTTTTCTGCATGTGAGAAAATTATGAAATTCTTGTCTTTCTGAGTCTGGATTATTTTGTTTGCTTCACATATTGACGTCCAATTCCATTTGTTTTCCTGAAGATACCATACTTTCATTTTTCTTTACAGCTTAATAAAACCCCTGTATATATTCCATATTGTCCTCATGTATGTGTTGATAGACCTCTAGGCTCAATATTAAATATTGCAGCTATTGTGAATCAGGGTAGCAGTAAATGTGGGTATGTAAGTATTTGTGTGGTATGTTGAATCCTTGGGTATATGCCCAGGAGTGGTGTGGGTGGATCATTTGATAATTGTAATTTTAGGTTTTTAGGAATCTGCATGTTGATTCTCTACTAGCAATAGCAGTTTACAGTCCTGGCAGCAGTGAATAAGAGCACTCTTTTCCCCACATCCTCACCAGCATTTTACTGTTGCTTGTTTTCTTAATGATAGCAATTCTGACTGGGTTGCAATCAAATCTTGAGTAAGTTTAATTTGTATTTCATTAATGGCTAAGGATGTTAAGTATAATTTCAAATATTAATTGACCATGTATTTTTCTTTGAGAACTGTACCTTAGTACAGTTATTGATTGGATAATGTTTTATTGGTTTTTTTGTGATTCTTCATTAATAATGCCCTGTATGACATACACTAAAGATTTTCTCCCATTTTTAAGATGTGCTAAAAGCTTTGTTATTTTCTTTGACTTGCAGAAACTTAAAGTGTCATGTAATCTATTTGTCGATGCTTAGGATTATTTCTTATGCTGTCAGAGCCCATAACAGAAAGTTTTTGACTTGACAATTGAATGTCCAGTTTTAAAAAAGCACATTGCTCCCTTGTTTCTCATAACTTGGATTTCAGTTATGTTGGCCAGCTCTAGTAGGTTGGGATGGCCCAGGGAAAGTGAGGGGCCTGACCAAACCACTGGGTAGGGACACAAAGGAGAGTAGCAATCAAAATGCCTGTCCTCACAGAGCTAGCAATCTGAGGAAACAAACAGTTTAACCAAGCAGTAGGAAAATGCCAGATATTTCTGGCTTGAGTGAGTATGTTAGTTTTGTAGGAGCTTTGAGGGTAGGTGTGTTCTCAAGCATGAAGAAAAACTTCCTGGAACTCTTGTGGGAGGACAGGAAGGATAAAAGTACCTAGTAAGAAGGAAAGGGCAAAGTGAAGCCGAGAATAGAATTACTAATGCTCCTCACAGAAATCTCTTGAAGGAGAATGGCTGGTGGTTGGGGGTAGTTGCCTTTTTGTATTTTAAGACTACTTCCACTGAGCGGTAAATATAACCAGGAACCCTGGATTTGAATCTTAAGTATGAGTAAGACTGGAATCTTCCCTGGGAAATCAATGACCACAGTGATTCATCCCTGAGTTTCTGCAAGCTTTATTATTTTCTCATTTCTAACTAAACTCATCTTCCACCCCCTCATCAGGTGAACATTCCTGACTGGGTTGTTGAACTTCGCCATAAGTTGACCCACAAGAAAATGCCCCATATAAATGACTGCCGCAAAGGTGAGTGTTTGTGGGTGTGATACCTATCGGTTAAGTTCATGGGCCTGGGCTGGGTGGCATTTGGGGAAGAGTGACAGAGAGGAGGATTGTACCTAATGTCAAAACTGGATGAAATATATCAGACTCATATTTGCTACAGTATAAGGGGCTTTCAAAAGCTTAGTGATCACAATACATAGTGTTTTCACATGCAAAAATTCATGTGGAAAGTATGAAAAGTGAAATCAGGATTAATATTACCTTGTTTCAGCTTTTAGGATGGCTTGGCAGTGTACTGTTCTGGTTTTTTTTTTTTTTAATTTCAGAGTTACTTTCATCTTTATAAGTGAGTGTGTGTTTGCTATTTGTTTGTGGATACCTGTGGAAGCCAGGAGATGTTGCTGGCTCACCTAAAACTAGGGTTACAGGCAGTTGTGAGCCACCTGCCCTGGGTTCTTTACAGGTTCAGCCATTGCCTTTAACTGCTGAGCTGTCTCTATAGCTCCGGTGTTCTGGTCCCTTTTTTTTTTTAAAGCATTAATATCTTTATTATGGCATAATTCATTACTTTATATAGTAACTCACTTTAATGTAAAAACATTTTATGTACAACTACAGAGAAACAACTACACAGACAGCTGGAACATAAAAACAGGTTGTAATTCCAAAGTCCAGAGTTATTTGATAAACTGGAAAATATTTTCTCTGTAGAAAATAGTAAAAATGGTAACATTTCACAATAAGCCCATTTAAACTTAATAATAGCTGAATTATACATATAAATATTGTTTAGATTCTGGGATCCAGAAGAAACCGTTACTTCCATTTATTCAAAGAGCCTTTTTTTGTTTTCAAGACAGGGTTTCTTTGTGTATCTCTCGCTGTCCTGGACTCACTTTGTAGACTAGGCTGGCCTCGAACTTACAGAGATCTGCTTGCCTCTACCTCCCAAGTGCTGGGATTAGATTAAAGGCGTGCAACACCCCGTCCGGCAAAGAGCCATGTTTTATTTAAATTAGGTTGTGTAAATTGAAATTCCTACTAATCTTCCCCTTCACTGTTTGATTTATGGCAGATCATTTTCTACAGGCTAATCCACAACTCAGAATGGTGTTAGCCTCTACTCTTGAAAGGACAGCCAGCGTGATATGGCAAATTTTTATCCTAACAGTGAATGTTTCATTAAATTGTACCAAATATTTCATTAAATTTAAATTTCATTAAAAGTAATTGGGCAAAACCAAAACTTATTACAAGCCAAAGAGTTAACAAAGGAAAAAATCCAAAAGAATTCCCAGCACAGAGGACAGAACCATCTGGTTAGAGTTCAAGGGGAAAACTGAATCTAAGTATAAAAAATGGACACTGTCTCAAACACCAGGAGTTGATTTGGTTATCAGAGCCCTTTGATGCCAGGTAAGACCAGTTAGGAGGTAAGGATCACACAAAAACCAGAGAATGAGCCTGAATGAAGGTCTTAGTTGATCCAAATAATTGAATTTTAAAAATGACAGAGTGCCTGATTTTGACTTTTCTTCCGAGCCTTCCTGAGACTCCCTGTACAGAACCTCTAGAAGGGCTACACGATCTCCACCACTCGAGCTTCTGTGCTAGGTGGGATATTTCCCACAGAAAGAACTTCCGAGAACTCAGGTAGTTACTCCTGGGCCAGGTGCTACGCTAAGTTCTTCAGTTCCCTCAAAGCAATGGCTAAGAAGGATTCTCTAAGCAGCGATAATTGTCAGTGGAGAAGCAGCTTAACAGAAACAGACCTTATGTTGTGGCTTAAGATCTAGGCCTCTGTGGGGGGGGGGGAGCCCCATTGTGCCCTGTAAAAGCCCCAGACCACCCACTAGTAGATTTAGCCTCTTGAAGAGTCATGAACTCATGAAGTGGTCACCCATCAAAGCATGCTTCCTCCTGCCTCCTCACTTGTGAAGATGAACATTTCTGTGCTTTTGTGAAATATTCAACAATGCTAAGTGAGCTCCATCTTCCCTTAATTACTTCTTGGTAAATCAATCTTCCAAAAGTAGGGCACAAGCACTTACATATCATTTACTCACCAAAAGAAACTACTGAGACTTCAGACATTTGGGGACTGAACTTTGAAGACACTGGCTCCTGTGAGAATGCACTTCCTATATACACTGTGTAGAAGTCACTGGAACACTAGTCACCTAAAGAGAAACTGAATGTATGTGGAGACACTACAGAGCAAATCTATACTGTCTGTGTTCTACCCCCAACATCCGGAGCCTGGCACAAACTATTCAAACTAGCTAAGTCTGAAATGGCTTTTGAAAACCATTGCTCAGTTATCAAACCTCAGCAGGCACATACAGACACCAGCAATTGTTTGTGAGGAGGCCAGGGAATGCCAAGCAAAAATAAACAGCCCTGGCTCATGCAGTCCTGCAGAGACTGAGGCATCCATCCCTCAGGGACTGTCTTTGTAGGGTGTAAGAGACACTTAAAGGACTAGGGATGGAGTTTGGTCATAGGGCATGTGCAAGGTTCTGAGTTCAGGCCCCAGTGCACTCATATACATAAAGATGAACTTGCAAGAACAACACACAAGGATAGGCGGACCCACGGTTGGTTTACTCTGTAAATCTAGAAGCATGTTGGAAAAGGATGCAATGAATTCCTGTCCCTTTTCACAATGAAGACAGTTGATGATAGATAGATAAAACATCTCAGAAGCCTCTCTCTGCATGGGCAGGGGCTGAGTGAATGATCAAAAGGTAGGTAGCACTGGGGGCTCTGGGGTCCACAGTGTCAAGTTCCTTCTTGCCTCTACTCACTGACCGAATGCTTTACTAAAATTCCGCTTCTGGCCTTTGTTTGGGGATCTGTTACTTTTGTTGCCACTTCCTGGTCGCTGTCCTCTGAAGTTTCTATTTCCCCCTCGCTGCCCCTGTCCCCTGAAGTTCCTGCTTCCGCCCCGCTGTCCTCTGAAAGCACCACGACTGGCATCCCGCTGAGCCCTGCCTCCTCGATGGCCTTCCAGGGGTCCTTCCAGCTTCGGCTGCTCTGTGGCCACAGTGAGCTGCCAGCGTCTCGAATCATGCAATTTCTCCTGTATTTCCGTGACTGCTTCAGTGCGGACATCAAAACAAACTCCCAGCTTGCCTTTGAGGAAGACCATCCCCCTCACTTTGGCATCCATGCTGTCGCCCAGCTGTTCCTTGAGTTCTTTCCAAGCATAACTAATGTTGGGCATTTCAATCGAGCACCCGGAGGATCATGGTCACAAAGCCCGCTTGTGAGTTGATCAAGGACCGCTGGTCAACGGATGTGACCCCTGAAATGTGGGCCAGTGCAGCTGCCAGGGCCTCTACAGCTCCCTTCTCCTCAATGAGCTTCTCAGCCGACTGCTTGAAGTGGCCAATGACAGTAGGAGGCACAGAGTCCAAAAGCCTGATGGCATCTTTGCTGGAGGCTTTTATTATTTCTGTTGCAGAAGGAACACCTATCCGTTTAAACTTAATCCCCGCTTTCTGCTCCACTTGTGCTAGCTGGTACTCTTCCTTGTGCTGATAGAAACAGATGCAAACCCCTGTCCTTCCAGCTCTGCCTGTCTGCCCCGAACGGTGAATGTAAGACTCCACATCCTTTGGAGGACAGCTTTGAACAACCAAGTCAACCTCAGGGATGTCTAATCCACGTGCAGCAACATTGGTTGCCACCAAAACTCCAAAATTGCCATTTCAAAAACCTTTCAGGGTGATTTCCCTTTGCTTCTGTGGGATGTCACCATGTAAAGACTGGGCATCCTGCTTTATACACGTATTCTGTGACAGTTCCTGGGCATCCCTCTTGGTTTCACAGAAGATGATAGTGCGCCCTTGATGACCACTGTACACACGGATCACATCCCCAATAACTGCCGCCCTCTCCGTCCAATGACACTTAATTGCCAAGTGCTCCACAGTTATGGCTGCTTTCTGAGTCTTTTTACCAATCAGGTCCACCTGCTCGTATGTAGATTTCATGTATTTCTTAGCAACATTAAAAACCCAATGAGGGCAAGTTGCAGAGAAAAGCAATGTTTGGGGGTTGTCTTCAGAATCTTTCTTGTATGCCACACATAAAATTTCTTCCACTTGATCAGCAAAACCCATATCCAACATCTGGTCAACTTCATCCAGGACAACATGTTTAAGTTTGGTGAGGTCTAGTTTGCCATTCTGCAGGTGGTCTTTAATACGACCTGGGGTCCCAACCAGGATATCGATCCCAATCCACATTTGTTCAATTTGACCACCATAGGGAGTTCCACCATAAAAACAAGCCACTGATAGCTTTTTTGTGATGTCACTGAAGTCTTTGCTCACTTGATTTGCTAATTCTCTTGTAGGTGCAAGAACTAGTACCTGAGGGGCACGGCCTCTCTTCCTGTCTTGTAGCCCACCTTGAAGCTTCTCGATCAAAGGGATGGCAAAGGAGAATGTCTTCCCAGTTCCTGTCCATGCCTGGGCAATTAAGTCTTTCCCGCTGTACACATGGTGGAATGTCTTGGCTTGTATAGGAAACAGGAAGCTCACCCCACGAGCTTTGAGAAGCTTGACAGTCTCTTCAGATATGGGAAAATTAGAAAATGCTCCTTCTTTCTGTTCCACAGGTATTTCGTCTTCTGTCTCGCTACTGTTTCCTTCACCAGCAGCTTCATTGGCAGTCAAGTTTGATTCAGAATGGGAGAGTCCATTCTTCAGCTTGGGGCTTTTCTCTCCAGTGTCTCCATTTGTTTCCTTCCCTTTCTTCATCTTCTTGGGCTTAGGACCATCGGCATCTTCTTCCGAAAGCTCCTCGGTTTTTATTTCTTTGGCTTTATCAGAGGCCACTTTCTTCTCAAGGGGTTCCTTTTTCTTCTTGGAGGTTTTGCTTTTAGAAGCAGTGTCATCTTGAGGGGCCTCCTCTTGCTTCTTGGCCTTCTTGGTCTTTGGGGGATCAACATCATCTTCAGAAGGCCCTTCCTTTTTAAACGCTTTAGCTTTGGAGGAAATAGCTTCTTCCATTCCTTCCGTTGCTTCTTTGGTCTTAGATTTGGGCTTCTCTTTTCTAGTTTTCTTCTCGCTGGGCTTCGGCAGCGCCTCTATGGTCTCCTCGGCCGCGTCTGATCCCAACCTGGACTCACTGCGGAGTTTTCCCGTCATTATTCAGCACGAACTGCTCAGGCCTACCGGTTTCCTCAACCGCGTGCAAAAGGGAGAGAGCATTCTGGTCCCTTTTGCTATTTTAATTATAGATTATTTTTTTCTTCTTAAATTTTGCTCTGTAAGTGGTATAGTAGTCTGAAGGTGTGAGTTGAGATATGTAAACCATAGTGTCATCAATTTAGGCCTTCTTTTTATATTCATTCCACCTTTATTAAAAATCTATGATTTAATCTCATCCCTTATAATCAGAAAACTGAGATCTAGCAAAGGCAAGAGACTTGGCTAAGGCTATGTAAGTAGCTGGTGTACCTACGTTACAGTTCTCCCATTTACCACCCCTTGCTTTATGGGGCACCCATGTCTGAGGTCAACATTAGCTTTTTTCCCCCTCAGGGAAAGATACCAGTGAAAAGGAGAATACAAAGAACAGCCTAAAGCAAGAGAGGCTATATGCAGATACTTGAGATTTGAGCCTTGTAGCCAAGTCTCTTCCTTAGACTTTTCCATTATGCATACAAAATGAGAGTAGAGGTCCAGAGGGCTGAGGACCTGCTCCTTACTTTCTGATAGTTGGTCCTGTGGCATAACTTCCCCACGCCATCCCTTCCATGCCTCTTCTAGGTTGCTACTTTGTTCTGAATTGGCTCCAGAAGACATACTGGAGCCGTCAACTGGAGGGTAGCCTTCCAGAAGTCTGGGAGTCAGAAGATGAACAGCCAGAAACAGAAGAACATCAAGAGGAAGGTAAAATTATTGTTCATGCTGTAATGGAAGAGAAAACAGAACCTCAGGATGAAGACAAAGGTGATAAGGAAGATGTCAAGGATGATGCCAAGGGTGATGCCAAGGATGATGCCAAGGGTGATGCAAACAATAAAGACAATGAAGAGGTGGCTTCTCATCCAGAACCAGCTCCAAGACATAAGGAGTTGTATGGTAGGTATTCATGGGGTCCAAGAGGGGACCATGTGCCTGGAACACTCAAGCTTGAGGTTAGTACTGTTTATTTCCCTGATAAAATTTTTTTTGTGGGCTTTGGTGAGTCCCAGCATTAAAAAAAAATTACTGTCACAAACTATGTTATTGGGATAGTTTGCATGGTGTAGCCATTATTGGATTTGCCATACCATATTTCTTGAGTTATGCGAAGTAAGTGGGGAAGGAATTTTTTTAATTAATTAATTTATTTCAAGTTACATCCTGATTGCAGCCCCCTCCCTCCTCTCCACCCAGTCCCATCCTCTCACCCTCTTTCCCCTCTCCCTCCCCTCCTTTTCAGATGAGGGGGTCCCCCACATATTAACCCATACCAGTTCATCAGTTTACAGCTCAAGAAATGAGGTACAAGAGGCTCAGATTCCCAGAAGGAATGGGAGACTAGGCTTCCTTCCCTAACTTTTTCCCATTTTGTTTTCAGAAAAAGCACGAGATTTGCTGGTGTCATATGAAGAAGAGCAGTTTAAGGTAAGTGTTCTCGATGCTGTATGTTGTCACCTGCCCCAGGCATTTCTTTGCTCTTGCCAGCTACCTAAGACATCTTGAGACAGCATTGGAAAACTGGCAAAGCATGAGGGAATTTCTCAGAATTTGGAAGAAAAGTGGTAAAGCATGAAGGTACTTCCTGAAGAGGGTGGGGACTAGGAAGGAGACTAACAGTCTAATCAGACGATCCTGTGAACTGATGGAAGGGAACAAGCAGATAATGAAGTCGACATATACTATCTGCCCTAGTATGGACAACTGGTGGGAATGGGCTGTAGTTGTGATTCTCAAGATGACCATTTCAAGATGGTGCTTGAGAGCTTCCGTAGATCAAGTGAGACTTAAGGGGTACTTTTTATAGAAAGGCTCAGAAACCATTTAGGTCATTCTCCTTTTTTTTTTTCACAGACACATTGAAACCTTGAATGAGGGAAGGGACAGATTCAGTTACTGACAGAACTAGGATAAGAACCTAGGTCTCAACAATTCTCTTGCTCCCATAACTCACTTCTCCCATTTGCTCCTTACCCTTTGGCCCAAATGCTCTTATTTGGCACATGAATATTAAGAGTATTTGATGATTGGAAGCCACAGAGGATTTGGAGGTGAGAGAGTGGGAGAAATAGAAAATCTAGTTATTTTTAGTTGCTGGGTCAATAGAGGCATTGTGGGCCTACCCGGCATGCCTTGTCCTGTTACCTTGAGGACAGTACTGAGGTCCTATGACAAGAGATCCTGGAGGGGTTTGGGGTAGATTGCTTGGCAGAGTCAGACTTCTGATTGCATCTTTTTGCTCTCAGGTGCTGGAGAAATATAGTCATTTATCTCAGGCTGTTAAGGTGTGGAATAACCTTTCCCCACATGTACAGTGTATCTTGGAAGAACTCAAGGGCATTGTATGGGAGAACAGGTTTGTAACTTGATAATTCGGGGTAGAGGGTAACTGCCTTATTGAAATTGGTTTTCAGATCATACCTGGTGATGTAGACCTGTAATCCTAGCTACTTAGGAGGTTGGATTTTGTTTTAGATTGTTCTTGTTTTTTCCAACTTTTGAGTTACATCATTGTTAGTCTTACTTTATATAATTATGCTAGTTTCACAGATTACCTTTTGACCTGGTGATCATCCAAATAATTGAGACTCTATTATACTATTTGTTAAACAGACTTCACAACACAAACCTGAGCAGTTATTACTCTAGTCTAACCCCTCTAAACTAATCTGGCTTCCCCCTCTGTACCTTATGGCTTTCCTGCTTTAGCTGAATCTCTCCTCTTCTGTCCTGCCTCTGCCTCTTGTTGAATCCTCTTCCTTTCTCTCCTTAACTCCTCCTCCCCTTGAGGACAGGAAGTCCAGCCCTATTCTGTCCCCTGCTCAGTGATTGGCTGTAAGCTGCTTTATTTGTATATCTGGGTACAATTGGGGAGCATGTGTACATAACATTGAGACATGAGCTCCTCCAAACAAGGACTGAGACCAGATATGAGGGGTATAGAAATCAACATTTGAATTACAAATAACCTACAAGCTGTTAATTTGTTTATTTGTGCTCTTTGCTATTTAAATGTAGATTAGAGCTAAGCATTTCCCTCATAGATCTAGTATTTGTCCCAGAGATATTTTTGTGTTTTCATTTATTTTCAGCCATTTTTAAATTTGTTTCCCGATTTCTTCTTTGACCCATTCATCTTTCAGTAATTTATTGTTTAATCACTGTAGTGTTGTGTAACTACACGTACATTTGATGTTGATTTTAAGTTTTGTTACATTGCAGTCATATAGGATACACAAATTATTTCAACTTTCTTAATTCATTAAGACTTTTTTTGTGTGCCAAAAAGTTCATGTTCT
>CAJQZJ010000067.1:0-60389 GCA_907164525.1 Lophiomys imhausi
CCCCCCAGAACACAGCAGTTTCTAGTAGATCAGCAGGAAGGGGTAGGGCGCTATGAGCTCCCTCTTCTATCTGTGGTTATCTGATGATAGCACCTAGCCTTATTGAGACCTTCCGCAAGCCCCCTCAGCAGCTGTGATGCTCCCGGAGGACAGCATGTCACAGCCCCATTCCCTATCCTCCTGCACCTATGTTCTTTCTACACCCATCTCCCATGAGCTCCTCAAGCCTTAGAAGAAGGTGATATGGGTATCTTGGGTAGGGCTGAGGATGCAGTTATTTTCAGTATCTTAACCATCCCTGGGTCTCTGAATTCGCTCATGTTCATTACAAAGAGAGTTTCTGTTTATGTCTGGGAGGGTGGCTGGTTTGTTTTGTTTTTGTTTTTTGTAATAAAGGAAGAACCACAGCCTTGTTTGTTCTCATCAAAATCGGTGCTTAAAACTGAGTAATGGAAATATACACCCATGATCTCAGCGCTTAGGAGGCTGGAGGATCAGGCCAAAGCCTTCCTTGGCTACATAGCCAGTTGGAGGCCAGCCTGGGCTACATAGAACCTATCTCAAACAAAACAAAACAAAACAACAACAAAAAACTTACCAACCTACCAAACAACATTAAAATAGATGTTCAGATATGTTTAGAAGATTCTTGTCAGGGATTCTATGCCTTGGTGTGGAGTAGGAGCTGTACTCAGTGGAACATTTAGGCCACTGGATAACAACACCGCCCTTTGTATCTCTTCAGAATATGAGTGTAGAAACAGCTTGAACTAGAAGCTACCATTTTCTGAACTTCATACGCCAACCTGGACTCACCCACTGTCTCTGCTATGTGCTCTCCCGTGGTCATGTGCAGAATTTTGTTTAGCTGAGGTTTTTCGGGTTCATTTTGACTGAATATTATTTCCATTCCTGGAGAAACTGGGAGTGGGAAAAGGGAGTAGTCAGATAACTTCCTTAGCTTCAACTGCAACCCAGTATCCGATTATCTGCATATTCACTTGCATCCGTGTGTCCATTCACTCCTTCTCACCCACTCTTTGAACTTTTGGGTTTTTTTTTTTTTTTGAGACAGAGTCTTAGGTAGTCCAAGCCAGTGTCAAGGGTGACCTCGTCAGCTCCTGCTTACACTTCCCACAGTGTAAACTAGGATTAGGAGCGCATTGGCAGACTGAGATCCATTGAGCGTCTTCCATAGGCCAAGATTCATAGAATCAGGAGGCATTCTGCAAGTACAAAGATGGCAAAAAGCCTGTTTTTGGTCCCCAAAGGTCTGGTACATGTGGTATCACAGAGTGGAGCTCTGGCTGCCATAAGAATCAAGGTGTGGTAAGGATGGCTGCCTGATGGACACTCTGTACCCAGGACTGAGGCAGAGGCAGTTCTTCCTATAAGCTAATATATTGGAACTGAAGCCTGAAGCATTAAAGGGGTTAGGAAAGGCTTTCTGAGGAGAGGGAACACTGAGTACAAAGCTGTTTCAGGGTAGAGAATTTGGCAGGCTATGGGAGCTGCAATCTGTTTTAATAGGTTTAGAGCATAGAACACAGGAGCGGGCAGAGAGTGGAAGCAAATGGTTCCAAAAAGAGAGACTGTTTGAAGGAGAGGTCTATCAGTCCTGGTCATGGTTTTGGGTTCAGGAAGACCTACTCAGGGAGTTTAGAGCAGAAGAGAGGTGATCACACATGCACAGTTTTTAAAAAATAACTTCAGGTTACATCTCCATCATAGTACCCTCTTTCCATCCCTCCCAGTCCTGCCCTCCCACCCTCTACCCCCTATCCCTTCCATCCCACTCCTCTGGAGTGGAGTGTCCCTACATATCAGTCCCCTGCCCCAGTTCAGCAGTCATATGAGGGCCAAGAGCATCCTCATACACTGGGGGTCTACAAGGCAGCACCACCAGGGCAAAGTGTCTCATTGATAGGAAACAAAGTCTATGTTCCTGTTGCCTTTGGCGCATTGGTTGTAGTACAGTTATCCTGTACTATATGGCTAAAATCCAATTATAAGTGAATAGATGCCATGCACATCCTTTTGAGTCTGGGTTAGCTCACTCAGGATGAGCTTCTCTAGTTCCATCCATTTGGCTGCGAATTGCATGATTTCTTCTTTTCTGGTGGCTGAGTAGTATTCCATTGTGTAGATGTAGCACAGATTTTTTTATCCATTCTTCGTTTGAGGGACATCTGGGTTGTTTCCAGTTTCTAGCTATTACAAATAAGGCCGCTATGAACATAGAAGAGGAAACATCCTTGTGATTTGGTGAGGAATCATTTGGATGTACACCCTGAAGTGGTATGGCTGGGTCTTGAGGTAGAACTATTCCAAGTTTTCTAAGATATTGCCAGAATGATTTCCATAGTGGTTGTATAAGCTTGCACTCCCACCAGACATGCAAAATTTGAAAGCTTCTCCAGTGTGGGAAGAAGCCAGACTGAGAGAGGCAAGACTCTATGAAGGAAGAGAGCAATTGGGGGCCACAGTGAAGCCCTGAAATGAAGTGGAGATTATGACAGCGAAGCAGACGCCATGGCAGTCTGTGCTCTGTCAAACATGAGGAACCTGAGGCTGGAGGAGGCTTCCATTTCTGGGTGACCAGAGTGCCACTGTTTTTTGTTTGTTGCCCAGGAAGGGTGACAGATTTGTAGGAGAGACCGCTGACTTCTCACTAAGTCTCACTAAGTGACAAGTCTGGGGCAGAGGTGGAGCTTTGGGAGAATTGGATGAGCAAGTTACCTGGGGGAATAGAAGGAAGGCGAGAAGAGAGGGAAACCTGTGTTCAGTGAGGATCAATGGCAGGGTGACTAAGAGGGAACCTTGCTGTCAGGCATGGTGCCCTCCCTGTGCTTATAATCCCAGAAGTCAGGAGGCAAGCTCAGAAAGATTAGGTGTTCAAGGCCAGCCTGGGCTACTGGGGAGAGCCTCTTTCAAAACCAACCAAACAAATGGAACCTAAGGAAACAGCCAGAGAAAAACCAAACCAAACCAAACCTGGAGTCCTGGCAGCCATAGAGATAAGATTTCAAAGAGTTACATGCTTCTAGAAGGATGAGTGCCCACTGGTCCACGATGGACACTTTACTGTCTTACAGGGGGTCATTTCTAGTGGTGTAAGGAGCAGAAGGTGTGTCAGGAAGTTGATGGCAGAGACTGTAGGGAACGCTTTAAAAATGTGGCTCCAACCAAGAGAGAGAAGAAGATGAGGACAGGTGAATTATCCAATGGCTTTCAGTGGATTAATATGTTAAGTCATCTGCAGATTCTGCTCTAGGCACTAGACATAAAGAAATTTAAGACAATCCTTCCAAAGGGTACAAATTAGCCAATAAAACTTCAGAAATACGTGTTCCATATACATTGTATTTGCTAAGAAATGATGCATAGAGGAAAGGGTACAGATACTGAGGTTAAAATAGTTCTGGGTTCAAATCTTGGTTCTGCTCTTTTCTGGTTGTATGACCTTGGGAAGGTTATTTCATCCCTTTAAAGGAAATGATAATACCAACAACTTATAGTTCTTGAGTGTAAAGTCTATTAACTCCACCAGAGTAAGGTGTATGTCTATACCAGTGGTTCTCAACCTGTGGGTCACCTAAGACCATTGGAAAATATGGATATTTATATTATGACTCATAACAGTAACAAAATTACAGTTATGAAGTAGCAACAAAAATAATGTTACGATTGCGGGTCACCACAACATCAAGAACTGTATTAAAGGGTTGCAGAACTATTCAACACTTTATCCCCAGCACCAAGCATAGCCTGGCAAAAGACCTGGCCCACAGAGAAAGCCGCAAGGTACCTTACCCAATGAACTCATGACTGAAGGCATGTGGAGAGCCTGGCGTGGAAGGGTGCCCTTTAGAGGGTAGTCACTCTTCCTCGCTGCTCTGGGACCTGTCCTTGAAGATCTGTCACTGAATGCATGAGGATGGGATAAGAAGTTATCAGACAAAATGATTTGTTGACCATAGACCCCCGGGCCCCTAAGAGTGAATGGAGGAGGCCAGCTAGCGCCTGGCCCAAGCAAGCAGTGGCATTTCCTGTGCAGGTGTTGGGGACAGGTCGGAAGCTTATCAGTGGGGTGGATGAGTGGTCTCAAGTGAGAGAGGCAGGCCAGCGACTTCTCGCTCTGACCTCTGAGTTAGTGGTCTAGGTCTGCTAAGTCCTCTGGAGCTGTTCACATTTAGAGTCCAAGGGCAAGGAAAAAAAAATGGAGGCACTTCGCTTCCTTGTTAGCTCCTGCCTGGATAAACTTTAAAAGGGGAAGCCGGGCTTCAGTACATTTTCTATTTGAAAACACTAGTTACTTCTAATTTTCTCTCCCCCACCCCCTCAATCCTAGAATAGCACAGGACCCCCCCCAAAAAAATCACCACTCAGAGATAGTTAATTTAAATCTTTTGGGGTGTTTTCGGTCTCCTCCCTTCCGCAGCAGCATTCCTGTCTGGTTTTTAAAACACTCTGCCTCATTTTCTTTGTGGAGTTGGACTTGGAGGAAGGTCAGGCCTGCCTTTCCTGGAAGAATGGCGCTGCGTGGTTGGCAAGACCACTGAGAGAGACACTGGAACATTAGAAGAAGCCAGAGACTCGTTAGCGTGTATTTACCACCTGGCAGAACGCTCAGGAGGAAGAGCAGGGAGCCTCATCTCCTGGAAAGGGGTCCCCAGGGTTTCCCAACTCAGGACGAGCATAATGAGCCAGGCAGCCTGGGAGTCTCTTACTGGCCTGGGTCCCCTGAGCAGGCTCATCTTCCGCAGCTCCTTGGAGAGTGAGGAATTCTGGGTAGAAAGGGATGATTTATTATCTCCTGTACAGCGTGGATGCTCAGGAGAAAGGAGGCCGCAGTGCCCGTGCCACATGGCCAGAGCAGCACGAGAAGACCTGCTGATCACCCTGTGAGTCCCCCTAGTCAGCAGAGGGAGAAACTGAGGTATTAGAAGAGAAAGTGGCTTGGTGAAGGTCCACTGTTAGCCCTCACTGGAGCAGAGAGGGTCTGGGAAAGTTTGAATACTGCCAACCCCACCCCAGCCCTGTGTCACAGGGTTCCTCAGTTTGTGAAACTTCCAGAGAAATCACTTTTTCCTCCTCATGAATTTTTCCTTCTGAGAAACCCAGATTGCCTCCTCTCCTTGCTTCAAATAAGGAAAACTTCAACCTGGTATATGAAAGAGTATCGCCAGAGTCAGAAGTACTTGGCATGAATCCAAGTGTTATGGGCTCTTGGACAATTTACTTCAATGAATCGACCCTCACTTTACCCTTTGTAACATGAGAATTACAACGAGTATTACAGAATCCTCATTGTGAGTCAGACAATGTGCTGAATGCTAAAGCTGTTTCATTTAAAAAAAAAATTGACAGGGAAGCCCTATCAGCCCTGTTTTCACGATGAAAAACAAACAAATCTGAGTCCTGGAGAAGGCTCAGTTGGTTAAACGCTTCCACACAAGTATGAGGACTTGAGTTCAATTCCTAACACCCCTCCCTCACCAAAAAAAAAAAAAAAACAGAATAAAAACACCATGTGAAAAGCCTGGCATAAGGCTGCTGGTTTGTAATCCCAGTTCTAGGGAAACAGAGACAGATTCCTGGGGCATGGTGGTTGTTCCCTAACTTCTCCATGTAATACTCATGCACACACACAGATACACGTGTAGACAGACACATAGACAACACACACACATACACACACAAGAAAAAACAAAAGGATGAAGATGAGGAAACAGGCTCAGTTTACTTAACCTGCCCAAGGTCAAAGCTAGGAGGTAGTGTTTTTTTCCTCCATAGAGTTTATGTAGAATTATAGGAACTATTGATGAATGTGGTTTCCAGTTATGAAACAAGAACAAAACCACACATACTACTCCTTAATTTTTAATATATAAATAGAGTTGTTTGGGGTAAGAATTTTGAATTTTAAGTTGTTTCTATTTAATTTTATTCACTGTACATCATTAAATTGCTGCTGAATGTGGAGAACCATGTTTAGTGCTAGAGAGGAATATGGGGCTTGCTTTCGTCGAAGTCAAGGCTTAATCAGGAGACATCTGGGTGAACCTGGCATTTGTTAACTGGCATCCAAGGACTGGGAGCCTGGGAGTGGGGAATAAGCTGAGTCTGGAGCAGTGGTTCCCAACCCTGGCCTCAGTTGACCAACACCAGGGACTCTGATTTGTGGAGGGAGAGATAAGGACGCAGACAGTGCTGTTTTTATTTTAGAGCTCTCTGGTGTCCTTAATGGGCACCAGGGCTGAGAACTGCTGATGTAAACCACCAAAGACACCTCCCTGAGGAGGTGACGCTGAAGCTGGAGCAGCTGGAGTTTGAAGATGGTACCTTCTAATTGCAGCTGACAACCTTGCCCAGAGGACGCTTCTCTCTTCTGACAGGGAGGGTTGGAGACCACCCTCCATAGAATCCTCTAGGTGGGCTGTGCCTCTTGAAAGAAACTTGGCCAGACTGCAAGCCTGCCCACTCCACCTGTACATGCATGCCCACCCCCACCTGCACATACATGTCTACCCCTCCTGCACATGCATGCCCACCCCCACCTGCACATACATGCCAACTCCACCCGCACATGCATGCCCATCCCACCTGCACATACATATGCCCATCCCCACCTGTACATATATGCCCATCCCTCCTGCATATACATACCCACCCCTACTTGTACATGCATGCCTACCTACCTGCAATTGCATGCCCACTCCCACCTACACATGCATGCCCAGAATCACCTGAGAAAAGGCATTTCTTCAGAAATTTCTATGGAGCAGCAACCAAGTGAAACATGAATTGTGACTCCTCAGAGATGTGTGTGTGTGTGTGTGTGTGTGTGTGTGTGTGCATGTGCGTGTGTGTTTGTCAGGGTAGATATTAGGGATTTCCAAGGACCCAGGGCCTCCCACATTCTAGGCCTTTGCTCCTCTAGCACTGAGCTACATCCTCAAATGGATATGGCATTTTGGTAATAGGATTTTCCCATTACCCACCAGGATACTATGGGGAGGAGGGAGCTCCACTCCACACAGGATGTATTACGAACCCCTACCCCCTTCATACCACCCAGCCAGACCACAAAGATACAGCTTTGAGAAACACATTTGTCAACAGTTCATCCAATTCCCATGAACTATGAACTATGCAGTGCTTTTGCCCAGCTGTGAGATGCTGGAAAAGCTGCTTAAACTCTGAGCTTCAGAGTCGCCATGTATAAAATGGGGACAATAAAACATTTGGAGGCAGGGGCAGGTGGGTCTCTGAATTTGAGCTCAGCCTGGTCTACAGAGTGGGTTCCAGGACAGCCAGGGATACACAGAGAAACCCTGTTGAGAGAGAGAGAAAGAGAGAGAGAGACAGAGAGAGACAGAGAGAGAGAGCGCAAAATGCTGGTATGGTAGGTGGAGTGAAGGCTCTTTCCCATCACAGCGGTCAGCTCCGCCAAGTCAACTCTGAGCTTGTGAAAGAAACTAAGTTATACCCAAGCCAGGTTGAAGGGTATGCCATTAGGACTGAGACACAGAGGAGGTCCCCCAGGGGCCCCCCCCCCCCCCCCCCAGTGAGGGACACTGCCTTGTCCCTAGCAGTGCCTGAAGAGGGAGTCCTCCCTTATGGGAATATGTCTATTCTTGGAGCAAGACTAGACACCAACTGCCCGACTTGCACTGGCCAAGAAGGTGTTGAGCATGCCTACTTCTCTGAGCCAGTTTGCCAGTTTGGTGTCACCTCCGAAGCTGAAGATGAAGAGGACCTAGGAAGGAAGGGTCACATGGGGTCACTGTTCTCCTACAGCGATCCATCACGCAGTAGAACAAAACACTCCAGCCCTCTCTACACACGCCCACCCTGCACTGCACAGTGGACCTGGAGTTTTAGTCAGACGTGCTTTGGAGACCATCCAGCCCAGGTGCTCACTTACAGCAGGGGAAACAGACTCAGAAAGGGAGGCTAGCTGGACAGACGGGTGACGACAAGACCGCAGCAGAGTCTCCTAGCTCCCTGGCCCTTGCTGGTTTTCAGGTCTTGCTTTTGTGCAGGCTGGTCCATCCTGAGCAGCACTGCATGTGAGACTCCCCATGGCCCAGCCCCGCCACACTCGTTAGTAAAGGGGGTTCAGTGCCTCCGGGCTCCACCTGCTCTGTTCAGTTGTGGTGCGTAGCTGCAAGTCAATATACAGTCTTCAATGGGCATCTGTCCCGCAAATGTCCGCTCTTCTGTGTGTACCTGTCCATCAAGTGAACGCTCCTGAATCAAAACACGTCAGCAGTCCACATTCACCCTCCTGTTGGATCTATGGCTTCCTGTCTTGATTCTATTCTTGTGAGTCAGCTTTGGCTTTAATGACATCTCTAGGACAATGCCACTCCCCTTGGCTCAGAGGGCAGCAATGCCACAACCTGCTGTGCATGTTGGAGTCTTTCTAATTGTAAAATGTCAAAACCAGAAGGATGTGAGATTATCTTACGCAGTGGGGTTTTCTTCTTATTCTTTGTTTCCTCACCCCCCCTGCACCCCCCACCTCCGCCACCCTCCACAGGGTTTCTCTGTGTAGCTCTGGCTGTCCCGGAACTCACTCTATCTGCTAGGCTGGCCTCAAACTCAGAGATCCACTTGCCTCTTCCTCTGCCTCTGCTACGATTAAAGGTGTGCGACACCACTGTCCAGCTTATTTTTTGCTTCTAAGTCAGGGTCCCACTTTATAGCCCTGGCTGGCCTTGAAATAGAAATCTGCCTGCCTTTGTCTTCCAAGTGCTGGGACTAAAGGAGTATCCCACCATGCCTGGCCTGACTTGGTGTTTTTTATGATCGTAGGTTAGTTTTTGTTTGTCTCTTTGTTTGTTTTGTTTTTGTCTTTGTTTTTGTGTGTGATAAACTTTGTTTATTCTGTGTGTGTGTGTGTGTGTGTGTGTGTGTGTGTGTGTGTGTAGTGTATGTGTTTGTGTGTGCGCACGCGTGTGTGTGCATGTGGTGTATGTGTGTGTGCAAGAACGTGCATGCTTGTGTGTGTAGGCCAGAAGTCGATGCTGAATGTCTTCCTTAATCTTTATTCACATTAATTTGTGACACAGCATCTCATAGTGAACCTGGAGTTTGCTGATTGGCCAGCCTGTCTGGGCATCAAACCCCAGCAATTCTCCTGTCTCTGCCTTCCCAGCACAGGTGTTACAGAGGTACTTGCCAGTTTGTGAGGGTGCTAGGGATCCAAACTCAGTCCTCATGTTTGAGTGGCAAGTGCTTTACTTACTGAGCCATCTCTCTAGCCCTGACATCTTCAAATACAACAAAATCTTGTGTAGAATTCTGAAGAAGGAACCTGCTGAGATGGGCAAGGCCTGCAGGCTGGGACTTGAATGCTATCCTGTCCTGCTCATTCTTCATGTTCCAGCACCCCCAGAGAGTTCCACTGCTTTACAGAGAAACAAGTGAGTTCTAAACTGCAAAGTCACACAAGTCAGTGAGTGGACTTAGAGCTTGAGTTCTAGGGTTTGGAAGCACGTGGCTTACAAAAAGTAATAAGGGGTATGGCTTTTGGTTTCCGTGATTAAAACTCGGATACTTTTGGCATCAAGTGAATGAATAAGTTGTTTCTTCAGTTGATTTTTAATTACTCAAACATTTGTTTAAGCACATGATTTTGCCACTTGCTTAAAATTTTCACGCTCTGGATGCAGGCACCATGGAAACCAGCATCTGTTACTAAGGAAAACAAGAGTGTGACAATCACCCAGGTTAGAGTCCACAGCAAGGACAGGCACCCCAATGAGTGTGGCTTACACAAGTGTTTGTCTCTCTCACTTAAGGCCTGGAGGCTGACAGTCCAAGGTTATCCTACAGTTCTCTGTTACTCCCTGGGTGTGGTCCTCAATTCCCTGCATTACGAAGATGGCTGAAAGGCGACCTGTCATCTCTACTCGGCTGCAGGTTGCAACAAAAGATGAACGTAGGGTGGTGCTGAGATCCAAGGTCAGCTAAATTTCAGGGCTTTCTTCCAAACATTACCAAAAGAAAACTCCAATTATATTCCATTGCTTGAGCAAGGCTCATGCCACCGCCAGCTGTAACAAAGGCTGGAGCATAGAGTCTATTCCAACTAGCCGTGTGCCTGCCAAAAATCAGGATTCTGTTGGTATGATACAAAAAGAGGAGAATGGATTTTAGAGTCTTCCATAGAATGTGCTATTGCACGTTTGTTTTCTTACTCTTTAATTTTACTAAGTGTTTAAGGAGCCCTAAAGTTATTGAGTGTATAGGAGGCACAGAGGTCAGGGAAATAAAAGAGGGAAGGGCTGACAGTGACATCTGTAGACATATTTTGGGACAAATGGTTTGTTGATGATTAAAGAATCTTATCTGTTTTAAGGGTTTACCAGATTTTTCCACCTAAGTGTTCATGTATCTCATCCCTAGGAGGAGTTGTCTAGGAAAATTGTTTATTAATTGAAGAAGTATGATGTTGCTGGGTACAGTTGAACACTGTCTGACATTAGAGCCTGTTGGGGATGTAGAGGGAATTGTAGCAAAAATATTAAGAAAACTGAACAGAAGAATTATGGAAATAACTAGTACTTAGTAGTCAAGGTATGTTAAAGATCAGACACAATTTACACAAATGCATGAAAATGTGGAAAAAAAGAAAGCAAAGGTGAGTGTAGAGTATATAAAACACTCTTACATTATTACATTATTTTTGTTTCTAATATGTGTAGCTGTGGACAGGCCATTTTAAATAATGAATGATGATTATGAAGTATATTATCAAAGCAGGTTGCACAGCATTTTGGTCTTATCGCCATGCACAATGCAGAAAATACAGTTTCAAAGCTGCTAGGGTACGACAGCCCTGCATCCAGACAGGGATGCTTCTAATGGACAGAATCAGTGCAGCTTGCTTGTGGGAAATTTCAATTTCCCTGCAAGCGATTTACATGGGAGCCCCAGCTTGAATCCATAGCTCATATCTCCGTTGCTCTGGAGATGGCTTCTCTGTTGGAAAGGCAATTATGACCTGCAGGAGAAGCCGGTCTACCATTAGTCTCCGGTTTTAAATGTTGACAGGTGGAGATGGAGGTGGGGGCAGGGGTGATTAATACAAGGCTTTGTCTTCCTTGTCTCTGGAAAGAGAAGGATTTATGTGATTTCCTGGTCTCCAAAGATCTTTGTGTATCTGCTCTGCTTTCCCTAAACATTTTAAGTATTTGTTGGAAATTAGACTGTGAATCTTTTGTGCTTACTGGGTTTTGTTTCGTTGTATTTGTAGGGACAATGAAGTAACCAAATGGCTATCTGATTTCCTAAGCCGGGGATTAGAAGCCTAGGGGGAGAGTTATAATCATTTCTAGCCCCTGGATCTGGATGGCATTGGCATCTACAGGACAGTTCTTGCTACGCTAGGTTCTTACAGGGAAAGGCTTCGATCCAACAGTGGTGGGTGAATCTCAGTATCACAAGAGTACTGTTGGTGATGTCCCTGAGTTGGCATTCTCCTTACCTAATGTGCCACAACTTTGTCTGCAAAGTAGATCATTGCTCAGCTAAACAAATGGGGGTCTTTCGAGTGATTTATTCTCTGCAAAGCTTGGCATAGCCCAGAGGCTTGTGTATTCAAACCAGAGGTTGGAACTGAAACCTGCCAGTGTTTTCTTCTAATTGACTTGGGCATGGGGACCCTCGATTCCTTCTACTTTAATCATCACCTTATATTCAAGACTAAAAGGCTATAATTATTTGAAGTAGCTGAAATTTGAGTGACCTACATAATTATCTCAGCAAGATGGGCTTAAATTTTATTGACACAAATGCCAGTTTCATTAAAGGTTTGGTACAGAAGGCAAGTAAGTCCTTGAGACAGCCAGTTGACCGAGGTGAATAGATAATGAAGAGCACCAAAGACCTGGGAATCACCAGGGACTTTGAGGTAATTACCATAATTTCCATAATACAGTTAGCAGAGGATGATGGGAGGCCAGGAAAAACTCTAGAGTTGTCATACTTTGCCCAAATGGAAGCTAAGCTGTCTAGAATGAGAGATCTTCCAAAATCACTTCTCAGTGTGAACCCCACAGCACCATACTCAGACTGCAATCAGGCATATATAGTTAATCAAATGAAAAAAAAAAAAAAGACTGGCAAGTTAAAACAAATCAAAAACATACTATTCCCTAGATTGGAGGGAACACAATGACAATAGTAAAATTTGTGTTAGGAAGCTGGGCACTGGACCTGTTTTCCCAGCCACTTGGAGTGGCTCAGGCAGGAGGATCATAAGTTGGAGGCTAGCCTGAGCAACTTAGTGAGACTCTGTCTCAAAAAAAAAATTAAGATTAAAAAAAATAATAAGGGCCAGGGATGAGGTTCGGTGATAGGGTGATCACAAAGGTGATTTAGTCTCCAGAATTATCAAAAACAAACAATAAAAAAGTCATTGCATAGGTATTTATTTTAAAATCTTTATGCAACTCTCTTTTCTGTATGGCTGACTCACTTAGCACTGTACACACAAAGATTAAAAAAAAACACACCAAAATTTTAATAAGCATCATTTGAACCCAAACACATACAGTGGAGATCTCAGCAGTAGCACTTGGCATTCATTAAGTATCACAGAATAGTAAGAATTCCACATGTAGAGTAACCATTGATCACAGGTTTCTGTACCACTTGCCAAGTGCAGTACCCTACTGCTGGTGAACCACACTTCTCTAACGAGAGTGTATGCTGTCAGAGGCAGGTGCCCGCAGTAAAACCACCCTATGCCAGTGGTTTAGACAAGACGCCTCTGTGGCCTCATGATTTCTCTGGGTCAGGAATTCAGGCTTGACTTAACTAGGGGTTGTGTCTCAGGCTTTCCCATGAGGCTGTCATCACGGTGGCATCCAAAGCTGAAGTCACATCTGAATGTAAGGGTGGATCTACTCCCCCACCTTACATATTTCTGCTCTCTATCTGTCACTATATTCTGTGCAGGTAGCAGGCCCTTGTCGAGAACAGATGGGGGTTTTGACTTCCGTACACAGAAGTATCAGGGTGGGTGTCAGAGAGTGAGTGAAGGAGCTGTCCTGACTGACTGGAATTCCAGCCATGGGAAAGGACAGAAACAGAACTGGAGGGACTGTAACTGAATTTGTAAAAACATCTGGACTGACTACACCTTTGGATGAAATGGTGTGAATGACAATACATTGACACTTATTTCTTGAGCATTTCATTAGTTTATGCAGAGGTCTAAAGAGGTGGAACATCTTGTGCAGGAGTCATAAAAGATAGAAACAGGCAAGCTGGGAAAACCATCTCTGATCAGTGCCAATTTAAACAGGAAAACAAGCATCGAGTGAATCAATGTCTAACCCTAGCGGAAGCTATGGTGGAAGCAGGCAGTGATCATTCCCAGTCATCTGCAGAGCCTCTGATGGCTAGTGAGGTCTTCTGAGGTAAGGGGCAGAAGGTGGGGTCCCATAGAGCAGAGCAGAATGCATTTGCATACATGCAAGCTCAGGTTACTTCCTCGTCAGCTGTCCTTGGAGTCCACCCTGAGGAGATTTTGTTCCTCAAGTCAGTCTGGGACAGAGCTATAACAAGGGGCCTGCATGAAGAAGGGAGGAATTCCACCTGTCCAGTCTGTAGAGGAGAGCCTGGTGTAACCCAGATCTGACAGTTGAGAGAAACATGAAAAAGTGGCTTTTGCAGTGACTCTGAGGATGCTCCATCTCAGAAGAATCTAAGACCTTAAAAAAAAAACAAAAACAAAAAAGAAATTTGAAAACCATGTCTCAGCTCAGAGCACTTAAATCAGAGTCTCTCAGGGTATAACTGAGGCAAGAGTATTCTTTCAGTGGCTGGAGAGGTGGCTCAGTGGTTAGAAACACTTGCTGCTCTTCCAGAAGCCAGTTTAGTCCCCAGCACCCACATCAAGCAGCTCATAACCCCCTATAACTCCAACTCCAGGGAAATGGTTTCTATCTTCTGGCCTCTGCAGGTACCTACACTCATACACACACTGCCCCCCGCCCCCGCCATGTATACATAATTAAAAATAAAATAAATATATTTTTAAAAGAGTAGTCCTTAAAATGGCCCACAGAGATGACCTACCTGAAGGGTTTTGCCCATATGTATGTATAAATACTCAATTATCCAACACTGCAGAACAATATTATTACAATGTCAATGATTTAAGGAATGTAATAACTTGCCTCACAGCTTCTGGGGGTCAGGCACCATACTTCAGAGATTCTCACCAGGCTGTGATCCATATGTCAGCCAGAGGGGAGGTGTCATCCAAAAGCTCGAATGGAGAAAGAGCCAGTGATATGCTTACTTGATTGTTGGCAGGATTCAGTATCTTGTGGCCTGTTGAAGCGAGAGCCTTGCTTTCTCACTGACTATTGGCTGGAGGTTGGCTTCTGTTTCTGACTATGGTGGCCTCCCAGATACCCACTTGTTCATCAAAATATGTATGCTGAAAGAAGGTATGAATGCAGTCCAGTCACAAGACAGAGAACATAACTGCAAAAGTGGCTTGCCATGCTCTACTGGAAGCAAGATACAATGCCTGCCCATCCACAGTGGAAGAATGAGGACCAGGATGTGGGAATAACTGTGGGATATTGTGAAGTCTGCCTATCACAATATATCATTTACTAATCTGTAAAAAATGCAAAATGTCTGGTAGTCAATACAGCTATAACACACACACAAAGGCAAGAAAACCACAATCCATTGTCAGTACATGAAACAATTAAAGACATTTTTAATTTATTTAATGTATTTTAGACATGGCTTTTTTTTTTATCACTTTGGAGTTCTTCACATCTTATGACTCAAGGATTCTGTGATGTCATGTTCCCAGTGCTTGCAGAGCTTCTTTGTAGCAGAAGTCCGCTGCCAATAAATTATTCTAGCTTTTCTGGAAAGTTTTTACCTCATGCTCACTTACAGAAAGCACCTTGTCTGAGTAAAGACTGTAAGAGCCAGAATACCAGAAAATGTGCTGTGAAACAGTCTCCCCTAGAAATATCTACATAAAAGAGACCAGAATTAAGGCTATGTCAATATAGATATGCTAATGTGGAAGGGGGGGAAAAATCTCCTCATAGAGTTCTATCCCTAGACAGATAACTACAGGCAACTAATTAATGACTGTTGAGAAAGGGAGAGTAAGCTTCTAACTGGCTATCCAATACACATCCCTGATATCATCTACATTCAAACAACAAAAATCAACTCAGCAGATGCCATATATATATATATATATATATATATATATATATATATGTGTGCATGTGTGTGTGAGAGAGAGAGAGACAGTAATAATCACAAAAAAAGTCTACTAATTAAGAGTCAGGGCATGGAAGGTTGCTAGGGGAAGGGGTTGGGAGGGAATAAAAGGAGGAAATATCAGCGGAGAAACTGATATCATTATATTTTAGTTAAAAGTGTGTATTAAAAAAATCAACTCAGCCGGGCAGTGGTGGCGCACGCCTTTAATCCCAGCACTTGGGAGGCAGAGGCAGGCGGATCTTTGCGAGTTCGAGGCCAGCCTGGCCTACAAATTGAGTCCAGGACAGCCAGGGCTACACAGAGAAACCCTGTCTTGAAAAACAAAAAACAAAACAAAAAAAAAAAATCAACTCAAGGTGGGGAATGGTGGTGGCTGCCTTTGAATCCCAGCACCTGGGAGACAGAGGGAAGCAGATCTCTGTAAGTTCAAGGTCAGCCTGGTCTACAGAGGGAGTTCCAGGATAGTCAGGGCTACACAGAGAAACCTTGTCTAGAAAAACAAACAAACAAAAAAGAGACCCAACTCAAAACTAATCAAAGCCTTAAATTTAACAGCCCCACACTGTGAAAGTGCTAGAAGACACTGGAAATCTGCTGATGTGCACTTAGATTGATTCCATGGACATGGGAGCATAGCCATTCTTTTCAGCAAACTGACTTCACTGCCGTTGGGTACACATTGACTTGTGGGATTGCCAGATCAGTCTATAGTCCTGTCTCTAATGTTTTCAGGACATCCATACTGTTTGCTGTAGTGGCTGAACCGGTTTACATTCCCACCAACAGTGTATAAGTGCATCTACCTCCTTGCCAGCGTGTGTTGCCTTTAATCGTTTTTGATGAAGGCCACTTTAACTGGAGTGAAGTGATACATCCTTGCAATTTCCATTCTTGTCCATCTCCCTGGAGATTAGTGATATCTGCATCTTTTGTGTATGTGTTGGACATTTACTTGTCTGTGAGGAGCTGCACGTTTAGTTCTTTTTCCAACTTTGAAGTTGTGTTATTGTTAAGAGTGGTGCTGTGCTATTAACCTGTTTGGATTCCTTGATGTCAGATGGTCACCCCTGGTTAGATGTGTGGTTTGTGGGTGTTTTCTCTCATTCCACATGACTGGGGCTCTACCCCCTGAGCTATAGGAGATCTTCCATTTTATAGCTCATCTCTTTACTCCGTTGCGTACTTCCTCCACTCTGAATGGAAGCCTTTTGTGTTGATTTACTCTTGTCAATTTGTTGCCTGTGTTTTTACAGTTACAGTTTTCTTTTTTACTTAGACTAATGTCTTAAAACATTTTCCCTATGTTTTCTAGTAGTTTCATAGTCTGAGGTAGTACATTTCAAACTTTTATTCATTTTGAATTCTTTTTTTTAATGAAACTTATCTAATTTCGTTCTTTTACATATATATTCCTAGTTCTCCTGATAGCATTTGTTGAAAAGACAGCTTTTCCCCAATGTAGTTCTTGATGCTTTGCCTAACGTCAGTTGTCTGCAAATATGTCTGTTTATTTAGTTTCACTGATCTATATGCTTCATGGCGTCAGTGCCATGCTGTTTTAGTTACAATAGCTTTATAGTATGTTTTGGAGTTAAACATGATGTCTCCAGCTTTGTTGATTTAACACAGTATTGCTCTATCTATTTGCAGTCACTTATCTTTCCTTATGAATTTCAGAGTTGTCTTGCTGTGCCTATGAAAAAATGTCATGAATATTTCTATAAGGATTTTTTTGGATAGTATAGACATTTTGACAATTATTCTAATTATTCTTATTCATAGTCAAGGTATTGAGAGTTGGGTCCCCGGAGGGTGCATGGAACCTCTGCCTTCCCTCATTCTTTCCCCTGTGAAAAAATGTCATGAATATTTCAATAAGGATTTTTTTTTGGGCAGTATAGACATTTTGACAATTATTCTAATCATTCTAATTCATAAACAAGGTATAAAGAGGTGGATCCCCTGAGGGTGCATGGAACCTCTGCTTTCCCTCATTCTTTTCCCCTGTGCATTCTTTCTGAGTTTTGAGAGGTATTCTACTGAGTTTTGAGAGATGTTCTATCAAATAATCCAGCCCAAGCAAGGAATCATAGGAGCTTCTAATCAGATGCGCTGGAGGCCTGGGCTTGTGATTGGCATGTGTATTGAGAGGTAGTATTATGTGAGCTCCACTGACACTAACTCTGAGAGGTTAGTTTAAGAATTCCTTTGAATTGCTTGACACCATTTGGCACCTGGAGAGTTGAAGAATTGAGTGTCAGTGTGGAAAAAGCCCATGCACATTTGGTATTAGAAATGGCCTGTGGTCAGAAATAGACCATAGAAACTGTAAAATCAATGACATAAAAGACTCCCCATCCATTCTTTGTCCCATAAAAAATATGCACCAGAAAGAGCATCCAAGGAAACACATGGGCCAGGGAAACAGCTCACTGGTGCAGTGTTTACCAGGTATGAGGGTCTGTGTTCCCCCAGCACCCAAACAAAAATCCAAGAGAAGTGGTGTGCATTTGCTATTCATGAGGTAGCGTGTATTTACATTTGCAATCCTACCACAAGGAGTGAGAATATAGACAGATTCCAGGGGCTTACCATCAGCCAGCCTAGTCAGTGAGGCCAACATCCCAGTGAGAAACATTGTCTCAAAAAAGACCATGAACAGACCCCGAGGAATGACACCCAACATTGACTTTTAGTTTCCACACACATG
This sequence comes from Lophiomys imhausi, assembly GCA_907164525.1. Classification (NCBI taxonomy): domain Eukaryota; kingdom Metazoa; phylum Chordata; class Mammalia; order Rodentia; family Muridae; genus Lophiomys; species Lophiomys imhausi. The sequence goes on from CAJQZJ010000067.1 coordinate 17,999, forward strand.
AGCATACATGTATAACCCTGACACATGGGTGCACCTGAATATACATGAACTCTCTCTCTCTCTCTCTCTCTCTCACATACCACATATAGACACATACATACACAAAACGAACAAGCAAATAAAAAACACAAATATAAAAACCTAATATTTTTAAAATCCTAGATTGAAACATAGAATCAATTCCTTGAAACTTGGGTCAGGAAAAAAGTTGCTTAATGGGGACAAAAAACACAAATCATAAAAGGTAAAGCTGATCAAATGAATTAATTTACCACAGGGTGAAGACTGTCTTCAAAAGACACAGCAGAGATGGAGGGAGGGAGAGAAGAGATCCCAACATCTAAAGAACTCTAGCAACTCACCAATCAGAGAACAAAGAATCCTGTTGTTAAAAAAAAGTCACGAGATTTTTAATAGATACTTCAGAAAAGGAGAGATGGGGATGGCATCTCAGTTTATTGTTAGTCATTAGGGAAACGAAAGCCGCAAGGAAATGCCAGTATTTACCTACAAGAATGGATGGCATTTTAAAAAAAATCTGAAAATACCAAGCAAGTATTGGCAAGGATACATAAAAACTCTCATCCGTTGCCATTTTGCTGGTACGACAACTTTGGAAAACGTTTTGGCAACTTCTTACAAAGTTGAATGTACATGTATGGTATAGCTCAGCAACCCTACTGCTAGGTATTTACTCAAAATAAAATTTGACATATGTCCACAAAAACCTTGTACAGACTATTTGCAGCAGATTTATTCAAAGCTGGCCCAAACAGGAGACAACCCAAATGTCTGTAAATCAATAGATTAAAATTGAATTATGTTACAGACTTAAAATGAAGTGCTACTTAGTTATACAGAGCAGTAAAGCCAAGTCTGGTACACACACTTGTAATCCCAGCACTTGAGAAGCTGAGGCAGGAGGATTAAGAGTTCCAGGCCAGCCTGGGATACACAGAGAGATCCTGTCTCAAAACAATCAAACCAAAAAAGCAACGAAACTATGATTTCCATAAAACTTCAAAAGCCAGGGCAATGATTTCCAGGATCGTGAGCACAATGGGAAATAAATAGCTTTACTTCAGAGGGACCTGAAGGAACTTTCAGGCCCACAGAGTGGTCATACAGCTGGGGTATGGCTGTAGCTGCCCAAAGATCTGTATGTACAGCCAGATGGTAATGGAGCATGCCTTTAATATCAGCACTCAGGAGGCAGATGTAGGCAGATCTCTGAGTTCTAGGCCAGCCAGGTGTACAGAACAAGTTCCAGGACAGCCAAGCGAACACAGAGAAACCATGTTTCAGAAAAAAATAAAATCTGTATATACATCTATGAAAGATGAATCTTACTGTTTATAAATTAGTAAATTAGACCTCAATTGACCTGATTTTCAAAAAGTCATGATGATGACATGGGAGCTTGGCTGTAATTTCATTGCTTTCAGTCAGCTTTGTTCTCGAGTTCTGGGTTGGTACAATAAGACAGAGAGGAAAAAAGAAACTTTAATATGACACCACTGACATATAATTTTCAAAGAAGGTAAGCCAAATTTGGCCAAAAAAATTGTTATGGTTAATAAGAGAGTTTGACAAGTTCAGAGTTGTAAAAATCTGTATACAAAAGTCAAGGCTCGGGCCCAGTGGATAAAAGCACTTGGTCTGCAAACTTACTGACTGCAAGGCATAAGGTTGAATCCCAAACACCCACCTAAAAAGCTAGATGTGGCTACATGTGCCCATAACTCCAGTACTGAGGGCCAGAGGCAGACAGAACCCACATGCTCACTGGCCACCCTGTCTAGCTTTCACATCAATCAGACTTCCTGTTTTGAGACAATATGAAGGAGAACGATAGAGGAAGACCTGATGTTTTCCTATGGGTCCACATGTATGTCAATGGGCACACATACACCACACACACACACACACACACACACACACACACCTTAGAGCAGTATAAGGAAGGTATAAACTTAAAGGAAAATAACTCTGGGAAGGTACCCAGCAGCTGGAGGCAGTTAGGTCTTTGTGCCCATCAAGAAAATGCCATCCTTACTTTCCATCTGGGTAGCCTTATAACCCAGGACGCACTGAGTAATAAGACATGATTGTTGCAAAATATTAAAAGCATCACAAAGTCTCCATAGGGGAGAAAATGGAGGTCATGCTTACAATCCCACCCAGCTTTATTAGCAGCTTGCCACATGCCGGTAATGATTTTACTCTCATCTCTTTGTCCTCAGGAAGGAACAGCCATTGTGTTGTCCCAACAAGTGACAGTAAATTTGTTGTTGTTATCTCTTTCTTCTTCATGGTTATAACAGAAGGTGAAGATTCCACTCACGGGTTCAGACCTACCATGAGCAAGTTGGCATGTGTTCCCGGAGAGGCCACACCCAGAAGATTAAAGGGCAAAGGGTGATGGTTCTTCCCCAACTAGGACTTCAATAGAAAGACAAATGACCCTAGAGATGGACCCCTAACCACAACAAATATGAACCTAAGAGCAGACCTGGCTCCAGTACTCACAGGCGAGCCAAACTCATGAGTTCAGTTCACTTGGATTTCTGGTGTTTTATCTCCAATCCAGGTTCCTGGAATTGGCTTGAGTAACAAAAAAGGCTTTGGAGTCTACTTGACTGCTGAACCAGGGTCATCACACAGAGATTATCGGAGTGTTTACAGTTTGTCTCCCCACGTCTACTGGGGTTTCAGACATCATTTAGAAGGGGTGCTAGGGAATGCACAGGGACTTCAGGTCTGAGACTCAGGCCAGAGCATGTGAGGTTTCTGAGGGGTTCCCACCTTGCAGGAAGCTTGGGTATATGTGCCCTCCTATTGCTTATATGATAGGTTCTAATTCTGCATGTTTTTGTCCCATATTTCAGTTTAAAAAAAAAAAACCTCAGAAGGCTATTCAAACCTATCCATAGATCCCAGGAACAGTGCCTGTGAAGATCTAAAAATAGACCAGAAAGGCCCAGGCGAGGTTTCAATGGCAGAATCCAAGGAGTTCGAAGGATTTCTAAAGCTGGTCAAAGGTTTTCCTGCTTTTCTATTTTGAGTTCAGTCACTTGAGAATTTTCAAAATTTCAAGATCATTTCTTTCTTTCCCTGGTGTGGTATAGAGGAGAAGCCTGACCTACCGTAGGAGCACACTGCGGTCCTTTTGTTCATTTTTCTTTGCTGTGCCGATGGTTGCATAATGGTCAAGAGAGTTGACCCAGGAGTCAGATGGCCTCTGCTCATATTCCAGCTCCGACCAGGAAGCCAGGAGCAGGTGAGTTAAGCATTCTCAGTCTCAGTTTCCTTCTACCAAATCAGGGTTGATATAAGGATTAAACAAGGCACTGTGCTTAGTGAGGTATAAGGGCAGAAGGCTAGGTAAGTGATAGCTCTTGACTAGCATCTTTTATCATAAACACATCTGTGTTAGTTACTGTCTCATTGCTATGAAGCAAACAAGCAGTACGACAAAACAAACAACGCAACAAAACAGACAATACAACAAAACAAAACCTCATGGAAGCAACTTGAGAAGGGAGGATTCATTTGGCTTACGGTTCCAGTCCCAGTCCATCACGCCAGGGAAGACATGGAGGCAAGGGTAGGAGGTGGTTGGACACATGGGGATGGGGATGAATGCTGGCAGTTCACCTTCTCATTGTTGTTCAGTCCCAGGACCCTGGCCCATGTTGCCACCTATATTTAGGGAGGCTCTTCCCAACTCAGTGAACCCAGTCTGGAAAAACCCTCAGAGACATGTCCACAGACATTTTTCCATGGTGATTCTAAATCATATCAAGCAGACCCAGTTAAATATTACACAAGTGGTCTCTTGAATGTCTGTAATACCCAGAAAATGAAATATAAATGTCCCTGTGTGTGTGTGTGTGTGTGTGTGTGTGTGTGTATTTGGAACCACCTACAAGATACACCTCTTGTTGGATGTGAAGGTGTTTCCAGAGAGGTTTAACAGTCCAGATATGGACAGAGCTGTTCCCTAGACCACTGAAAAAGCTGGCAGAGATCCAACTCCTCACCTCTCTTTACTTCCTGATTGCAGGTGCTATGTGACTGGCAGCCTGCACTCCTGCCGCCACGCCTTCTCCAGCATTGTGGATTGTATCCCTTCCTAAAGCCTGAGCCAAAATAAATTCTTTCTTTCTTAAGTTGCTTCTGTCAGGTATTTTGATAGAACAAAAAGGAAAGTAACTAAGAAAGGCTGAAATTATTGGTGGAAATTAGGTACAATTTGCAACATAAAGCAAGTTTCAAAAACTGTGAAGTCTGCACAGTGAGCTTTGACATCGGTCTCTAGTCCCGCTCCCCATGGACAAGTCAGTCAGTCACCCTTAACTAGCAAGATTGGGCAGCCCTATTTTCCAAGGTGATCTGTGTGGGCTCCTACTGGCTGTTGTTCCCAGAACACTTGGTGCCAGAATCTTTCTTTGTGGATAAAATTTTATTAATTATTGTTTCTAGACAGAGTGACCTTTTCCCATGAGCCTGGCCAAATGTTCTTCTTTTATCTGTTAATAAAAATGACTGGTTGGTAATGAAAATGACTTCTCTGCCAAAGCCCTCTGGCTGCCCTTTCTCTGCCTGGGGAAGTTTTAAGCTTCTAGATTCAGACAAAAGAGTTACTTCTTACTTAAGGTCTGAGAAAAAAAATGCACCTTAGCACCTTGATACATCTGTGTGAGTTGCCCTAGTAACCATTCCTTCAGCAGTAAAGGCCAAAATAATCACACTCTAGTCTCATTCCTCATACAGGAGGGTTTGTCAAATTATCTATGGGCTTACAAACTAAAAAGTCTCTAATGGGCCAGATGTTGGTGCCCCCTCAAGATGCACAGACTGAAAACCAAATTCCAAATGATGGTATTTGCAGGAGACATCTTGGGGAGGTAATTTGGCTACAAAGGTTGGGTCTTCATGACTGGGGAAGGTCATAGAACTAGCTATCTCTCACCCCTTTATGTGAGGGCACAACCAGAAGTTGAATAGCTCCAAACCACAGACTACTCCCTTCCAGGACTCTGAATCTTCTAACACAGTGGTTCTCAATCTTCTTGATGTTGCAACCCTTTAATACAGTTACTTACGTTGTGGTGACCCCCAAACATAAAATTTTTCATTGATACTTCATAACTATAATTTTGCTACTATTATGAATTATAATATAAATATCTGATATGCAGGATATCAGATATGAGATCCCCAAAGGGGTCATGACCCACAAATTGAGACTTGCTGTTCTAACACCATGATTTGGAATTTTTGGCCTCCATTACTGAAAGAAACAAATGACTATTTGGCAAGTCATCAGATTTGTGGTAGTTTGTTATAACGTTCTGTGGTGGTATTCTTGATTGTCAACTTGACAGGATTTGAAATCACCTAGGAGACACACCTCTGGGATTTGTGAGGGCATTTTTCAAAGAGGCTTAGCTGAGGTGAGAATGTGGGTGGCACCATTCTGTGCAATGAGGACCACATCAAAAAAAAAGAAACCAAGCTGAACACCAGCCTCCCTCCATCTTTCTCTGCTTCCTAACTGGGTGCAGTGTGACCAACAGGGTCACAATTCAGTAACCATGCCTTCCCCTTTACAATGGGACTGTGCCTTCAACTATGAACAAAAAAACTCTTAAGTCCTTAAATTGCTTTTGTTGGGTATTTTTGTCTTATGGAGCAACAAGAAAAGTAATTCACCATGATGGAAAATATATTGTATAAATATACATATATAAATATAAATAACATATATATATATATATAATACAAATATACAAATATAATACAAACCTGTATTTGAGTCCCCTAAAGCTCCCTGTGAGAGATCTGAGAGTATTTCTGGAAGTATGGAGTGTTAGAAGGCTATTTGGGGCTACCGGAGCTTTGGGATGATGACCCACATTGATTCAAACTAGAGGTTGCTTAGAACATAGGCTAAGGTACAGGTGGAGAGTTCTTGCTAGGACTGTAAATAGCACAGTCTTCCAGGATACCCCTCTATAAGCCATACTGAAGCTACAAAAATTAAAATACTATACAAAAGAAATTTGTGTGAGTAAAAAATCTCCCAGACCTATAAATCCATATCCCTGACATTCCAAAAAGAAAAAAAAATTCCCATTTTCAAGTTCTTAGCAATAAAACTCATTCTGAAATCACGACAAAGCAACAACCGATTTGGATTTGAACTGGTGATGAATAATTAATGCCAGGTCTTAAATCAGAGAGAGATCCACTGAAGGCAGAGTTGCTGCCTTTCTTGCCCTGGAATGCCTGGCTGTTACCTGTAGTTCCATGTTGCCCTAAACTGAATTGGAAATTTTTAAGATCCCTGAGGAGGGAGCTCAGGAGACAGCTCGACAGCTCACTCAGGGAGATTCCTGCTGCATGAACATGGGGCTCTGACTTCCATCCTCAGAGCCCAGCTAGAAAGCAGGGTGTGGTGATAAATGCTTATAATCCCAGGTGCTGGTGAAGTGAATCCCTGGGGCTTGCTGGCCAGCCGGCCTAGCCTCATAGGTGACATGCTAGTGAGAGGTCCTGGGTCAAAAAACAAGGTAGCCAGCACCTGGGGAATGATACCTACACACACACACACACACACACACACACACACACACACACACACACACACACACACACACACACACAGAGAGAGAGAGAGAGAGAGAGAGAGGGAGGGAGAGACAGAGAGACAGAGAGACAGAGAGACAGAGACAGAATCTCCATGGGATGGGGGGAATGGTTACTACTTTGGTGTACATCTTCCATAGGGAAGGACAGAGAGGAGTGTAAATATTCACTTACTTTTTTCAGACGCCATGGTTAGTATTGTTGCCTCCAGTTGGTATGCATAATGAATCAAGTCAAATATGACAATCTACAGTGAGACAAACCGAGTGAGGACACTGAGAGGACTAAACGGAAGACGCTCTGCCTGGAGGTAATCCTGCCTGGCTGTGAGCCACCTGTCTACAGTCAAAGCTCCAAAGTCTATCACAGCGTGTGTAAACACACTGAGTTCTAAAAAGTCCTGAAAAGACAAATCATGCAGTAATGGATATCACAATGAAAAATATCTAGTTCTGCATCTGAGGCTCAGGATTTTCTCACTAATATGTAAAAATCTTGTTTCTTTCAATGTTGTACTCTCTTCCAACCAAGTCTGAGAGATTCATTTAAAATTGGGAGGGTTTCGGGGCTGGAAAGATGGCTCAGCAGTTAGGAGCACTAGCTGCTCTTCTAGAGGACCTGGGTTTGATTCCTAGCACCCAAGGACAGCTCACAAACATCTATAACTCTAGTCCTTGGGTGTGTCTATGCCCTCTTCTGCCTTCCTTGGGCACTGCATGCATGTGGTACATAAACATACATACAAAAGGTAAAATAAATTAAAATCAGAGGAGTTTCAATTCATGCTGATAAAATGGCCTAAACCAACAGCTACGGTTTGATTTTCCAATCCATCTCAGCCAGCAGTCTTGTTGGTGCTCTCTCTTAGCCTCTAGGGAAGTAGTTATCTAGAATTGGGATATCCTAGGAAAAGCTGATGACATTATTAAAAGTTAATGCTTTTAGCCAGGTATGGGGTTACACCCCTGGGCTACATAGTGGGACTCTCAGGTGTTGTTCCATGGTACATACACCTCCGTACACATACACACACACATCATCCACGTGTGTGTGCGTGTGCACACATGCACATATATGCACACATGCACACAAAAATAATAGGATAAAAGAAAATTTAAAATGCTTTGACTTCTATCTTAGAGATCTGAAAAGCCTAGAATGAGAGTGAGACCTAGCATTTTCCAAAAGATATACCAGGTGATCAAGGAAGTCTGAGTTTGTAAGTCCCTTTATTTTCCCTACTAATCCCAGTGTTTCTTTTTTGTTTTAATTTCAGAGCCTTTTATGTTAGGGTTGCACTTTTAAGGCATGTTCTTTGGTTCTCACCCCTCTGGAACTGCACCGCAAGTGTGTGGTCTGGGATGCTGAAGGTTCACGACACAAGCCAGAAAAACAGATATGATCTCACTGCCTGAGGCTCTACCAGGGAAGATGCCTTAATGAGGAGCTCTCAGAAAGGCTGAGATAAAATACAAGTGTTGTGACATTGTTAGAGAGGGGGGGGAGAGAGAGAGAGAGAGAGAGGCAAAGAGAGACAGAGAGAGACAGAGAGACAGAGAGAGACAGTGAGACAGAGAGAGAGAGAGACAGAGAGAGACAGAGAGACAGAGAGAGACAGAGAGACAGAGAGAGACATGGGGGCATCTAGTCAAAACCAAATACAAATGAATGACCAAGCCTGAAGCAATCATGCCAGAGAGGTGACATCCCAGGACGAAAAGAGGCTCCTGGAAAATGCTAATGACAAAAACAAGAGCTTTTAAGAAGCTAGACAGGATCAAAGCAATGAAGACAAAAGGCCAGGAGCAGGTGATGTAATGTCGGAGGAGGACAGGGTGGTAGACCCGCTCACTTCCTGTTTTTCTCTAGCAGGGTCATCTGAGGCTCTCTGAACGGAATCTTTGCAGAATAAGCATGCTCAGAGAAGAGTGTCTCCCAAGGACTGGAGAGGGCTGTGGGAAAGAATAGAGCCTCTGGAAGGGAGTGTTTAAAATCAGATTAATTACATGGCGGAACACATGAATTGGCACTGGAGTTGGGACCTACTATTGGTTGTCTTCAGAGACTAAAGATAAAGAGGCACCAAATAGCCCGAGGCAAGCAAATCTGTTTTTAACGTGTTTGTGTCTACAAGCCACATTAGCCAATCACAATGTGGATATTCTGCAAAATCTTAGGTGAGAGAGCAAATTAGTTAATTGGACAGGACTCAGAAAAGAGAATAGTAACGGCTAGAAACCAGCAGGGGCTTGTGAAAACATCATGTCAAAGCCTGTACCATTCTGTAGGTGGACTGAGGGAAACTGTGGACATGGAGTTCAGATCTTGAAGCAGGATGTGCCTTGAAAGCCACTTTTGGGAAGCTTGAATGTTCAGGAGCCCAACCCCGTAGATGCTGTGGTGAGACTCACCTTGGTGGCCTCTTTTGCTTCCTGTCCCTCTTTTGCAGCCACTCAGATTCATACCATTTTTATTATGATTTCTCTTTCCAAGTGTGTATTCTATAGAACAAGTTGCCATGGTGACGAAATTCTACCCAACTTCAGACTGAATGATGTAGGCTGCTGGCCTGTCTCCTCGGTTTACATAAAGCATTCACTTCCAGGTCCCTCCTGTTCTGAGTCCATCTTCTAAGGCAACATGGCCACTGGATCAGCTAGTGTATAGTATTACATTTATGTTATTATTTATGTGTGTGTTTGTATGTTTACATATATATGGGACATATACATGCCATAGTGCATGTGTGAAGGTGAGAGAAAACTTGGAAGAGTCAGTTCTCTCTTCTATGCGGATCCCATGTGGCTTCAGGTGCTTTGCCTGCTAAACCATCTCGACGGTCTGGTGAATACTAATTGGCAATTTAGGTGTGACCTAGAAGGCAGAATTTTCAAGTGGCTAGATCATAAAGCATTTGAATGAGAATAAATATGTTAGGAGACAAAACTGAAATGCAAACATGGAGGTAGCTAAGAGGAACATTGAGTAAAGACAAATGAAAAGCCTAGTTATTAGGTAAAAAATATCAACTGCATACCCACAGCACTGGGGAGTACTGAGCACTTCAACAAAGGTTGTTGGACCCCACTATTAAGGTTGTAGTCTGTCACGTCCCAAAAGCCCTGAGCTCAGCGCTAAATGGAGGACTCCCTTTCCCAGCAGGGCTCCCTCCCTCCTCTCTGCCTGACCTGGGGAATCTAACCCCCACACTATCCACCTGAGGAATGTCATGTAAGAAGTTAAAGGTTTAACTTCCTTTCTCTTCCTGATAAGAACCCACCCAGCACCTGGGATACTTGGAATGCTTCTCCATGCAAATGAGGCATCCTAGTATCTTAAGTCCTCAGCCAATGACTTGCATTCATCCTGGAAACCCCACCCATTCTCCAAAATTCTATATAATTCTACTTGATCCCAATAGAATTGAACTGCCTCACTGAAGATGGTCCTGAAGTGTTAATCCTTCATACTTGTGGCCGTCCAAACCCTGAACCTCATCTTCTGCTCCCCTCGACCATGTGGACTGGTGGCTAACAGTCCATGGAAAAAGGTGAGACCCACAAAAGTTAATGTGAAAATGGTCTTAATAGTGTTGTTACTGTACCAGCCCTGTGCTGGTTTTGTTACTATAATCTGAGTTGTAATTTGAGCTAGGATCATGTAACCTCCAGCATTGCCCTTTCTGTTTAAGATTGCTTTGGTTATTTGGGGGGTTTTGTGTTTCAGATTTTTTTTGGGGTGGGGGGATTTTCCCCCCTAGCTTTGTAAAGAATGTTACTGGAATTTTGATGGAGATTGCATTAACTCTATAGATAACTTTTGGTATATAGCCATTTTCACAATATTAATTCTTCCAGTCCATAAGCATGGGTGGGGGATCTTTCTTTTAGACTCTTCTATTTCCTTCTCACTCATTTAAAGATTCATTATAGAGAGCTTTCACTTCCTCAGGTTTATTTCTAGCCATTTCATTACTTTTGGAGATGTTATAAATAGTATATTGTATTAGAAATATTTTTTTCTGGGGCTTTGCTATGCCCCTCTTTTGTTTTTAAATATCTGTGATGGATTTTTATCCCACATTTAGACCATTTAGTTCTCTAATAAAAGACACAGAGACCTTTTAGATTTATAATAAGATTTAAAGAGTTGGGCAGATATCAGCCCTCTAACTATCTTATCTGCTTCCCTGACAAAATCCCCAAGATATTACTTGCTATATGTTCCATTTGGGCTACTTCTGATCCATTAGGCCAGCCCTCATGGCCACCTGCTCATGGTCCATACTGTTCCATGGGAACTTCCAACTTCTTCCCAGTCCTCTGACTCCTGTGTGATTCCCACCTGAGACTTCAAGCCTAGAAACCTAAATTCCTCCTCATTCTCTTCTGCCCAGCTACAGGCTGTCTAGCCTTTTTGTTAATGAATGGACTTGAAGCTAGGGAGCAAGGTTACAGAACAAAGGCTGGTGGTGTACATGAGAATGCACTCATCTGGACTTCAACCAGATCTTGGGGGTTAATATTTAGCATTTGAATATATATCAGCACCAGACCAACCCCCAGCCAGTTTATTTCCTCCTGATTTCTTTCTCAGCAAGTTACTTTTTTGTTTGTTTTTGTTTTTCGAGACAGCGTTTCTCTGTGTAGCTCTGGTTGTGCTGGACTCACTTTGTAGACCAGGCTGGACTTGAACTCACAGAGATCTGCCTGCCTCTACCTCCTGTGTGCTGGAATTAAAGGCGTGAGCCACCACGCCTGGCTCAAGTTACTTTTTGTGTATATGAAAGTTACCAATTTTTGTAAGTTACTTTTGTATCTTACTACGTTGCTGAAAGTGTTTATCAGGCCTAGCAGTTTTCTATAGTCTTCAGGGTCTCCCAAGCCTAAGACTACATTTCCTAATGGGAATGACTTGACTGCTTTTTTCCCTATATGTATCTTTTTCATTTCTTCCTCTTGCCCTATTGCTCTAGCTGAGGCTTATACTGAGCCTGAGTGGAGAGATCAGAAACCTTTGAATACCTCCATATAATTCATGAAATGCTCTGAGTTTTTCTCCCATTTAGTAAAATACTGGTTATTCACACATAGAAGAATGAAACTAGATCTTTATCACTCCTTATTTGCAAAATAAATTCAAAATTAATGGAAGACCTTAGTATAAAATCTGAAACCACTAGAGGAAAACATAAGAAAAATACTTAAAGATACAGTCAGAGGTGAAGACTTTCTGAAATAGATGGCAAGAGCTCAGGAAATATCTTAAGAATTGACAAGTGGAATTGCATGAAAGTTAAAAAAAACAAAAAACAACAACAAAAAAAGTCAGGCCAGTCAAGGAAGCGATCAACAGAAAGAAAGGTACAGCCTACAGAGTGGGAAAAACTTTGCCAACTATACATCTGACAGAAGGTTTATACCTAGAACTTATTTAAAAAATTAAAATTAAATTCTCTACCACCAATCATTCAGTCCATAAATGGGCAAATGCACTGGACAGTTCTCAAAGGAAGGAAGAAATGCAATGGTTAATAAATATTCAAAAAAAATGTTCAACGTCTTTAACCATTAGAGAAAGACAACTTATAACTTCATTGAGATTGTACTTAACTTTAATCAGACTGACTATAACCAAGAAAACAAATGATGACTCTGTCCTGGTGGCTTTCACCTTTAATCCCAGCATTTCAGAAAGTCTGGGAAGGTAGATCACTGGGAGTTTGAGGCCAGCCTGATCTACATGGTGAGTTACAGAACAGTCAAGGCCACATAGAAAGAAACTGTCTTAAAAAGTAGAGAGAAGAAAGAAAGAAGGGGAGGGGAGGAGAAGGGAAATAACAAATACTGGCCAGGATATTGGAAAAAGAAACCCTTGTTCACTGTTGTTGGGGTGTAAACTAATTTGGCCACTGTAAAAATTATTATGGAAGGTCTTTGAAAACTAAAAGGAGAACCAGTTCCACTATTCCAGGATATATAACCAGGTATATAAGTCAGCACAGCATAAAAATACTCAAAGATCTGCGTTTACTGCTGTCCTAGTCACAATAGGCAAAGTATGGGACATGCCTTGATGTCCACTAAGAGAAACACAAAGAAAGCTATTTATTTTAATTAGTTGTAAAGAAAAATGAGATGATATCATTTGCAGGAAAATGTGTGGAACTGAAGATCATCTTCTCAAGCAAAATAGCGAAACTCAAATTAACTCAGATAATCAAATATCATGTTTCCTGTCATAAGCAAAATCTAAATATAGCATGAAGTATAAGGGAGACTGTGAATGGAGAAAAGATATAAAGGGAGAAAAGGGTGAACAAGAAAGAGCAATGAGGGAGAAAGATAAAATATTTTCTTTCACAAGCAGAATCTTCATTTATTATGTATGTTTATAATACATTTGTATATACACATATATATGTAATATAAAAGCAGAAGGGGCTGTTGGGGAGGAAAAGGGGGTGTAAGGTAGTGGGGGCATATATATATAATATAATGCCACAATAAACCCATTATTCTGTATAGTAACTACAAAGGTTAATTTCAAACATTAACTACAAGCTTGCTGTTCATCATGAGTGTGACATAATTACTACAAAGCTAACATCATCACCAGCTATGTTAATTAAAATGTAGATTTTAAGGCATCTATTAAAATATTAATGGAAGCAATGGTTCCCCACACCCCCAGTTAAGGATGTGGGGAGAAGCTCCAAATGTAACACAAACTGAAGTAAAGACAGGATCATCACAGAGAGAACTGAGGTTTGCCACAATATCCTAAGTGTAGGGTGTTCATTCTAAAGGTTCCTGGTATCAGTTGCAATAGGAAGTGTTATATGATGACCAGTGTATGGATTTAATTCTGAAAATTCTGAATATATTTGGTCCTCCCTACACACTACAGATCAAAATATTCAGAAAAAGATTTGTCAGTAATAAACCTGAGGTTCCTTGCTTTACATTATCACCTAATTAACATAACAATTTATATTATATTATATTATATTATATTATATTACATTAGGCATTATAGGTAATCTAGATGAAGTACAGAATATGGGTGGAGGACTGAAGAGGTAGCTCAGTGATAGAGTGCTTGCCTGGCATTGATGAGCCCTTGGTTCAACTCCCAGCACACAGACAAAGAGAAAAAATGTATATGGCAAAGTATGTATGTAAATGCAAGTACTATGGCATTCTATATAAGGTATGGGTTGGGGGCATCTGGAACCAATCTCCTGCAGCTGTTGATGAACAATGACTCTGTCTTTGGAGAGAGACACTGGAAGGAGAATACTCAAAATCCTATCTCAAGATTGCCATTTTGGAGAAAACTGGCTACTCAGCCTGCAGAACAAAGGACTGAAATATGAGGTTTTGATGGCTTCTTAAGCAGAAGGGTGGGTTTTATTCTTACAGAGAGATGTCGTGCCCAGGACCACAGGCTTTCACAACTTCCGCTCTCTATGGAAACAGTCATATTCTGGGTGCCCTACAAAGCAGTGGGTGCCCTGAGATGGAAACCCCAGAGAAGGGGTGAGTCTTTCCAACATTTCTTCCAACTCCGGTGCTCAGTGCTTTGGTGGGGCAAGGTTCTGAGGGCACCACATAGGTAGAGACAGCCTTGGTGTTCTGCCCATTGTATCCTCTCTGAAATTCCCAGTTGTTGACAGCAGGTGAGTTTCTTCCTGTGACCAGAGCTGAGGTAGAGAGAGAGGATGTCTCCTTGGTCCCTCTCCAGGCTCAGTTACCTCTGCAAGGCAATATTTAGAATGAACCCATTCTTAGCGCTGATACTTGGTACCAGGCTGCCTAGAGAGTGGCAACTGGGTTCACCTCAGACTGTGCTGAAAGTTAGGGCCTACTGGGAAGCAATGTGCCCAATGATTTCTCAACAGCAGTTCCCTTTGCAGTGAAAGGGGGAGGTAGAGAGAGAAGACTAAGAGAGGGACAGAAAGGTTTAGAGGTGGAGCAGGAGAGGGAAGGAAGAGGACCTGCCTCTGTTTTTGTCTGGCAGTGGCCTGTTTGCTGGCATCGATTCTCACCAATTTCTGGGTCACTAAAGACTCCAGGGTGGAGGGGAAGTTCATCAAGAAGAAAGATGGGGTTGTGGCACCATGCAGATCCCTCTCTAGTCTCCCAGCCAATGATGTCACCAGTAGGGGACAGGGACTTTAGAAAGGAACAGAGTTTTGAGATTAGGGTCATGGTTGTGAGCTCTGGCATTTGACTAGTGTGGACCTGGATTCGTAGCCTTTTTCTGCCATTTTTCAAGTTGGTGAAGTAGTTACTCCTCCTCCAGGCCTCACTGTCCTCATCTGGAGGATGGATAACGTTGATACTCCTTCTCAGCCTGTGGCAAGACTTAAAACGAGAACCCTTCAGACACTTCAGCCTCCGTCTAAAGGTAGGAAGGGCTCCATTTTAGTTCTAATGTTCTTGGCAGGTTATATTTGCCCAAAAATGGCCCCAACAGGGTCTCCTACCTAATATACATATCTTGCAATATGGCTATAACCCTCATTAAGAGGTGATATCTGTGTGCTCTTTTTTGGATGTGAGTGAATGTGTTTTGGGAGCTCTTTGGGGACTTGTCCTTTCGAGGGTAATGTTCACAACCGCTCCCCAATCCTTCTGAAAGGGCTGTGTCCCACCCCCCCTTTCTCTCCAGAATGCTAAACAATTGTTTTGTTTTGTTAGATTTGTAGAAGCTAGAATGTCTGCTAACTTTTAATGGCCGCCTCAGTCTTTCATTCCACACATGAAGTAACACAAAGCATGCAAATGGGAGTGACGGTTCACTTGCCGGAAAGTGTAAGTATTTTAAGATAATTCGGGAACTAGCCCCAGGAATTTGTGTTCAGTTGTGTTTTCTCCATCAAATGAAAGCAAAAGAGAGACGTGTGTCCTGGATTAGGAAGGTCTTGCTCAGTACATAGTCTTCTTGTCTGTTGTCTCCGATGTCTCTTTTCCTTTCCTATAAAGTCCCACGTACCTCTAAGTTTGCCAAGATGGAGAACACTTTGAGAATGACTCACCCCCCCACATCCTTTTCAAAGCTGGCCTTTAAGAGAATCTGATTCTTTCCTACAATTCTGACCTCTTGAATATTGGAGAAGCGACTGGTATGAACCTTTTTCTCATAGCAGACCTATGAAAAAGTGGGAAGTCATACTTTGAAAGTTCTGGGGCTACATCGTAAAAGACACAGCATCTGCTTGCTTCTCTCAGGGATGTTCCCAGTTGAACCTAGCCTTCTCGCTGTTGTGAGGAATGCCAAGCTAGCTCACAAGAGGCACATTTGAAAAGGGACCCACAGATAACCCTAACTTGGGAGCTGGTGGATGCATCATGGTAGAAGAGATCTGTTCCAGCCTTGTAGGCTAATGCTGTGCAGAGGGCTAAGGGCCCACACTGAACCTTTCTAACATTGCAGATTCTGAAACAAAATAATCATTTTCTTAAGCCATAAAGCTTCAGGATGGTTCATTATGCAGTGGTGGTAACTAAGACTCTGTTTCTCTTTATTCCTCTCCAAAACTTGTTTCCTTTTTGCCCATATCACCTTCTAATCTTTATAATTAGCATCAAGAAAGACAGCAACATATGGTAGGATCTGTCCCCCACTGGTCACCACATCTTTTGGGATCTTTCTGGTTTGGGGGGGGGTGTCAAATGGCACACATGATTGTGACACATGGAGAGTCAGGAAATTGGAGCTTTGTTTGGAGATACCACTCAACCAATCTCCTTTGTAGTTACGACAAATTCATCCAGGGCTCCCGAAGGTGTGAACAAGGTGTCCGGAGAGCACATTTTCCAGTTTCTCGGTTTCTGCTGTGTATGTGACAGGCATGTGCAGGGGAGGCCTCCATCCTTCATGAGTTCTTAGCTGGGACTGCCTGTAACAAGACAGGTTAACAAAAGAAAAGCAAATAAGTTTAATCACCTGTGTACTGCTTATACACATGGGGACACAAGATATAACCCAGACAAATGAATAGACCTCAAAATAGAACCCAAGAGTTGTTTTAGCCTTGAGGCTTAAATACACTGCTTCTCCAAAACAGAAAGATGGATGTAGGGAACGACACACTGCAGGGAAATGCCATAGGATACGTGTGAGGTTTATTGCACCAATGTGAATGGGTCATGTGCACTGATGGGGTCTGGTGAGTTGGCCCTTCTCTCACTGATGCAGAGGGAGGTGGCCATTAAAAACAGGGCTTTCCTTGGTAGTAGATATACTTTTTCTTAGAGAAGAGGGACTTTTCAGAGCTACTATTCAAAGAATAGCCCCAACTCTCAGGCAAAAGGGGGACTGTTTTGGGTGATGCCTCTTGAAGCCCCTCCCACTACTTTCTTCTTTTCCACTTGAATTTTGTCAGCCCTCCACACCTCATCTGTGGTTTCAAAGAACCGGAGATAAGAGTAGCAATGAAATGAGGGATCAAAGACAAATTGTGCTACCAAGGAGGATTTTCACTCTTCTTAGGAAACTACTTTAACCAACAATCATGCATGTGTGTGCAAGCATGTGTGCGCATGTGTGGAGGGGAGTAGAGAGGGCTTGGGTAGATAGGAACATTATTGGATTAGACATTAAAGGACACCTCCCCTTTCTTTTCTTTTTTTTTTAAAGCATTTTTTATTTGTTATGTATACAGTATTTGCTCTACATATATGCCCAGGCAGATCTCAATGTAGATGGCTGTGAGCCACCATGTGGTTGCTAGGAATTGAACTCAGGACCTTGGGAAGAACAGCCAGTGCTCTTAACCTCTGAGCCACCTCTCCAGCCCCCACCTCCCCTTTCTTATGAACACAATCGTTGTTCAGAGTTCTCTTTTTTTAGCAGTAGGAAGAAGTTACTGAGTGTGCTGGCTAGTTTTATGTCAACTTGATACAAACTAGAGTCACCGGAGCAGAGGGAACCTCAACTGAGAAAATGCCTCCAATAAGATCTGTGTGTAGAGCATTTTCCTAATTGGTGGTTGATGTGGGAGGGTTCAGCCCATTGTGGGTGGGGCCATCCTTGGGGAGGTGGTCTTGGGTTCTATAATAAAGCAGGCTGAGGCTGGACAGCAGTAGTACAGGCCTTTCATCCCAGCACTGGGAGACAGAGGCAGGTGGATCTCTTGAGATCCAAGCTGGAGGCCAGCTTGGTCTACAGAGTGTGTTCCAGGATAGCCAGGACTACAAAATGAAACCCTATCTTGAAAAAACAAAACAAACAACAACAGAAGAAAGCAGGCTGAGCAAGCCATAGGCAGCCAGCCAGTAAGCAGCACCCTCCATGGCCTCTACATCAGCTCCAGCCTCCAGGATTCTGTCATTTGAGTTCCTGTCCTGACTCCTTTCAGCTGATGGACGATGGGTGTGTAAGCATAAGGCAGATAATTCCTTTATCCCCCCACTTGCTTTTGGTCACAGTGTTTCATCACAGCAATAGAAACCCTAAACCAGACACTGAATATGGTCACTTAGAACCCCAGGACTGCTACACCTGTAAGTAGATATTAATGTCTTTTTGAAGAGTAGGGACCAAGTGAGAAATCTGTATTTTTTTTCACCAAGACAAACTATCCTTTCTTTTCATCCATAAGGGAGAAATGAACTCCCTTCTCCCTCTCTCCCCACTGGGAACTCCATCTGATGGACTGATGAAGATGACCCCATATCTCTGGGAGAAGGATAGAGAGCCACATGCTCTTTCTGGGAAGGAAGACAGTCTGTCAGAAGCACAATTTCCTCCATATGGGTCCTCTGCCTGTGTAACATCTTTATCCCTTGAAATACCTGAGGAGAGCCCTGGGTTCAACTCTGTGTGTGCTCAAGAGAGACTAGTGGGGACTAGATTCTATACTGTCCCAATATTCCTCAGTGACATGGGGACTGGAACCATTATGAAGAAGACGTTACTATAGCTGAAGGGTATTTTCAGCCTTAACAAAAAAGAGCTTTGGTCTGAATGAGATGTCTCCAATAAGTATCTGGCACTTGAATACTTGGTCCCTAGGTGGCTGATTGGGATGATCAGGAGGTGTCGTCTTGCTGGAGGAAGTATGTCACTGGGGACAGGCTTTGAGGTTTCAAAAAATTGGTGCCGTTCCTAGTGTGGTCTCCCAGCCTTCTGCTCAAGGGTCAATGTGAGCTCTCAGCTGTCCCAGCACCACGTCTGTCTTTGGTCCTTCATCATGGATTCTAACCTTTCAAACCCATAAGCCTAGTTAAATGCTGTCTTTTATAAGTTGCCTTGGTCATGGTGTTTCATCACAGTGGTGGTAAGGTAACTAATCCTGTAGCTATGGGATTCCTCAATGTTACAGAATTAATGAGGTCAGAGGCTGCATCTTCACATCCCTAGAAAGCTAGGCTTGCTTGCCCTTCCTCAATAGGCTAATCAGACAAGTAATAGTGAAAACCAGAACAGGGGGATTATTTAATGTGACCATATTGGGCAAAGAAACAAATAAATCAGTATGCTTATTCCCCTAAGTCCATCTTCTGGGGTATGGACAAGAGGTTCAGATTCAAAACCAGGGTAAGGAGCAAGCACAGCTGTGTAGTCCCAGCCCAGGGGTGAAATCATTGTCTCAGCTCCAATCTCTCCTGAAAGGTTGTCTGACGAGTTGTCAGGATTGTGTGAAACTTTTTTGGGGATACAAGCTCCTTTTCTGGCTGATACCAAACCTCAGTCTCCTCTTTCTCCTAGCATAGGACTCTTGCAGCCATTCCAGTTTTGGGGGAGCCCACTGTATCAACAGTCTAGTAGCCAAAGGGACTGGCATAGTACCTCTTTATATTGTGTTCATCCTGCCATGATGGCTACATTGATATCTTTTCATGTCTAGTTGGTATGAAAACAGACTGACACCTTTACCTCTCCAAGATATTATTTGAGCAATTGTCATTAAGATGCAAGGAAGGTGGGACCTGTTTCCTGTCCACCCTGCTTGAGCCTTCAAAACAAAACAATAAGCAATCACAAACATAACAAACAAACAAAAGCCAAATGGCCTATTTCCAAATGGTGCTAAGTCATTTAGGGATAATTTCTGTCACTATGCTGGCTGTCACATACAGAAGTTATAAAAGCCAGGAATCTAAACAGAATCCAGAAGACTGTTTGCTATAAATAAGACAATTCGATGTTTTCAAAGATGGCTAAATGGTGTTTTAACTGAGTAGGGAAGCATAGCCAGAAGAAGAAACCTCTCTATTACATCACTGAGAGAGGAAAGATGGAGCTAACAAGGGAGGCCACTGTGGGGAGAACTGGGCCGTGAATCATGCCCGTATGGGTGGGCTCGTTACAGAGAAGTCACACGGCCCTGCTCTCTGAGGACTTGATGGCTTTTCTGGAGGAGGGAGAAGTGTGTGACCCTCTTTGGTAGGTCACAATGATCTCATTTTGGGGGCTTTTTAGAGTTGGCAGTGAAAATAGCCTTTCACCTCCAATGAATCACAGCTAAACCAGATGCAGGGCATAGAGGGTAATATGATTAATGTGCTGCCCTAGGACTTCCCAGTCATGCAAGGGACACATTTGTGACATTTCACCAGCAGCAACTCTTTGCTTGGTGATCCCCAGGTAGAGCTGATGGGCAAGACAACACCTCAGTGCAAGGTGAAAGTCAGGGGAAGCCATTTCCCTACCAGCAGGGTTCTACTGGGCACTAGGTCAGACTGCACGAGCTGGGAAAAGGCTTGCAGTAGTTGGATAAGCCCCTTTCTTGGCTGCCACAGGGGCTGGACTTTCCCAGGGACTGAGATTAGACTGCAGCATGGCTGGAAGTGTCTTATCTGGCTCTCACCAGAGTCTTGGGTCAAAGCCAAGCTGCTTACTCCATGTGAGTGACAGTGGCCATGCTGCAGGAGGGCAGCAGACCTGGGGGGAAGACAGTATTGGCGGTGTCAGCCATTGCTGAGAAGGCAGAGCAGTGAAGGGGGAAGATTGTCAGTCCTGGGAGGGCTGGACGCCTCCAGGTTGCCAGGCAATAGTGCCCCAGGTGCCACTACAATGCCACTCAAGCTTCTGGGAGCCAAACTTTGACTAGAAAGATGGGATTTCTCTCTAAACCAGAGGTTCTCAACCTTCCCAATGCTGCGACCCTTTAATACAGTTCTTCATGTTGTGGTAACCGCCAACCATAAAATTATTTTTGTTGCCACAT
Organism: Lophiomys imhausi; assembly: GCA_907164525.1. Classification (NCBI taxonomy): domain Eukaryota; kingdom Metazoa; phylum Chordata; class Mammalia; order Rodentia; family Muridae; genus Lophiomys; species Lophiomys imhausi. The sequence continues at coordinate 38,835 of CAJQZJ010000067.1, forward strand.
CATAACTGCACTTTCGATACTGTTATGAATCCTAATGTAAATGTCTCATATACAGGATATCCAATATGTGACCCCTGTGAAAGGAATGTCCTATCCCCAAAAGGAGAACAATTGATCTAAACTGTGTCCACTGAGGCAGGAAAGAAAGTGAGAAAAGATGCTATGAACTTTGTACAGTAGGGCACTTGTCTCTTATCCCTATACCTGAAGAGAGAGATCTCAGTCTCATTTCCCCCCAGCTTTATTTTCACTTGACTTTTGAGAGAAAGTTTCACTATGTGGCATAGGCTGCCTTTGAAATTGTGGACTCTCCTGCCTCTAGCCCTCCCAAGGACTAGGATTTTAGGCATGTCCTGCTATTACTGGTTTAAATCTTTTCTCAATCTCAGATGCTTAAGTGACATTTCCATTTGGTTAAGGTGAGCATGGGGCAAGATGAACTCCAAACATGGCTATGAAAAAAAAGGAGAAAAGAAAATACCATTTGGGTCCAACCAACACTCTGCTGTTGAATTGGTCCCTTCCCCAGTGCTCTGGCCAGAAAGACAGGCTTTCTTAGAGATTTACTCTTCACATACAGGGCACATTTCATGGACATGGCTTGTTTTGGCTTCAAACTCAGCACATCAATGAGGGGAATAAAAACCAGGACTCTTTACCAGGGCTGTATTGGTAGGTCTTCAACTGCTGACCTTCTTGTCTCATGTCTAGAATCCTTGGGGAGTCACTTTGTGGTTTGGTCAGAGTTTTTTGTTATACTCAGTAGGAAGGATGAGCTGTGGCTCGTTCCATCCTGCCTAGAGCTAGAGGGCTCTGCTTAGAACATGTAAAGCATTTTGCTATGAGATCATTTTAGGCTTGCTCACATGTTAGAAGAGTAAAACATTCTTGTGTAGCCCAGCCCAGTTCCCATTTGTCCCAATTTATATACTCATGGCATATTAATCAAAACTAAGATGTTAACACTGGTTTAACTACATTAACTGGACTCCAGACTTATTTTGCATTTCCCTAACTTCTCCACTGATTCACTTTTATCTGCTTCAGGATTCCACATAAATTCCGGTCACAGTGCCCTCTCCATCCCCTCCAGGTTAGACCAGCTGCTCATTTTCCAACAACTTTCATGAACTTGATACTTTAAGGAGTTGAGCATTTTCTAGGATGTTCCTTAATTTGGGTTTATCTAATGTGTTCTTATTCATAGACCAAGGCTATGGATGTGTGTGAAGAATACCAGGAAGGAAAATCCCCCTTCTCATTGTATCACATTGGTAGACATGTAGTATCTATTGGCCTACGAGATCAGCATACGCTGGACAATGGCTTGGTGGGCGAAGGCACCTGCTGCCAAACCTGAGAACCCATACTGTGGAAGGAGAGAACCAACTCCTGCGAGGTGTTCTCTGACATCCACAGGCATACTATGGTGTCACACACACACACACACACACACACACACACACACACACACACACACCAAATAAATGCAATTTCAAAAACTTTTAAAAGATGGCATTATCAGCAATAATGCTAACTTTGATCATTTTGTTAAAGAGACTCTTTTTTTTTTGCCAGTTTTTCCCATGATAACATTACTATAAATCTCCTTCCACACATAATTTGCTAGAAGTGAACCCACATTCAACCAATAACAGGGCAAGAACACTCTTCCCTGAAGAAGAGAACATTAAAAATTTGATGATCATTTGTGAAAACTGCCACAAAACTGCCACTGAATTTGGGGAGAAATATTTTCAAACTGTTCTCCCCTTAAAATGTCACCTAGTAATCTGGTCACTAATCAATGCACTGTTGCCTATGGTAATTACTCTGTGGTGTTTTGATGGTAATTTTTCAATTTTCCTCACTCCTACACTTATTCTTTGGAGTTCTATAAGAAAGACGTATCCCTTCTCCTCCATTGTATGTATTTATTCAATCATTTGTATCGGAATAAGCTCATGGAAAATGGATACTTAGTCTTTAGTGTATAATTCAATATTACCATTATTTATTCTGTGGTCCAAATTCTGGCTTTGACTGTCGAGAGCTTTCCCGGCTGGCTCCTGTGTCCCGTTGACAGCCTCTCATTGCTTCTGTGTCTTGCTTGCCATCACCCATTTCTCCAAACAGTAAGTGCTTCAGGTGTTGGCTGGCAGGGTAATATTTAAAGTTATTAAAATAAACAAGCTGTGCCATTTGAAGGGTGATCCCACTCATGAAGAACAGCTTAGCCTTGACAATGCTGGGAGCATGAAGCCCTTGGTTATTGTCAGAGGAACAGCTGCTGTTTGGAGAGCTCTGATTGGCTGCTTGACAGGGGACAAGCTGTGCTTTTGTTTGATCTTCCCATATTTAGCTCTCTCACAGATGCCAGGGGAGGCTAGAGCTTTACCTACCCCCCCCCCGCCCCCAACTCCCCGGGGCACCCCCACCCCGCCTCAGGTCCTGATGAACCAGCCACTCACACATATCAATACTTTCTGGATTTTCACCAAGCTGCTCGCTCAAGCTGTGTTTCTTGAACCCAGGGGACTCTGACTGTGATTTCCCAGCTCAGAAAGGCTGTCTAAATGTCAGCTTCATCTTTGTAGACCTGTTCTTAGCTTCCGGTTCTCGAAGGTCTTTCAGGTGATCCTCTAGATGTCTTGTTTATGGATTCGATATCTGTGGTTCCTTCTTCTCTTGTGGCCCCATCATCCTATCTGCCCTCTCCTCACGCAGAGCTCCTACACAGCTCGTCAACGCTGTGTAGACAAACTCTCAGTTCTCTGGGCACTTAGCCCATGTGCCCATCCACTTAGTCCCTGCGGAGCTCAGCTTGCTCAGTGTGGCTAAGGCTACTGGGGCCCTAGATGGAAGCTTCTAGAAGGGTTCCCCTGCTGGACTCAGGTTTTATCTGTTAAGAGGCAAAGCAGCATACAGTATCTAAGCCTCTGGAATGGCTTCAGAGCCTCCAAGTTCAGAATGAGCTACTGTTAGATGTACTTGATTTGAACCAGGTCCCAGAGTGGCTCCTTGTGTGTGTTGGAAGATCCTGGTATTTGCTCTGCTGTTTGCTACAGGGATGTCTGTGAAGGCCAAAGCAGTTCCCAATATTTCCACTTATGACAAGAGTCTCCCCATGAATGGGGAGAGTGGTTGTTTTTTTTTTTTTGTTTGTTTGTTTGTTTTTTGTTTTTGAGATGGAATGGGGATTCAGAGTAGGGTGGACCCTGGGAAGGTAAGGTTAGGCATGGCAAGTGGAAGGACCACAAGCATTTTCCCAGGACACCCAGACCAGCAGGACCTGAAAGCCACTCTCAAAGAATGGCTGATGTGTGGATGTATTTGTTACTAGTGTTCAGACTCTTCCTCTTACTTCCCCGCACACAACAGAGTGACAGAGAGCAGCACCCACTCTGCATGTCACCAGTGGAAACAGAAAAAAAGTCCCCTGAAAGACACACAGCGGCAGTTGGCACCTGGGATCTTGTGGAGCAGTTTGGGAGGAGGCCAGTGTAGAGAGAGCCTCAGGGGTGGTGGTGACTCTTGGATTTGAGCATTTAACTCACTTGACATCACTCTCAACTGGATTCCTCTCCCATGAGCACAGGGGACAATCCAATGTTTATTTCCATTGCCTAGTGTTCTCTGCGGGTCTGGCTCCCAGGCTAGTTTCCTAAGAACACATACATGTAACCTCAAATCTCTACCCAGAATTAGCAAACTCCTCAAGGCTGGTAGATGGGTATTTCTATTTTTAAGGTAAATTAATTTGACAAGATTCCAAGAAGCAGGGTACCCTTGAGGACTGGAGGGAAATGTCTGGTTGCCTTAGTGATAACCAGGTGACCACAGATTTAGGGAGAAGAGAAGCAGCCGTGTTTCAGTAAGCATCTCTCTGGGTGAAATTTCTAGCAGAGAACAATGTGTTCAGCTTTAAAGACATTGCTATTCTAGGTGGACCAACAGACACGAATATCTATTGTTCTTAGATATTTGCTGTTGACTCTAATTTTAAATCTTTGGAAGTGGGCTATTATCTTTTAGTAACAATGCTGAGTGGCCTTGGGCATGCCTGGTGCTACTCACCTCTCCTCCAATTGTTCCCAGAATGCCACGCCTCTGGAATTATGCCCCCCCCCCCTTGTTTTATATTGTTAAATTCATGTCAACTCTTAGGGATACCCAGATACTTGCTTTGCAGCTTTCTCATTTTTGTAATTTGTAGCTTCTTATCTGTTGTGGATTAATGGGCTCAGTTCATCGTGTCCAATGTAAGAATGATTAGATAAAAATCTTGAGAAACATATGACTATTAGAACTAATAAATTCAGCAATGTCACAGGGTCTAAACATCTCTTGTAGAGCTCATGAAATGGCTCTTCTTGTAAAGGCACTTGCTGCGAAGCTTCAGTACCCAAGTTTGATTCCTGGGACCCACATGGTAGAAGGAAAGGATGGATCCCTGCCTGTAGTTAGAAAGTTAAGCATAGGTTTAATACATACCCAAGCACTTCTATGTGTCTATACAAAAGAAAAGGCATATCTACATAAATATTCTGAGCAATGTTATTCAGAATAGCCCAAAGAAGAAAGAGCCCAAATGCCAATCATGTGGCCAGTGGATAAATACATGTTGTGTGTCACTGTATATAATAACTGAATATTATAATATAAAATATTATAAATATAATATTTAATATAATATAATAACTGAATATTACAAGAAGGAAGTGATGACAGATGCTACTGTGTCCAGGAGCCTAGCGATGATCACAGTGACAGAACCCAGATGTGAAGGACTATGTTCTACATGATACCACTCATAGCAATACTGAGAAAACACAAATGTGGAGGCAGAAAGTAGAGAATCTGTTGGGAATGGCTAGAGAGGGGATGACTATATATGGGCCTGAAGATGAAAATATTCCAAAACTGGATTCTGGCGATGGGTGTATTCATCTTGATAAATTTCCTGGAAACTGTTGTATTGTAACATAAATGGATGGTTTTTATGATATGTAACATATGGCCAGGATGAAGTAAAAGAAAGCATACTTAAGTGCTGTGTGAGGCACCAGGCACACTTCCTTAAGCAGAGTGCTTGAAGTTACCTGCATGTTAAGCTGCAAAGGCTTTCCATATTGTTTGGTTTTTGTTTCGAGTTTTTACAGAAAGGGATGTCTGGGAGACAGGTCCCTTTTTTATTCATCATCTTATCCTCCTTTCTGAAGTGGAACCCAGGTCAGTGAGTCCTAACACGGAAAAGCCTCCAAGGAGCCATGAGAAGTGGCTTCTGCTTACCTGCTCTTCATTTCCTGCTGCCGGGGCACTGGAGAAGTCTGCTGTCATAGACATTGTTCCTCACATGCTGTCACTGGGACCTAGATCTTATCCTGTAACCCTTGCGCCCTCAGAGGCCAGCAAGGCCTCTCATGTCATCTTTGCTTCTCACCCTCTAGGGGCCCGGCTGCTGGGGAGCAGCTCCTAAGAAATGAGGCTTCCAGTGACACTTCCAACAGAGACTAAAGGGGCCAAAGGGGCCAGTAGCAGGTGCAACTGAGAAAACAGAGCTAAATGTTTGCCCAGGTGGGTGCTTTGTGCCAGTCCCTGACATCAACAGGCTCTGCTACCAGACATAGATGTATCCTGCTTATTCTTCTATTTGTTCACCTTTTCTGCCATTATTTCTCTCCATGTGTATAGCCGACAAAACCACAGAATGACAAAAAGTGATGAATGTTTCCAGATCTATGGAAACGACATACTGCTCTCTCTGTAAATAGGGGGAAAAGACAGCACAGGCTGCATTAAAATGGACACTTCCCACACAAACATTTTTACCGGTCTTTGATTTTTTTGTTTTTGTTTTTTTATTTTTAGTTTATACTATTGGCCATCCCTGTGCATTTTATAGATAAGAAGATTGACATCCAAAGAGAGAGAGATACAACAATAAAACAAAATAAACAACAACAACAAAACCCCCAAAACCTCAGTAGATTAGGCTAGCTGGAGAGTGGCCCAGAAAAGATTGCAGGCCAGTTTTGTCTCTGCGAAGGTCAGCCAACTCCCACCCGCACTGCCCACACCATGTGGGATGCACAGGCAAGGAGCCAGAGGAATGATTTTATTTCTACATCCTGGTAAAAATAATTCCCCGATTTTGCAGACACCTAGAAGATCACAGGCTCAAGGGGATAAACAAAGCTTGCCTTCTGACAGAACAGATCTCATCAAACAATCTAATTTCTCCTTGCCCTGGAGCTGGGTGGCTGCAGGAAGCAGCCTGCTGGAAAAGGGTTCAATTGGGCTGGGCAGGGTTGCTCTGTGGGTGAAGATTCCCCTTGTTAATTTTGATCTGAGTGTCTGGGGAATCTTCCAGAACCTCTGCCATCCCCAGGGTGGAAGCCATGGCCAGGGAAGGTGTCAGAGCAAAATGAAAGGTGAAAGCTGCAGCTGAGTGCCACAAAAGATTTCACTTTCTGTTTTTGGTCTTTAATAGCAGAAATTTCCCACAATGCCTCTGATCTGCCTGGAAGTCTTCCCAGCCATCCCAGCAGGCTCCAGTCCTTGGAACTGGTGTCTCTCTTGGTGGCGGAGGTACACTGTCGGGGAGTTTGTCACAATTTCCTGCAACTCACGTCTGAGGTTGGTGAGTGTTCCAACCCACTCTTAGGCCCAGCGCAGAAACGAAGAGCATAGGAAGATCTACTTTAGCTCATGATTTATCTCACTCTCATCTTTCCTTTGAAAAGTATGTGCACATATGTGATATGCTCAGGAGCAAGCTGCCATGAGTTCGGTCTTGTTTTGTCATTTAGATCAGGTTGGCCCTACTAAGTAGCTGAAGATTGACCATCAGAGTGGAAGAATTTCAGGCATTCACCACCACTTAGTCTTAAAGAGTGCTTTCGATTTAACCTGGGGCTCTACACATGTTAGGCAAATACTTTACCAACTAACATCCTCAGTCCAAGCTACCATGACTTCTAAGCCAAAGGATCATTAACCAAAGCTTTTTGACTAATAGACACATGGGCAGATCTGGTGGGAGTGTTTCATCTTCTTTGAAAGATCCTCTGCCCACCTCCTTGATTTATTTTTAAGAGTTTAGCCTTCACTTTCACCAGAAGGAGAAGCCCCAGTTCCAAGGAATGTCACTAACAAGCCCGCTTATGACAAGTGCTTCATAAATGTCCTCTGCCCTGTTCCAAGTCAGTGAGAGAAGCTGTGGAGGAGAGGTGAGAAATGAGGTGACCATTCCTTAGAAGGGCTCTTCTTGTGAGCATGGGTGCCATCTTGAACGTTTCCTTCCCTGCAGTTCCCTGTGTCTTCTAAGTCTGGATTCTCACAGTGACACTCGCATTTGCCCTTCTCTTACTGTTTGGGACACTGCTATTACCAAGGGTCCTTGACCTCTTGTCCAGGCTGACTGTTGCTGTTTGGCCCATTTTCTTAAATCCTGCTTCTGTTCCAACAGTCCCGCAGCTGTCACCAGCTGCAGGTTCTGCTGCCAGAACACAGGGACTCCAAAGGTCTGCACCTACTCACAAGCCACTTTTCATTGCTTCTGAGCCTGTGTCCTCTGCACATCTAAATCTGCTGTAACCGGCACAAGCTGGACTCCTGTGCAACCTTACCTAGATGTTTCTTCTTCAACTAGCAAATCTTTCTGTGTCCTTCAGACCCAGGTGCTGTTTCCAACGGAAACTTCATGGGAAACTGTAGAGATAATTATTTAAATTATTACCAGTATTTATATTATAGTTAATTAGTTGGTGGTGTTAATCCTTAACCCTCCATTATAAATCATCACACTGAGACACCTGATGGATTTTAACAAGACTTAACCTGGATTGTGCAATCTTAGTCCATCTAAACTAGCTTTTAATCCTATTCTTCAAATAAAACATATATATATATGCCCCCTTGGGCTGTTATTCTCCATGCTATGCTGATATTCCAGGCCACATGGTGATATGATTCTTCTATCTAACCCATGGTGTGTCCTCCTCCTTTCCTCCTGGTGCTTCTTCTTCCCGTGATCCTCTCTGCTGCCCCAAAAGCCCGAGCACTTTAGCCCAGCCTACTTCTCTCTCTCTCTCTCTCTCTCTCTCTCTCTCTCTTCGCAATCACAGGCCTCAGCATTTATTCAACCAATTAAGTCCAAATTAGGTAGAGCAAGGTTCACACAACAAAGGGCAGCAACCAGATTCTGGGGCCAATAATTAGCAACAAAAAGCAAGCAGCTTTCAGGTTACTCCAACAGGCATTGGTGATAGTGTCTAAGGAAACTTCATGGGCAATGGTACTACTCCCAATAGAAACAGCAAGGATAGCAGCAATAATGAAGAATTTTGCAGAAATAATTATTAAGTACCATGTATCCCCCAGTATGGTGGAATGGTTAGATAGCTGTCTCTAGCCAGTCTGTCTAGGAGGATCTGTAATGCTCCTGGCCTTGGCTAAGTTGCCTAATGTCGCAGAGATTCAGCTTCCCCCTTTATTGCTAGAGAAAGGTAATCAAATCTTCCTTATAGAGTCTGTCTCTGTAATAGGAACTGGCATTTGTCTTACTAGGTTACAGTCGTGGGGGAAAAAGTTAAGAAGGGACCTGGACCAGGGTTGCCCTGGTTACCCTGCCATCTGCTTCCCTGGATTGGTTGCACACTGCCTGTCTGTGGGGCTGAACTTCTAGAGTTTACCATACCCAGCACCACAGGGGGAGGGGGGGAACAGGTAACCTGTCGCAACATCAGTATCTTAGAACAAAACTGCCTGTATGTTAGTAGCCAAACCGCCTGACAGGAAAGCCAGTTCCAGATCAGACTCTCAGACTCTCAGGCGAACTTCTGTGATCACTGGCTTATTCAGAGGTGTCACTGCATGCTTGCAAGATGGCTTCTGCACTTTCTGACATTACATCTGAGGAAAAGCCAGGCCCTTTGCCTGACAGCTTTCATTTCCCCTTTGTATAGTCTCTCCTTTATCCTACTCTTCACTCAGGAGACTGATGTAGAAGGAGCTTATCTCCAGATTTGGGTTTGGACAAGCCCTTGAGGAGTCTACACAGGAGATGTGGGGGAGGGTGGAGTGCAAACATTTGTTCTCTTTTCTCTGATCCCTGAGGTTGCCTGGGGCTGATGGCCGAAGCACTGGTCCAAGCATCCATTCACATACAACTCTCCTGGGTGATAACTCTTGTCATGAGTCCTCTATGCCTAGGAATGGGCGCTGCTCTGGGTATTCTGGCATTCACGGTCTCCTGACCTTCCTATACCTTTGCCCCTGAGTGAGCCTAATCTGAATGTGTCTGTGTCTTTCTCTGTGTTAGGCTTCACAAGCTTCCTTCTTCTTGTCCAGACTTGCGTTATGTTCACAGGCTGCATCTGGTCATTGAGTCACTTCTGCAGAATGTTGGAAAAGTAGGAATGTCACCAGTGTAAGGAAAGCCAGGGAGAAGGGGGTGAGAATCCTTGTCGAACGAACCAGCCATGGTATCTGCTACCCATAGCAAAGTGAAAAAAATAAAAAAAGAAACAAACAGATTTCTAGGCCTATGGCCAGCCTTGAATACTTGCCTCTGTTGGACTCAGCATGGGCCTTTCACAATAGGAGGTTAAGTTCTCTGGTCAGATGTCCATCTAGGAGAAACCTGGTCAGAGCTATATTATGACATCTTTAGGGAAACATGCCTGCTGGGGCCATCGAGACCCAGATGACACCCACAGGAGCTAGCAGCTCACTATTTCAGGAGTGCTTATTAAAGAAGAACCCTGGATTGTACTCCACATGCCACAGTGTCTTCTGAGGCACCCAGAAGGACTTTTTCTCCTCTCAAAAATGGGAGTAGACTCAAGGAGGCTCAGCAGCTTCCAATCAACAGTGTGCATGGTGGTGTGAGGGTGGTGAGGGCTAGCTACTCCCATTGCAGGACATCCTCCATTGCGTTCAAATGCATAATAACCCCTCACAGGAGCCAAATGGCACACTGCCTCTCTATACACTGTAAATCTAGGGAATCATTTGAAGACGGAGTCTGAGAGTCCAGATGGAAGGTCCTAGCCTCTCAGTGGCTCCTGCCTACAAGCGTGGACGTTGTGGAGGAAGCCGCATTAGAAAAAGCCTAGATTGAGCTAAGGAGATTGGGAGACTTGCTGGTACCTGGGAAGAGGAGTATTAAAGAGGTTGAGGGAAAGGGGGTAGAACAGTGGAGTAGTCCAGGAACTGCCTTAGAGGAAGGGCACTCCTCCTGAGCAGAGTTTGAACCTGGGCAGGTCTCTGAGGGAGGAGTTACTTAGACCCCGTCTCAGCCACAGCCAGCCTCGAAAATGGCTTTGAGAGTTTAAGTTCAGCTTCTTAGATTTTCAGACAAAGTCACGGAAGCTCACATAGGCCAAGTGTTTGATTCCAAAGCACATGGGCAGAAAGTCATAGAACTGGATGCAAGGACAGTATTTCTGACTTTATATCTGATGCTCTTTCCTTGGCATAACCCTGTGCCATCTCCCTTGTGACCTCCTACATACTTTTCCCTCTTCTTCCCTCTCCCTTGCCCACTTTTGACACGCTCTCTTTTGAAAAGGACTCATGTAGCCAGCCCAGGCTAGCTTCGAACTCACTATGTAGCTGAGGATAACCTTGTCCTCCTGATCCTCCTGCCTCCACCTCCCATGTAGAGGGATTACAGGCACATGCTACCATGTTTGTTCTTCCACTGCATTCTATTAAGAAGGTGGTTTCAGTTAGTTCACTCAACAAACATCAAGCACATGGTGTTGGCTGCTGGGAGTGAAAGAAAGCCTCCACCCTAGACGTCCTCTATGTCGCAAGGAAGGTGACTGTGAGTCAGTTATGACAAGCAATGCCGTGTAAACCGTATCAGGGGTCAGGCTGTGTGTGCAGTGAACAGAGGAGGGCCTGCGATTAGGCACAACCTCATGAAGGACAGCCAGTAGTAAACAATTCATTTCCCTAATTGTCAAGCTTTAATTAATCCCAGCTATGTCAGGAGCTGGCAACAGCCCAGCCACAAGACAAGAATGAGATGGGAGAGAGAGAAGAAGGGCTGAGGCTGGTAGAGAATCTGAGCATGGGCTTTCAAATGTGGAATCTGGTCCTGAGCCCTTTCTGCTGAGCTGGGGTGGGCAGCAACACTTCATCATTGGTGGAATGGGCCTTTTACTGACCATTTGAAGCATGGCAAGAGAAAGTGCCAAGGAAAACTATAGCACAGCTGCTCACTGCCTCCCCCAGACACACATAGTGAGCCCCATCACTGTCGGCTCTGTATGAGGCTTGACTGTATGAATTCCAGGTTCTGGGAGTCTAACTGCCTAGCTATAGGAAAGATGACGGTTGTCTCTAGAAAGCCCCTCATTGAAGCGGTCAGGGGCTTTCCCAGGATCCAAGAGCATGGGTTTCCCTGGGAAGCCATTACTGCTGGGAGAACAGCTGCTCCCCCAAATTCTGGTGTTCTCTGGAGCAGGGGCCCTGCTGTGTTAATTAGGAAGACTGCATGCGTTAACACTCGGCTTTTCCTTTTTATTTCTTAAAGAAAAAAAAAAAAAGAAATAATGCCTCTTTTGATCAGCGCCATGAGTAAATGTGCAAGGTCTTGCAAAGATGTGTGAAGAAAACGAAGGAGGTGCCACTGCCTCTGACACCTGCCCCTACACACCCCAAAGTAGGATTGTAGAGTACTTTGTCCCAGATTGCCTGGATCAGTCTGTCCCTTGTACCAGGAATTGCTCTCCTAATGGCTCCCGCTTGAACCCAGGCCTCCTGAGCCTGCAGCATTGGGAAGGACAGACCTTATTGGCCCTCTCCAAATCACAGGAGAACATGCTGACGAGCTTTGGCTGGGTGAGAGTCACAAGTTCCTACGTGTGGCAGCCTGGGCTCACATGTGGGTAGGCTGCTCCCTCTCAGTCCGAGGCTCCGCCTCCATCCATGACCACCTAGACTGGCTCCCAAGCATCTTCTCTGATTAAGAGACCAAACATGGATGCTGTGGCTGGTTTCTCCTCACATATCCTCCCTCCCACCACCCCTATCCCTGGCAAGATTTAGCATTTCCTCATATCCCTTTAAAAGCAAATTCAATCCATAAGGGATTAGTTAACATGTCACCAGTGGTTCACTTTTGGTCACAGAAGGTCTGTACGACAATGTATGCAGATCTTCATATGAAAGAAAGATGCCATGTTCTGGCAGCTGTGCAGGGACAGAAAGGGAGGAAAAAAAAGAGAAACTTCCGTGAGGGCCTTGCTTCTCTCAGTGCTCTTCTCCCCTCTCCAGTGCTTTCCCATGATGCCTTTCTTTCTCACCCCACTCCAGCCTTTCCCTCTGAGAACGCTCCAGGGGGGCCTGTGGGTTTGTTTCTCTTTGACTTGAGCTGAGGAGGTTAGACTCTGCTTCTCCAGCTCACAGCTGTCTGTCTCCTCTCTCAGCACTACTAGCTCAGCAGTGGCCTAACCTGCTCACGTTCTGTGAGAACCAGAAATGGCCAGCACTAGTCCATGTCACCCACAGAATCAAGTGGGTGAGATTTCCCAAAAGTGTAATGGTGTGTGACATTGGGCATGAGCGGGTCCTGCCCACTTCTGTTCTCAGCTCCTCTCTGCCCTCTCAGGACTACTGCAGACGCTGAAGGGCTCTGTCATCTTTGTATGCCTCACAGGCTCTCTGTCTCCCAAACCCAAGAAGCCCTAGTCATTCTTACATTTGCAATAGAAATCTTGGGAAACGCTTTCAGCTCACAGAGGGAAATCACCTAAAGGCATTCTAATCTGCTTCCCAAATGCACATAGAGCGACAGTCTCCTCAATGGAATAGAACTAATCGCAAGCAAATTGGTTTTTCTGGTACAAAATAATCTGCACAGTTTCTTCTTGGAGTAAAACAGAATGCAGGGCTCCCCATGTTCGATCCTCCGTCCTCAGCACACCATCTGGACAGCTTTGTGCACTAAGGGAACGGGGCTAATCTGGATGTGTGTGGGTGGGTGGGGGGAATTAATGAGACCACAGCTCTGTTGGGGGGACATGCTTCGGTTGTCTTCCCATTTGAAGACATGGGTGAAGGTAGTCTCGGTGGCCTCAACTCCACAGACTGATTTCCTTCAGCGCTCTGGTTGAGGCTGCCCTCCCAGAGCTGAGTGGGGAGATTGGGCAGGAACATGAAGCGTGGGAGATAGTTTGTAGATGGCAGTGATCAGACACCTTTGTTAAGTGAAGATGTCAGCACAGACACTGTCACAGCCTTCAACCAAGAAAATGAAATGTTTGAATCAGCCCATAAGAATGTAAGTAGAAGAAGCCAGGCATGCTGGCACACAGCTTTAATCCCAGCACTCAGGAGGCAGAGGCAGGTGGATCTCCGTGAGTTTCAGGCCAGCCTGGTCTACAAAGAGAGTTCCAGGACAGCCAAGGGCTACACAGAGAAATTCTGTCTTGAAAAAAACAAACCAAAACAAACAAGCAAACAAGAATTTAAGTAGAAGAGCTGGGCGATGGTGCCTCATGCCTTTAATCCCAGGACTTGGAGCACTTGGGAGGCAGAGGCAGGAGGATCTCTGTGAGTTCTAGGCCAGCCTGGTCTACAGAGTGAGTTCCAGGACAGCAAGGGCTACTTAGAGAAACTCTGTCTTGAGAAGGGAGAAAGAGAGAGAGATAAAGAGAGAGAGAGAGAATTTAAGTAGAAGAAACAAAAGAAAGGGTTGGTCAAAATTTTCTGCAATAATAAGAATAAATAATTTTTCTTTTAGGCAAGGTGGAGATATGGTTTCAATTAACATAAGACAGCCAATGGACATGATCCATTCACTTCAAGGGATTTACTTGCAATTTTTTAAAAAAAATCTGTCAGCTATCTGTCTATCTCTTCATCATCTTTTTATCACTTATCTTTCCATCTATGTGTATACATATATGTATAATGTTATATGAATAGCTGTAAAATACATAATACAATAAAATTGTCCTCCACTGTTGACATAGGTATGTATTGCAATAGCCCTTTGCATTAAGGCAATCCACCCTCTTTCTGGCTTGCTATAGATGCATAAGAGCACATTCACTGTTGATTTCATAGAACAATAATTAGAAAGCTGGCAGACTGAAAACCAAACCTAAATTGCTACAGCTTTGGGAAGACAAAAGTATTGATTTCAAGAAAGCTTAGCTCACAATAGCTAAGCAGCCTATTTCCCCTTTCCCTTATCCCCTTGTGACTTCCTCAGTTCCTTTCCAAGCAAAAAGCTGATTTTTCGGTAGGGGCTGTGTATTCGCACCCAGAAAAATAACACACCAAGGGCTGGATGTCTGGGCTTTGGTGCCGCTTACCTCTGCACAGAACAGGCAAGCTCTCTTGCCGTCCCGCCCAGCCATCTGAGCACACTGCCTCAGGCCAGGAGTTGGCCTGTGGTGGACATGGTGTAGGACCCTGGTGAGGGTCTTTGTTTGTGACCCTGTAGAGTAGGATTTCTCTCTCCATGTGACTCCCCTTCTCTGGGATTGTCTCTTCTCATGGGGTTAATTACACCAACCTGAGTCTCAGGGAGCGTGAGTTAATTGCCAAACACTTTACAATTATCAGGAGCCCATGAGATACTTCACTGCCATAAAGCATTACATCTAATTATTGTTCATAATGATAAAGTAAAGGTTTGGAACCAAAGAGGGCTCCCATGGCAACCTTAACACAGACAAACACACATTCTCTCTCTCTCTCTCTCTCACACACACACACAGTATTAAATACAACTCGTAAACCTGCCGTGTTACTGGGAAAATATTTATTTTTCTAAGTGGAGATGAGTAGGCAGCACTGGGGGAAGGATTTTTCTAAGTGCTTTAGACAGACCTTCCCCTCGACCTGATGCCACTCACAGCCCTGCTGAGTCCCAGCCAAGGCCTTGCTTGTTCCGCTGCAGCAGCAAAACTGTTTTCAAGCAGACAGCATGAGGATGTGACACGTGACTTTAAAAAAAAAATGGTGTTATAGCTTGCCAGTAAGAATAGTCCAAGGCAGGGCTGGAGAGATGGCTCAGCCGTTAAAGGCTAGGCTCACAACCAAATATATAAGAATAGTCCAAGGTGACTGAGAGTATTCTATGAATAATCTGAAACATTTCCCTAGATAAGCAGCATAAACTATCTGCTAAATAAGCCTCCAAGCTATCCATCAATGGAAAGACTGCTTTGTCTCAGGGTTTTATCTCAGAATGAAGGAAAAAGCTATGGCACGAGTGTATCCATGTGGTCAAGTGAAACCCTAAAAGTTCAGTTATGGCCTTTGTCACATGCAAGTACTTGAAACTCTGCATATGTCTGGCTTGAGGCATCTGGGACATGAAGTGCTGTAAGTGACCAGTTTTAGATCGTTTTGAAATCCCGCAGCCACCATGGAGAAACTCTATGAGTCTGCTTTGATGGAAGGTTTATCGGTTGCCCCTCTTGTCCTTAGTAGGCACGAGGAGACTTCTTTTGCTCCACACATGTGGAGCCCAGGCAGATTTCCTCCTTGGAAAAGAGAAACTACCTTGTATGTGCTTGGTTTTGGCATGTAGAGAGGAATGTTAGGTGCTTCTTGTGAAATCCTTGGGGGACACACAACTTTGCCCCTCTGTGCTGTGTGGAACTGTGGAGGTAACAGAAGGAGACATTTCTCTAGAAAGACAGTGAAGGTGGACCCTGAGCCAAGGCAGGAAAGCTAGTAGTGCAGAAGATAGAGCTTCGGTGCTCCAGCCAAGGGGCACCCTGAGCAGCTGGCCTTGTAGGCTGTGGCAAGTGCCCAGGCCAAGGGATCATGTCAGTCAGCGTGGGCAGGTGTACTCTGCCTGCAGTATCTAAGAAGGCTGTGGAGGAAGAGGAGGAGGAAGAAGAAGGCGACAACTCCTCCTAGCAGCCCTGTCTTTTAGTAGTTTACAGACTAAATGTGGTTAGGAACAAAGATCTAAATGAGAAAAGACCAGGACAGCATTCCGGAGAAGTTGATACATAATGGAGCGTTAATCAGCGCAAGTTTCCATGGAGCAGCAAGGGTAGAAGTGAAGGCCAAGGTGTGGCTCAGAAAGCTCCCCACTGGGAATAATGTCACAGCTTCAAAAACCCAGGCAGGTGTCTTAGTTCAGGCACTTTGAGACTTTGTGGGGAAATTGTTTCACTCCGCCAGGATGCCATCTCCTTTTGTGGAAGGAGGTGCCAATTGTATGTCACCTCCTTCAAAATGATATGTCTTCAGAAGTAATTATGAGAATTGAGAGATGGGCTGTCTTTTTATTGACTTTGGCAAAATCAAATACCCCATTGTCTGACACACAGTAGATATTCCATAAATCTTAATGATGATTAATGCCAATAGGTTTAAGGGGGTGGGGGTGGGACATAGGTGGAGATAACAGAATACGGAGCCTTGTGTATGTTTATTGTCTGAACTGCTGACATACAAGTTTTCACAGCTGAAACTCAAGCTAAGATTGCCACTTGCACAAGTGTCTGGCAGGCTATTTGCCTTCATGTCTCTGTTTGCTGGTTTGTCAATAGGGGTGATAACGACAAAGTCCACCTCATGTGATTTGCCCTGAGAAGGAAGCAGAGCCTGGCATATAGTGCTAAATAGTGCACCAGTTTATTAATATTAGCATGTTGTATGTTTATATATACTTAGTGGAAGCACTTCTTGGTGTTAAGTATAACAATCTACTCATTATGAATACCAATTATTTAAGCATGAAATGTTTAGCTGACAAAGTAACACGTGAATATGTCTGATACCTGCTGCCATTAGCAGCTTACTGTACTTACACGTTACAGAACCCTTCTTTTTATTGTTTCAGTTATTAAAATTTCAACAGAAATTGCAAAGCAAAGGTTCCAAGTCCTGGGGAAAGTGACAGAATTTGTACATTCTGCAGGAGTGGGGACCAAGACAAGAGTGACAGGGAATCTGTGTGGTCGGCTCAGGAGCCCCCGTTACTCCATATGAGTGTCACATAGACGTCCCAGCCACCTGGAGAGAAAAGTGGAGAAGGCAGTTGTTAGAACATGCATGGGAGACGTGACATCATTCCTCTGTTAATTCATGCATGTACTTACTCAACAAATACTTGCTCTGCGTGCCAAATTCTATGTTGGGCTCTTGGGTACCACAGTGAGCAGACAGATGTGACTCCTGGGTTGGTGCTAGGCTCCTGGGGCACAGCAGATGGAAGCACAAGTCATTTCTAAAGAATGGAAGTTTGTAGCTACCCAACTTGGTGGTCAAAAAGCCAAAGTCCATGAAGAAAAGGAAACAAACCATCCAAATGTCTTTTTCTAGTGCAGACCAATAAAATTTTCTAAAGTCTGAAGCAACCCTTCAAAACCGGAACTAGCGGGGTGACAATAACTTCATCCGAAGGGATCTATCTATTATATTACAGGTTCCTAGGACTTGGGTGGGGCAATGCTGAGGAGGGTCATAGAAACAGCCCTGGGACAAGGCCTGAGCAGAACAAAGGCTATAAAATCTGTTCCACTCCCCAGATCTCTGCAGGGACTGTTCCTCTCTGCAGAGTGCTATAAAGACAGCTGGCATTTAAAAGCAGATTTCAATTTTATATTTCTGAAGAGCCTCAAAGACACACATGAAAGGCAGGAGACACGTAATAAAATCTGTGATAAATGGGTCTCCCCACTCCATCTATCACCCCATGCCACGATTCTTTGCCCAATTATCTTCCAAGGAGCATGTGAAGTTTAAAGATGAAGTGAGAGCTAGAACCACTAGGGATGCAGTGGCGCCTGGCATACCAAGTCATTTTTCTTCTCCAAATATAGGGGGGTCATCTCAAAACGTGGGTATCGGCTCGATGTGTGGGGATCAGCTCAGAGTGTGTGATCATCTCCTTGTGCATCTTCTTCACACACCTGAGGCATACTCGGGAAGTTTTGGGGGGCCAGATATACAGAGTTCAAGTATGGAAATAGTAATATTGTCTATTGTGTAGAAAGAACTCTTCAAAGTCAGAAAGAGCCTGACAGTGGCAGCTGAGAAAGGAAATGGGGAGGAGTAATAGCTCTGAAGGAAGATGCCGAAGAGAAAATTGGGGCTCATAACTCACACAGATGAAACGGCTCGTTAACTGCGTGGCCTGAAGTGCTCATGCTCTTGCTCCACATCTAAAGCCTCTCTTAAACAGGATTAATTTTTAGAATGACAGGCACTGCCACCCACAAGGGGAAAATAACTATTTATGCATCTTCCAAGATTACATATTAAAAGGCATTTCATTGCCACTTAATTTAGTAAGTTGGAGTCCTCACCAGGAGATCAGTTACCATGATCAGGGTGTGATGCTCATTAGCTGAGGGGAATGACAGGAAAGAAATAAGGACAGGGAGGATGAGACCATGAGACCGAGAACCCCTGGGCATGGTGTGGCCCCTTCTGCAAAGCCACCACAGAGTGCCTGCAGAGCCCACAGCCTGTGCAAGGCAGCCCTTTCGCATGGGAGTTAAGCAAGTGTCGAAGTGTGCGTGCTACCCTTCACGAGCTTTGTTTTTTAAGTTAAGGCATGAGTGACTTACCATTACAAAATAAATGTGTAGTTAGTGAAAAAAAATTGTCAACTTTTTTTTTAAAAGGCACAAAGAAATAAGCAGTCATTTCCTTTGTCTGATGTGTTTACACCTACAACATCCCAAAAGAGTCATTCTTGATGAGAAATACAAAGGCCTGAGGTGGGAACATCTTGGCATGTCTAAGGAAGAGCAGAGAAGCCAGTGTTCTTGAAGCAGGAGGAAGAAGGCTGGAAGGGGAGGTCAGAGACAAAGTAGGTGCTTGTAGGCCACGGTGAAGAGTTGGAGCTTTATTAGGAGGAAGACTGACACTGTTGAAGAAGATTCATTGGATGAATAAATGAATCTTTAGTTTCTCAAAAGAATCTGGCTTTCTGAAGAGGGAGGAGGTTAGTACAGGATGGAAACTTCAATAGTTCTGGCAAGATGATGGTGGTGTGGTGATGGTCGTGGTGTGGCTGTGTGGTGGTGTGGTGATGGTCATGGTGTGGCTGTGTGGTGGTGTGGTGATGGTTGTGGTGTGGCTGTGTGGTGGTGTGGTGATGGTCGTGGTGTGGCTGTGTGGTGGTGTGGTGTTCGTAGTATGGTAGCGGTGGTGGTGGGGTGGTAGGGTGGTGGTTTAGCTGGGGCAGGATTCTGGTGGTAATTTAAGGAAATGTCTATGGTGGTTAATCTTCATTGTCAACTTGCCTGGATTAGGAATTACCCAGAAAGCAATTCTTCTGGAGATGTCCACGAGGGTATTTCCAGATAAATTTAATAAAGGAGGAGGACCCACCCTGACTGTGGGTTGGTTCCCTGAACAGAATAAAAAGGGAAAGAGGAGAAAATAAGATGAGAGTGGTGTTCATCTCTCTCTTTCTTGACTGCTGATCCAATGCCAGGGCTCAAGCTCCAGCCATCATGGGCTTCATCACCGTGACGATCCTTTCCCTCACATGGGCTTATCATCACCAGGATAGCCCTGTCTCTCACACTGTGAGCCAAAGGCAACTCTTCCTTCCTTAAGCTGCTTTTCTTAAACATTTCATCGTAGAATGGAGAAACATAGAAGACTACCAATAAGCTGCAGGGGAGATATGAGATGAGGCCCCTGGCTTTGCCTTGAGTAACAGGAAGAAGAAACAGCAATTTATTTTGAAGTGTAAGATCAGGGAAAATTAACCTGACTGGGAATGTGTCACATTCGCGATGACACGTAGACCTCCAGGTGGAGATGTCAGGGTGAAGGTACAGTCGGTTTTCTATGACTGACCTGGGTTAAGAGGCTAAATCTAAGCTAAGAGTTTAAATCTTGGTTAAATCGCTAGCAACAGAAGCGCTACTGAAGGATGCTGAGCACAGGAGATCACTTGGGAGAAAGCAGAGATGGGGATGAGACCCAGTTCTAAAGACCAAACCACCAGCATTTAGAAGCTGGGAATGAAAAGGAACTTGAGAAAAAGAAACTGGGATGGAGGGAAAGGGGGGCAGAGGGAAGCCGATATCCCAGAAGCGGGTGAAGAAGACGTTTGAAGAAAAAAGCTGTAATTAGCTCCCGAACTCCAAACAGCTGGCAGACTGAGTGACGTTTGCAGGGACACGCCCACTGGTTGTGTTGATGGTGATGTTATCTGTTTCCTTGACAAGAAAGCTGAGGTAGAACACTGGAAATGATTCAGGTTTCCATCATCCTTGAAACACTATCCCAGGCCTTTGCTTGTCCGGGTAAGTTCTTGAGACATTCTCTTCATTGTCCCTCTATGTGCGTGTATCCTCTCCATCCAGACCACTCCCACTTGAGCTTCTTACACACACACACACACACACACACACACACACACACCCTCTACACAGGAAGTTCCTGCTCCTCCCGAGAGCAGCAGCATCAGCACCAGCAGCAGCCATTTGTTTTGTTTTGGTGATGTAATACAACAACTAGATTGGAAAAAAAAAAAAACTGTGTTAAAATAAAACACTACTAAACATGCTACTTAATTTTTGTGACAAGATTTGAGCTCAGACAGGCTGTGAACTCACTAGTAGTATGTATCTGAGGCTGACCTCAAACTTAATCCTCCTGCCCTGTCTGCCTCGGTGCTGAGATTGCAACATAGTCACTAATACTGGCTTCTGGGCGTGCTACTTTCAGAGTGAGAGGCAGAGATGTTTCGCAGCTGCCAAAGGCACAGCCACAGAACCAGGCTCAATAGTTAGCACCTAACAGGAGACACCTCAGAGAAGGTGTGAGGACACAGCGCCCTGGGAGAGAGAAAGCCACAGGGACATGGAGGGCAGAAAAGGACACGAGGCTTCAGAGAAGTATCACCCCCTGTAAAGTGAATGCCCTTGACAATTTGCATTCAGGGAGAACATTCTAATTTCTTCTGCTCATGGTAAGAACGTATGAGCTTTTTTAACATGCCCGTTCTGGAAATGGCATTTCATCATTCTCAAAAGCAAGATGAATCATTCATTTTTTCCCCTCATACTCCTGTATCAATAAAACAAGAAGTTTGGCTTCTGTTGGACATTCTCATTCTACACACGTAACATGAAGTCAGGGGACTCTGGGGACTACAGGCAATAATGGAGGCCAGAATTACAACTTGGGGACATCAGTACTGGCCTCCCTTTTCCTAGTCTGACAGACGGGCAAGTCCCCTCCAGGTGTAGTGTTTCTAGCACCTAGATGTGAACATTTAAAACCCAAGGGATGATCACTCTGATGTGTCTACATGAGAAAGAAGAGCTCATTTATAAGGCTGAAACTTAAACTGATTTAACGCTTCATCAAACAAAACCAGAAAAATCAAAAGATGCAGACAAGCACACATAATACCATCTCAACAGCTAAAACGGCTTGGCTGGAGGTGTGGAGGGGGGGCAGTGGAGGTGGGCGTGGCTGACTTGGTAAAGCGCATGCCCTCCAAATATGACAACAGAATGGGAGTGCTGATTGCCAGCATTGGTGTAACAGGAAGATCACTGGGCCACTGGTCTGGTCAATCTGGCAAGCTTC